>JAFIDM010009631.1:144967428-145020699 GCA_023159025.1 Thereuonema tuberculata | reverse complement strand
CTAAGGAAATGTGAGTGTTAAATTGTGGGAAAGTTCAATTAGTATAAAAAAGAAAAGTTGAATTTGTTATTTGTTACAAATGCCTATTTTCGTAAAAGTTTAGGCTACCATCTGTTAAGTCTCCTGCACCATTGTGATGCTTGCTTTTGAAAGCTTGGTCAAACCATCCATCCGGACAAACTGATCTGTATTTGAGTTGATAGTTTTTGCATGGGAAAAGATAAAAATAATATTTTTTATATACATAAAATATATAAGGGGATGATTGAAAAGTAATTTGAGTAAATTGTTTTTATGAAAACTTTTGTAAAGATGTAAAAATCAAAGCTTAATGGAAAGGGTAATTTAAGACTGCATTTCTCAACTGAAAGGCAGTTGCAGATGAAGGAAAGATATAGAAATTCCACCAAGGACCAATATCGTTTAGCAAACTAAAAAAAAATTAAAAACCTTAACAGAAATGCTTCAGATCTTTTGTAATGTAATTGACTACTATTCTACATATTTCCATTGAGGTTGATGCAATTGTCCCAATGTGAAATTAATTTGTATACTGCAGTAATAAGTAATTTGTCTGGGTGTGAAACCATTGACTAACAACTTTTTCCACATCTTAATCACTTTTTTAAATGGGTGCCAGCAAGGTGCCTCTTCATTGGGCTGAACAGGTGGTAATTGGTTGGTGCCAAGTTATGGCTAAAAACAGGAGCCCATTGCCAGAAGTGGAGTTTAGTGGTGTAACAACATGGGGCAGGTGTTGTCATGAAACAACACATTGGACATTGCCTTCTTCTCCAGACTGTTTCTGGTAAATGACAGCTGAGTCAATTCAAAGTTTCACAACAAGCTGCAGCATTGGCATTTTGTCCTTTACGAAGGAAATGTATAAGCCGAACACCTTGGTTCTTAATATTTTGGGATGGCCAATGCCTTTTAGGCAGACTGTACATTTTCAACTTTTTTGGTATTACCAAACCAATACTGTCTTTGCTTCCTTTCAGGTGAGAAATAAACCATGCGCCCACTTTTCATCTGAAACAAATATGTCAAGGAAGTATTTTCCTTCATGTTGGTAATGGTTACGGAAGCTTGAGAGATTGAATTTTAAAGATTTTTCATTCATTCATTGGCAGTTTACCCTCACATTGGTATTGCTTGCTTAAATATGTCCAAAATGACACTTAGTCTTTAAATGTTTAATATCTAGGTGTATACAGGGTGTTTCTGAACCTTATTTTTTCCGTAACTTGTTACAGAAGAACATGGTAGAGGGTCGTGGCTAGTAAACAATCGTTAGTAGAAAGGGGCCATTGCCACCTGTGTTATTTGAGTGTTCTGCATTTGAGATGTTCAGTAATTCCTCTTATTCTACATAATAGTGGCATTGTCTGAGCAGTGACTGCTGCACTTGTTCAAAAATGCCAGGTGTAGTACAGATGGTGTTGCAGCTTTGACAATTCATTGACGCTGTTAATAGACTATCTACAGGTGTGGCATACACGAGGCTCTTTACATGGTCCCTATAGAAGTCGATTTGATTAAGATCTGGCAATTGTGGAGGCAATGGTACTCCTGTGCTGTGCCAACACTTTCACTGTAGCTCTATCAGTGCAAGACCAGACACATTACTTAATGAAAACTGTTTGTTTTCATGCCCTCTATCGACCATATTCTTCTGTAGCCTAAGTTTGAAAACTCCCTGTATTTTCAGTAACTTATTTAGTTGTGTAAGCTGCACATCAATTGTAAGGTAACGTTAGCATGTTACTAATTTTATTTATTTTTTTCCCCTATTGTTTCTTAGCACCTTTGTTTGTCCCACAGAAATAATTGCATTTAGTGACAGAGTTGAAGAATTCAAAAGAATTAATTGTGAAGTAATAGCTTGTTCAACTGATAGCCATTTCAGCCATCTGGCATGGTAATTATTCCTTTAAAATTACTCTTTATATGTAGCAATTACATGAATATACTGAATGAAATAGTCACCAAATGAAATATTTTAATAAGCAACATCAATTTTTGTTTACAGGATCAATACACCAAGGAAGCAAGGTGGTTTGGGACAAATGGCAATTCCTATTCTGGCTGACAAAAATGGGCAAATTGCTAGGGATTATGGTGTTTACAAAGAGGATGATGGCATTGCTTTCCGGTAAATATTAATTTTATGAAGTTAAAATAAATGGCACCTTTAACAAACTTAAAAGGTGGGGGTGGGTTTTTTTACTGTTATTGGAGAGTGTTTCAATTCATTAAAATTGTCAAGTAGACCTGATTATTATAGGGAATTTTGAGACCCATTTGGGAGTTGTGGTAGTGACCAAAATTGTTAACTATTGTGTCTGTCATGTCTGTCCACCCCTAACAACTCCAAAACAGAAGGTCGGATTGACAAACTGATTTCACCATCTTGTTCAGAGGCCCAAAGACTGTGCAAATGGGGTATTTTTAGGGGCCAATGCCCTCCCATGTTAGAAATGTTGGGCAGTTTTCATTGAATTTCTGCTATTAGATTAATGTCAGAAAAGCAACCATTTTATTTCAGTTGTCGGCTGTACTGTGATCAGCAAGTTCTCAGACTGATATGATTGTTGTTGGTTCGAATTCGTGTAACTACTTTTTTCCTTTTTGTTTTAATCTTTTTTTGCTTTTGTTAATGTACTTTATTTTAAAATTTGGTTATGGGGTCTCCTTTAAATTTTATGCTTAGCACAAAATTATATTCACTTGTTTAGTTTCATAATTTACCATTGTTTTGACTGTTAAGAACTTATGTTAATTACAGTAAAATAATTGTTACTGTTCTGTGATACTAATATTAGAATACTTTAACAACTTGTAATTTTTGTTTTTTTGCATAAAAATGATCCTGGCTAATTTTTCTTTTCAGTGGTCTTTTCATTATTGATGACAAAGGACGTCTCCGACAGATTACCATCAATGATTTGCCTGTTGGACGATCTGTTGATGAAACCCTAAGACTTGTGCAAGCATTTCAGTTTACTGATAAACATGGTGAAGGTGAGGATCGATTGGGACATAATCTATTCCTTAGTAACTGCAGAGAAACTTCTAGGAACGTAATTTCTGTAAATTTCTCAAGTGAAAAGTTACCTTTGAATGGAAATTCCACTGTACAAAAGAGGTGTGCTTTAAGTTGTTGAAATTAAATAGATCAGCACTGATGCACAGTTTGATTAATCACGATTGGATACCATTTGGCTAATTTTGTAGCATTACATATGCATGCATTCACAATCGCTAAATTAGAATGTGTGCAAGTTTTTCTTTGATAGGAAATCCAGTTAAAATTACTTTTTATAATTATTAATACAATAATTCACTTTGTAAATTTGGGATCTTGCTATATATGAAAAATAATAAACTTTACCATCAATGATTTGTTTGTGATAACTTAATGAAAAAAAAAGAAGCAAATTTCCTGTAGCATTAAAAATTGCAACCATTTTAAGTTCAATTAATAGGAATGGTTTCTATTAACCCTGCAGAGGTCATTCTGTATTTCGGGCAGTAAGTTTTTTTAAAACATTAGATGACCCACTCCATCTTAAGATGTTAAGATAAGCAAAACAGAACTGGAGGCTTAGATCCTGAGGATGCTTGATAGTAAAAAATGATTCCAAATTAGTTGGGAATAATGTAAGGATTGGTTCTCCATAATTATTTTCATGATCAAATGTTACTAAATTTTGGTTACTTTTATCAGAAGTTTATTCAATAAATTTTCAATCTTAGTTTAGCAGTATTTTATGTATAGAAACATTTTATTAACCTTTTACAGCATGCTAATGTAATTTAATAATAGTCAAACAGATCCAATGTGAGCGTTGATGTTGCAAAAATATGCACTAGCTCTGCTGAATTACATAAATTGTAGAAGTTAAATTATATTTTAGTATGATGCCACTGCAGCTTTTGTGGCACTTTTGGTGCTTTTTGTCAAGGTATCTGTTTAATAGCATTTCAGACTAAATTATTATGCTCATTGTAATCTTTGTTGTAATTGAACTTTAACCTTACGAAGCAAACTTAACATTATTAATTGTAATTTCAGTTTGTCCAGCGGGATGGAAACCTGGCGAACCAACCATGAAAGCCGATCCTCAAGCCAGCAAGGAATACTTTGCCAAACACTAAAAAGCCATTTCTGTTCTGCACTGTAAAATTAACTTTATTTTTAACCTTTTAATGTTTGCTAAACATTGTTCACTAATATGTTCATAAACTTAATTTAATTGCATTAAACTAATTTGTTGAAATAAACCTGTTTAGTAAATCTTAAAAGTTTTTGTCATTTTGAGATATTTAATCTATCAAAACTGCATACCATCCTTATTAGATCGTAATAAATATCTATGAAGATCTTTTAACACTGCGTAAAGCTAACATCAATCTTCACTTAAAAGCATTGGTTCAGACCCTAGTTCTGAAATTTGTAATTTTAAGAAACGGAAATATCAATTGTAGCATGTTTACCTTATGCTGGAATTGGCATAAACAATGTTCAGGATAAGTTTTGATGTCTCAACAGATTTTAATTAAAATTGGAGATCATGATTTTATAAATATAATACTAAAAGTAGGACAATACACAAAAAACTACTTAAAAATAGATTTTTTAACTTAAGTCAGTTTATTAATTTTGAGAATTGTACAGTGAATTCAACTAAATTGAGATTTTAGTAATTTAGTTGATAGATTGAATGCCTTGAGATTGTATGCTTCAGTAAAAAGCATTGTTCTAAATTGTACTTACTGGCATTTTGAAGAGGCCATTCTTCAAATAGGATATTGGGTTGTGAAGAGTTGTCAATCTTTCATTGAATACAAATTGTATGTTATTTCCATGCACCCACCAACTCCTAGATAAATAGTGTTAATTTCATTCCTTTTAAATTAAGAATCCTTCAGTTCTAGGCAGGAAAGATGTTATCAAGCAAGGTGGCTATAACTCAATGTTATAACTGTCCCACAACAGATTTTAGTTAATCATTACATATACTAAAATTTTGTTTATCTTTATTACTAGCATTAAACTGAAATAAATATTAAAACATTGACCTACCAACTTCTTGTTGCTATTTCTCTTGCTATATGCCCATTTCAGTCATTGAAATCCATATTGGTTCCAGTTTTTCTGTGACTTGAATGTTGCAAATGCTGAAAATTAGACTACTATAAGCAGTTGTTTAGGGTCCCTATTACATAAATCCCAAAATTTTTCACTTTGTTCTGCATAGGAGCCCCCCCGCCCCCCCCCCCCCCCCCAAAAAAAATGAACAACAAATTGCATGGGTTGTATATGTAGTTTAATCACATGTATGTGATGTATTTACATGTATTACTGTATGTAAATATCAATTATGTATATATAGTGTTTGATATTTACATACAGTAATACATGTAATTATGTATATATAGTGTTATTCATTCTGACAGCGTCTCACAACCTGAAGCTGGTACAACTGCCTACAGAATAATGCTGAAGTCCCGAGTAAGGCAGAGATGTACTGTCCAGGAACACCTATAGGTAAATCACAATTAGGTTTGCACAATTGAAACCTGTTTGGCATACTCTAACAAGATTGTTGATCAGTTTCTGCACCAGTGCTTGCTACTCCTCCATTAATGTTCTTTAAAGCTTGGGAACCTGGTGGCAGTCTCTTCAAAAGCATTTCAAGCATGCTTTTTAGTTAGTGTGATCAGGGGAGTATGCTGGCTGGCTACTTCATTTGATGCTGCTTTCATCTGAATAAAATTGCCCCATTTCTCATTCATCTCAAGCACTGTTTGTGATACCATAGCAAACAGGCCTGTTTGTATTGCAGTTTTAAAAGGTACACAAAACTTGCATAGAGCCATATTACATTTTGACATGAAACGCCAGCAACGATTCTGTTTTGCAGGTGATACCAAATAAGTTCTCTGATGCTGAGGTACATTGTGGATAATCTCTAGAGGCATTTTTACTTTGACTACAACCTTGACACTGGTCACAGTACTCCCTTTCAGTTTAGACATCCAAACGTTCAAACTTGCTCATATCATTTACTAAAACTTTCCAGTATGTTTCCACTTCCTTAAACACCAGTGACATGTGAACAATAACTAAGCACACCAACTTCATACAATAAGCGTTCACTGACTGTTTCATGCTCCACCTGTGTTGGAATTTGCCATTTCGGTAAGGGGTAAATTGGTAGGGATGCTGGCATGCAAGATTGTGGAGTGTTGGCCCCTGAAAGTACCCCATTTCTATGGTGTTTGGGCCTCAAAACACAATGGTGAAGTCAGTTCGTTGATTCTACCTTCCATTTGGGAGTTGTTAGGGGAGGACAAGCAATAGCTACCGATTTTGGTGGCCATCACAAGAGCTCCCAAATGGGTTGCAAAAACCCAACAGAATGGAACCTTTGTTCTTTAGATCTCCAGTCTTGCTTATTATGTGTTATGCCACACCAACGCTTCTCTAGAATTGAACTACACTGTGTTAAACAGCTACTCGAAAATCAATGAAAACAATATCAAATGTGTCTAAATCTGTTGACTCCGAACCCATAGATATTTTTGAAGTACTCCATCTGTACTTTCATCTTATAAAAGGGCATCCATTTTTGCAGTAAACTGGGTGGCAGCTTCCTTGTTAATCATTTACATCAATAATTTTCTTTCATTTTCAGCTTTTTAAGAAACTTGAGAACCTTTTTTTTCTACTTGGACTTTTAAAATAAAAACAAAACATTAAATTAAGGACTATTAATTTTGCTTCACATGGACAATTAATACATTTATTTGGTTTCCAGTGTAGTTTAAGTATTTTACTACAGGCCTTTGTGGCCCTTAATCATGGGAGGTAAGGCTCCCAATGTTTGCTGATCAGTGAGGTTGGAGGGTCAGCCCGACACCTCCCTACCTTCTAACCCCTGGGAGAGAAACTTTGAACCATTCTCCAGAGGATTGGGTAGATCCTACAACCTGTCCAGATGAGAATTCAGCAAGGAATTGAACCCAACTCCTCAGCCCATTTGTGGCAAAAGAAATGGGGAAATCAGTTGCATTTTTCCTGCTGAATTCAAATCAAAAACCTTACCTGACTGGAAAAAAAAAAAAATGTTACAATTTTGAAAAATTCAATGTGTATAACTACAAAATGTTGCAAAAGAACTTCTCTTTAATTATCCGGTAATAACCAATCTGTATACACCTAACCCCTGAAGAATACTATTTGCGAGTAATTCTTTTGAAAAAGAATAAAATACATATATTATTTGATATAAAATTACAGTAGTTAAAAATTTAAAGTAATATTCTCATCAATTACGTCGGCGATTAATGAAGTTTTAACCTTTTCAATACTTTGTGTTTTAGAATTATATTTTTCCCAATTAATTTATATTTTAGTTTTCCAATCTTTCTTATTCAATTTATTGATTTAAAAGATTTTTAACCAATTGTATCTAGTTATTTTTTCATTATTTTGATTATTTCTTATTTTCACACTTGAAACGGAATCCCGTTTTTTGTAGTCTCGAACAACAGGGAACCAATTAATTGTGTTCTTCGGGGGTTAGGTGTACTGTGACTTACAGCCCTAGCACCTCCATCGTTGAACTTGCTGCTCTTGTTCTGAGCTCTTTCTGCTGTCAAGGAAGTGGATTTATGATTTAATGAGTTTTTACTATATCACGATTTTCTTCCCTTAGATTTTTCAAGAATTCTGAGAAACATTCTTGAATGATTTTTCCACTTACATATTCTGTAACTTTTTATCTTGTACTAGGCCATCCAGCTGGTAAGTATGAGATAATCCAAGAACAGTGTGTCTACAGAACCGGGAAATCAGGGAATTTTGCAATTATTACTTAAAATCAGGGAATTTTTTGGTTGAACAGATCGGTTTGGAGGTTTATTTTTTTTTTTTTTTTGGTTGAACAGATCAGGGAATTTTAAATGAAATTGGTGAAAAATCAGGGAATTGTTTTATTCAGATTTTGTAGACATCCTGAAGAAGAATCTATTCCAAGCGGTTATGGCAAAGTGAGATTTTATTCCTTTTTGAATGAACTCATTATTTGATAGTGTGCCATTGTTGATGGAGAGAAGCTAAAAAATGAACATTTAAATTTTAATCTAGTAGGCTAAAATTAATGAGTTATTTTCTTTTTTTCTCTGGCTCTTCTCTCATTGCGACACACACACACACACACAAAGAAATGATAAACAATAATTTGAATGTAGTCCCTGTGGCCTAATGGATAAGACGTCTGACTTCGGATCAAAAGGTTGCAGGTTCAATTCCCGTCGCGAACATTTCATTGTAGTAATTTTTTCACAGGATGCCGGACAAACAGACAGATAAAAGATTTTAGTAATATAGATTAGATCTTATTTAAGAGCCCACAGATATTCCCTGTATTCACACAAAAATTCTAAAGTGATTTTCACATCACTTCAGGAAATTTATGCTTCAAATATGTAAATCCAGCACTTTAGATGCAGCAAAATTTTCGAGTCAGTTTGATTAAAATGAGAGGTAAGTCCACTTTTTCAGGATTGATTAGTGATACATATTTTCTGCCCAGGAACGAGGGATTCACGTTTCGTCCATTACTTTGGGATGTAATTGTTCATTCTATCCTTGGTGTTCCAATTACCCAAGAAAAAGCAACAATACTTAGATTCCGTGATTGAATCTAATATTAGCAGATAGGATGTCACTCATCATTATAGTATCATTGGAAAACAAAAGGCACCTATATTCCAAATATAAGTAATGGGAATCATTAAAAAAAAAAGTGGGCTATGGATAAGATATTTCAGCGTAATCAAGTATCAATAATGATTTTTTTTTTCATGTGAGAAAAATCATGTTGACCAGTACATTTAATGCAGTGCATGATTAATGCAACCATGATTATAACCCACTATAAATTGGAATACTGTTTACATTAATACACATTTTTCGGTGTAATCTTAACAAAGATGATCAAATTAATTTTTTTTTTCCTTCCGTTGAAAAAGAAAAAGTTGGTAATTGTAAATTCAGTGATTATTCTAAATCCTTTCAACAATTAGAAATTTCTGCCTGCTTTATCTGTTAAGGAAGACAAGAAATCAACGAATTCACATTGGAGAGAACCAGTAAATTTAAGTTTAAAAGTCAAATTAAGTAAATAGTAGTTGTAATATAAACATTACCGTTGGTTAAAAGCTTGACTGAATAAGAGAAAGATTTGTTTTGAGTTTTGCCCTTGTCTTCCTTTTCGAAGCAGGATATTCGACTCCCCATGGTGTCCTGGTCTGATCTCCCACATTGATCAGGTAGCTTGGAAGATACATTTTATATCTTCTGCCAGGTTCTGGAATAGATACTGCCTTCCTCAGGAAATCATTATGGAATGACTTCAATTTTGAAGGGAAAGAGAAGCAGCAGCAGACCAACAGGTGAAAGGAAGTATACCATGCTGGTATCGAGATTCAAACCCAGGTTCAGACACATCAACCTTGCCTTTCTAATATCATTAGAAAGATATGCTGGAACCGCATTAAAAAAATTTACCAATGCCAAATAATGGTTTTCGGTATGTAAACAATAAATCAGAAAATTAATAAATAATCTCTAGAAATATTATCGCAAAATCTATTAGCTAAAAATCGGATAATTTATTTTATTGTAAATTTCGCTGCATCTTTTAATTACTGTTATCGTGTTTCGGTTTCAAAAGGGCTTTTGTCAATTCGTGCAACTCCGTGAGAAAAAAGTTGGTTGGTTAAAAATTTTGATAAAACCACGGGATGGGAGAGATGTTTGGGTTCCAAAGGTAGCCTATTTACTACACAGGGTTGTAGAGTAGCTATGCAAAATTTGGTCCATATTAGTCAAACGGGTGAGGAATGTATAAACAACATTCTCAAATACATGTTTTAAATATACTAGAATATCGTTACCTATAAAATATCTTCTTTAATACTCTTCAGGTTTTAGTTGAGGAAAAGAAAAGCTTTCTCTTTCCTCTAATACTTCATAATTCATTACGAATACAAACTTTAAAATTTACAATAATACTAATAACGTTAATTGACATAGTGCTTAGTGAATATAATAGTTCAATTTGTCTAATTAACAACAAAGTATCATACTAATGATTTAATTATTTAATAAAAAGCTTTGTTCAAATTGTTGAATATAAAATTTAGATGCCACAATTATTTTCTTTTCCATGTTAGTGAAGTAGGTTTTGATTATATAAAAAAAGAACTTTTTAAGAATTTTTTTCTTAAATCATACATGGGTTAGAATCATGCATAATTAATTTTATCAGCCTTTCCTTTTCTTGAATCTGTTAAGTTCCTTTTATTGTATCTAAAAGCCTCACATGTTCCACAACTCGTTCCTCAAGGTCCTACCTGTAGAACCGAAGTACATTTCCTCGCAGTCTCTGCATTTCAGCTTATATACTACACCCAGTTTATTCATTATATCTTCGTCTTGGATTTTATTTTTTTTTAATCAATTTATTCGCTTTGTAGTATACCAATCTAATTTTGTTTTCATCACATATCCTTCACTGCTTTCCTTACCTTAATTCCTAGGGGCAATTTTATAATTTTGTTGTATTCTCCTTTGTTGTTTCTTATTTTATTTCTTTCCCTGAAGAATTCATTAATTACTTTACCAAATTATTTGGATATTCGTTTTTTTTCAAACATTAATTTCATACAATCTATTTTCTTGTTCCATAATCTCTTATCAGTATAATTAACTATTCTTTTAAAATAATTTTTCAGTATTGCCTTTTTGGTGTGAATACAAAACAAACCTTACCTATTATTGTAAATTTTCAAAGTTTATATTCATAACGAATTTTGAAGTTTTAGAGGAAAGAAAGCTTTTCTTTTCCTCAACTAAAACCTAAAGAAGTTTCTTGTTCAAAGAAATGAAATATTTCAAATTTAGACATCAATCCACGGCACTTAGCTAAAGTTAGGATTCGCACCCCGAGTTGTCATGGGGAAGAGACTGGGACGGACCGTTTCGTCCTCATTAGGACTCCTCAGCCAGCCAAACTCCCCTGATCACAACTCAGAAAGTGCGCAAGGTGTTAGTATCACGCTTCCCGCACCCGAGAATGGGACCTCCCACCGAAGAAATCCTAACCAAAAATTAATCAAGATAAAAAATAGAAAAGTTCCCTGACCTGCCTTCCGGCAAGCACAAAAGGAATTTAATGGCTGCATAAATTAAGAGGATTTGAATTTAAGTGGACTGCCGTGGATTCATGTCTAAATTTGAATTATTCCGGCACGTTAAACTTCTTGTATTTATAAGCTTTTGGCTTTTTTACTTAATTTATGCAGCCATTAAATTCCTTTTGTGCTTGCCGGAAGGCAGGTCAGGGAACTTTTCTATTTTTTATCTTGATTATGGCTTATCTTGATTAAAAATCATCTCGCAAATCGGTTTTTCCTAAATTCAAAACCTTCGCTGCTAGTACAGGTATATCGTATATATATATGAAATTTCGCCCCCCCCCCCCCCGCCCCCGTTAATTAGCTAGCGAGTGTAAATTTACATTTGTGAGTTGGTTTAGGCACGAATTTTCGAGGGTTGTTATAGGTAATGATGTTCTGGTATCATAAACTTCAAATTACACACAAGAAATAATAATTTAATCCAAATCTCATGCCGATATTTCGTCTTAACATTAAGACTTACTCATGGTTCTATATACAAAATACAAATGAAAAGAAGAAAATTATTCTTAATTTAACAACTGAACAACATCAAACCTTTGTTAAAAATAATAACAAGAAAAACGATAATAACAATGAACAGTAAATTGAAATCGGAAAGACAATATCAATATTTGGTCGTAAAACCTTTTATAAATCTCTAATTTCTTTTACTTCTATTCAAGAAATTCATCGTGTGCTGCCCATGCTGCCAGTTTTTTGACACAATTTCTGTTTTACTTTGTTATATTAAGAATAATTTCTTCTTTTCATTTGTATTTTGTATATAGAACCATGAGTAAGTCTTAATGTTAAGACGAAATACCGGCATGAGATTTGGATTAAATTATTATTTCTTGTGTGCAATTTGAAGTTTATGATACAGAAGTATTTGTATAATAGATGTTGTGTAATTTGAAGTTTATGATACAGAAGTATTTGTATATTAGATGTTCTGGTATATTTAAAACATTGATATTCAATTTTCTTTATATAGATTAGATGATTAATTGAAAGCAATGGCATTCTTTTTGTATCGGGTAAATTTCCACCTAATGCCCATTATGAGACAGCGCTTTATCTTCTAGTCTTGGTTTGTTTACCATCCAAGTATTGGAAATTGTCTTGTTTATGAAGGCTCTAACTACATTTATAACAGAATTATTTTTCAGTTAATTTGTTGATCTTAGGTAAAGAAAAGTTTAATTATCTTTGTTCACCTCATAACTGATTTAATCAGATGTTAATACACTTATGTCCTTAAATTAAGGGCACTTGCAAAATGAACTGTTCTGGTTGTCCGGTTGGGACCAAACTTGGTAGGGGGGGGGTGCAGGTCTTCCCAATATCATCCCCACACAAAGTAAAGATGGCATCACTGCCTCTAACAGAAAAAAATAAAAATGTCTGAAACGTCAATGAGAGCGTTCAGTATGGTCCTCCCGCACAGCTATGCAAGCAATGCAACGTGCTGGCATACTGCGCACCAGAGTATCAGGCAAACTTTGGGGGATTGCATCCCACTCTTCAACCAATGCCGTCCTCAGCTCAGGTGGCATTCGTGGTGGTGGAATGCGTCCAGCAACACATCTTTTGAGAACATTCCATGCATGTTCAATTGGATTCAGGTCCGAGGAGCGTGCAGGTCACTTCAAACGATGGATATCCTTATGTTGGAGGTACTTGCGCTTGATGTGGACGGGCGTAGTTGTCCATAAACAGAAACTCTGTACCAGCAGCACCCCTGAAAAGTCGCACATGTTGGTGAAGGACATTGTCCTAGTACATCTGGGCAGTTACGGATCCTGCGTCGAAGATGTCCTGTGGTATACAAGAGAATGCCTGCCCACACCGCCACCCCCTTACCGATTGTATTCGACGATGTTGGCAAGATTAGCCCTGGTTCCTTGCTCCCTCGTGGAACTCGTCAGAAACCATGACATGGCTCCATTGTGCCTGTGTCCATGGTGCGTGTTCAGTGCACCATAGCAAGCATCCCCTCCAGTGAGCTTGGCTCAAGGAGATGCACCTCAAGGGTCTTCTGGCATGCAGACCAACTGCATGGAGTTGCCTGTACACTTGTTAGTCTGGATACAGTGGTCTGTGTTGCCGCTGTCAGCTCCCTGGCAAGGTGGCGTGCTGTGCTTCAGGGGGTTCCATCTGACCGTTAGCGATAGGATAGCGGTCTTCCCGGGATGTAGTGACAAGTGGACGTCCTCTGCTATAGTGTCGGGCAATATTTCCATCCTGCTGGAAATGTCTCCACCAGCGAGAGATAATGCTGGTTGACACGTTCAGTGCATGACTACTTCCACTTGGGAATGGCCTGCCTCAAGACATTCTATCACTCTTGTTTGCAGGTCCATATGGACACGAGGGGCCATGGGTAACAATTGACATACAGTACTGTACAATCAGTGACCAAAACTGTCACACAATTCGTCCTGTGCCGTGATCTGCACTGCCACTGCACAGATGGCATTTCTGAACTTTATTTATTCAGACAGAACTGGTTCTACCATTTTTATGTTTTGTACGAGGTTAATATTGGGAAGACCTTCTGCACCTGCCTACCAAGTTTGGCCCAACCAAAACAGTTCATTTTGCAAGAACCCTTAATTTAAGGACATCAGTGTATATGCAATACGTTAATGACATAAACACTAATAGCGCACTAACAAAAAAAAATCAAACTTTCAGTTTTGGACAACTCTGTGGGAGATGTAATCAATTTCTTGTATAAATTTTGAATAACTGAAAAGAAATTTAACGTGCCCAATGATTCAAAGAATTAAGCAAGTAAACGAGGCACAACGCTATAAGAAAGGATTCGCACCCTGATTTGTCATCGGGAAGAGACTGGGATGGACCATTTCGTCCTTATTAGAACTCATCAGCCAAAGTCCTAATTAAGTTTACTTGCTTAATTTTGAATAACTATTAACCAAATACTAGTAAATTGTTAATTGTAGTTAATCACAAATATTCTTCTGTTTTTAAAACCCTCGAGCATTTGAAAAATAAATCAAAGGTTTAACTAGTGTCAAGTTCTTACTATGAATATATTTCAAGAACAAATCAAATTCCAGACAGACAGTTGTCAAAATTTTATTATTATTAAACAAAGTTTATTCTCAATATTATGAGGGACTGAGTCAAGATCACAATTATTACATAATATTTTGAACACCCATTTAATTAACTACAAATTGTGAATCAAACAGAAATTAAACATTTTATATTTCATTACGCTTAAAACTTTTTTCTTTCTCCAAAGAAAGGAACATTCGTCTGACAAAGGTGACCATCTCTAACCTTCCAGAAAATCTTATCTATCAGATTGTCGTTGACCTTTCTCTCAATATGCTTGGACCATTCTCTTTCTCTTACTCCAATCGATTTTGTAACATCCCTTTAGTCTGCTTCGCTTTCTTAAAATCCTCATTTCTTTTAATGCATTTCATTTTAATAGTGCGAAGAAGTGTAAACAATTTAGTAATATACGTGTGATTCAACATCGTAAGTGAAAATGAGCCTTGGTTTTATAAATTCATAATGTACTTTTAGCAGACATATTGTGCCATATCAAATTGTAAAAGCATTCAGATATTCGGGCAGTCTTTGTTGCTTGAAATTTTAGGCCTCGAGCTGGATAAAGGGACGATATTTGCTCAATAATTTGATTAGCCAGCTCTATTTTACATCTCAAAGGGAGTTTGGAGGCTGATACACATTTGTTTATTTTCGACTGAAGCTTTCATGTGTAGCCGCATCAGTGCCTATATGACGTATTGAGTAAGTCAAGTTTGACAGTGTTTCTATGGAGTCGCCAGTTCACCACATGATATTGATAAATGACAATCGCCTGTCCCTTCTGCATTATTGAAAACAAGAAATAGAAGGATGGGGTGACTGCACAGATCAGCTTTTGAAATCTTATGAAATACGAAAGTGACACTATTTCATACATCCTGCATTTCTCAACAGTTTTACAATCTACATGAAGAATGTGGGTCCGGTAGCCAAGTAGTGATGCACTTGACTGTTAGCTGGGGAAGCCAGGTCTGATTCCTGACTGAGGCCAGGGATTTATCCCTTTGAATTCCCTTTTAACTAGATTATGATACTCAGAAATCTAAGATGACCATATTAATGATCTGGCTACCATATTAGCCAAACGTGTTTCCAATTTATTTCAAGATAATTAATAATTGTCTTCACATAGTTTTATTGTTAATTTATAAGGTAATCTAACCCAAAAATCAACATCTTTTAGTGTTTATACCACTTGGCCGTCGGATTCATGAGATAAGCTACAATAAAGATATGATAGTTTAGGTGATTTCCCTTTTCAGCCTCGTGGGAATGCTGAAAGTATAGGCTCAAACATTTCTATGGCCAATAGGGAACAATTGAGAGCTCAAAGCTAGTTTGCGTTTAACCTCCGATTTTGATTCCCATGGGAAAAAAAAAACCCAATTTACAAAGGACTGGGTGAATCTTAGTGCCCGTCAGGAGGAAATCCCCTAGGAAAAACCTCCTGCTTCTACCAGAGATTGAGTCCGGCTATCACTTTTGAAAATAAGCAAATTAATCAACTAAAAACAAAAATAAAGCAAGCTTAATAATAAATAAATACCAAGAAATAAAACAGTATTGATAACTTAAGCCAAAAACATAATTAACAAACAAACCTTAAAAAAAAGGAAAAAAAAAAAAAAAAAAAAAAGACTGGTTTCATATTGTACATGATATCATAGAAATACAGGTTTAATTTTCTAATGTCCAAGATCGGAACTCATAACTTTTCCTCATCCCTATAAATCATAAGGTTCCAATAAAGATTTATCCACTTTGTTTGGACTAGAGGTGGTGACTTGTTTCATTTTCGGCCACTACCACTTACTGTGAGACAGTCAGTGGCCTCAGACCAGAACTCGCATTTTTTATTTAGGGCTAAAGACCTCAAAGTCAAACTTTCCAATAAGAAATCATTCATATCTATATGACTTACAGTTTGGCTTGTAGAAATTGAGATGGACGACAGACAGAATAAACCTTTTTAAAAACTTCCCCCCACCCCCTTCGGCATTCTGTGTTCGCTAATAAAGAAAAATAATGCTTGCATTTACAGTGACTTTATTGAGCCAAACTTCTGTAAAATCAAATGGCCTCATCTAAACAAGCACCACATCAAATTTCAAGTAAAACCGAAAACTTCACATAGGACACGAGACTGTGCCCTAAAAGACATTGAATAGTCTTCGATGTTTCTACAAGCCTGAACTTGCACCCTCTGATTTTTGTTTTTCATTTGAAAGATTGAGAGAAATTTTTGAATGAAAATCTACTTTTTGGAAATTAAACATTGGATTTTGCCAATCCAGCTTTTTAATCCTTAGTTTCCAATCTAGCCTTAGTGTATTCCGACATGTGTAAAATCTGATGATGATTATATTGAATGATACCAATATATCTGTAAGTCTAAATATCTTAATTTTACCTTTTAAATAAAATAAATTATTTTATTTCTGCACTACTTGTTGAATGATCTTTATACAGTATGTTGCAGCAAAATTACAATGCAGGTTATACTGAATATTGATTGGCTGTAATATATCAACTTTCCCGAGACTGAAAATGACAGTAAATCTGGTTTTGCTTACCACTGTTTGAGATGGTTCCTGTGGAAAGGATTCCAATGGGGTCCCATGTTGCTTCGACTGTCTTATCTTGGAAATCCCCACTTCATCAAACTTGTAAGTCTACTCCAAATGTTTCATATTTTTTTTTTTTCAGGAAAAAAACGTTTTAAACATTTTGATTTCAGACCATACAAGTTAATGTTGTTTCTCCAGACACCAGATTCCGATTTCACCACCAAAATTATTTTTACATAGCTTAAAGTAAAGAGAATGTCATTATCAATGAAAATTATTGTGATATTCCATGCTTATTTATATTTACATCGCTTGTATGTGTTTATTAAAATTTATTATACTAAAGAAATGAATATATTTTTTTTTTAAATCTCCATATACAAATAATATAAATCTATATAAAATATATATACAAAACTTAAAACTAAATATGGCATTTTATTTTTCAATGCTATCTAGTAGGCCCAATCCTCAAATATGCACTGGGTAATTTATTAAGGTGCTAATAAAAAACACTTGTAATTTCTTCTCGCCTTTTGTGAGAATTAAATTATTTTGTAATTAGAAAATTAAAAATTATCTACAATAATAATATTTTTTTCGTTTTTTCTGGATACAAGTTTCAAAATGTTTGCAGAACTTTTAAAAATCCACATCTATATATATAAAAATGAATGTATCTTTGTTTCTTTCTTTCTTTGTCCTTTATAGACTCCTAGGCCCTTTGACCTATCTGGACCAAACTTTGCAGAATTACTCTTTAGGACACTGCGAAAAAGATAGGCTACCTTAGAACCCGGACCCCCCCCCCCCAAAGGGTTAAAAAGGGGTAAAACCCCTGAAAAACCCAATATCCACCTGGTGGTGAAAATAAGAACTACACAAATATTGAAAAAAGGGAAAAATTCGCTCTCCTATTTGGGGCAGGGACACCACACTTGGGTGGGAGGAAGCCAACACAAAGGCTGAAGTGTCCCACCCCCTACCGACACCAGGACCTTATATTTAGGGCCCCTTCTCGGGCCTCCCAAGTCAATTGCAAAAAAGGGAAAAATTCGCTCTCCTATTTGGGGCAGGGACACCACACTTGGGTGGGAGGAAGCCAAGACAAAGGCTGAAGTGTCCCATGCCCTACCGACACCGAGACCTTATATTTAGGGCCCCTTCTCAGGCCCCCCAAGTCAATTGCAAATAAGGAAAATTTCGCTCTCCTATTTGGGGCAGGGACACCACACTTGGGTGGGAGGAAGCCAAGACAAAGGCTGAAGTGTCCCACCCCAACCGACACCGGGACCTTATATTTAGGGCCCCTTCTCGGGCCCCCCAAGTCAGTTGCAAAAAAGGGAAAAATTCGCTCTCCTATTTGGGACAGGGACACCTGACTTGGGTGGGAGGAAGCCAACACAAAGGCTGAAGTGTCCCACCCCCGACCGACACCGGGACCTTATATTTAGGGCCCCTTCTCGGGCCCCCCAAGTCAATTGCAAAAAAGAGAAAAATTTGCTCTTCTATTTGGGGCAGGGACACCACACTTTGGTGGGAGGAAGCCAACACAAAGGGTGAAGTGTCCCCCCCCTATCGACACCGGGACCTTATATTTAGGGCCCTTTCTCGGCCCCCCCCCCCCAAGTCAATTGCAAAAAGGGAAAACTTCACTCTCCTATAGATTTCAGTAGAACCTTTCCCACGTATCCACTTGATCGCTTCTGGCCACGACACGATGTGTTGCGATTATTCACATGGCCAGATCATTTGTTTATTTTTTGTTTTGAGAAGTGTTGAAAACACGATTAAAACGAAACTACTTTAGAGAATGGGGACTTTGACACTGAAAGATTCATATTAGAATTTCAGTGAATATTTATAAACAAAGAAGATGCCATGGCTGCAGAAAAAAATGAATTTTGTAAGTTTGATATATATGTGTATATACAGGGTGATTAAAAATGTTTTGAACAATTTCAAATGTTTCCTGTAAAATCGTTATTGCAGATATGTTGCAACGAATGGTACAGTTGGATAGAGCACATGTTCAAGTTTGTTTTGTATATCTCAGAACTGTAAAATATGACCTACATTAGGCACACGGCAACTGGAAACCCGAATGACGCAGTCCTGGCTAACGCGAAAGTAGTGGGTCATTGGCTGTTGCACCGTATAACAAACGATTGCCTCTGCCGTTCGCCAGGTGGTATTGTTGACAAAATTGGTGTTCACAGGTGCGGAAAAGGCATACTGTGTACTCGAATCATCATGCAACCAGGTCGGTGACGGTGGTGCAGCGTGGTTTTCGCACCAAATTTCAGAATGACCCACCTGCCACGAATTCCATTCGTAACTGAAAAGAGCAATTTAAGTGAAGCGGGTGCATTTGTAAGGGCAAGTCGAGTGGCTGACCAACAGTCCCTGAGGAAAATGTGCGCCGCATTCAGGACACGTACCGTCGTAGCCCTAACAAATCAACGTGCAGAGGAAATGCAGAACTGGGCATCCCACAGCCAACTGTGTGGCATGTGCTGCGGAAATGCCGACACATGCGTACATATCGCATGCAGAGGTTGCAGCATTTGACACCGAACGACCACCGTCTTCGCGACGCATTCTGTCAGGTGATGTGAAGTTGAGAACTTTGCCATCACCATCATTTTCAGTGATGAGGCCACCTTTCATGTCAGTGGAAGAGTGAATCAACATAATGTCCGTATTTGGGGAATGGAAAACCCCCACGCTTACATGGAGCACATGCAGGATTCCCTGAAAGTGAATGTTTTCTGTGCCATATCGGTGAATAGTCTACAGCCCATTCGTCTTCGCAGAGAACACTGACAGGCACCAACTACCTTGACATGTTAATGGAATGGTTGTTACCACAGTTGGAAAACGACACGGATGACTTCATTCTGCAGCAAGATGGGGCACCACCCCATTTCCACTCAGTCGTACAGGACCATTTGAACGAACAGTTGCCACAAGGGTGGATCGGCCATGCAGGTGTAAATGATCAGCAGCTGTTGATGTGGCCTCCCCGTTCTCCAGATCTTACTCCCTGTGATTATTTCTTATGGGGTACTTTAAAGACAAAGTGTTTGCACTGCCCTTACCATGGGATCTCAACGACGTGAAAATCTGCATTTCCACTGCAATTACAACAATAGACGGATCAATGCTACATCGCATTTGGGAAGACTTTCAATACTGTTTGGACATGTATCGTGTTAACAATGGTGGCCATATCGAACATTTATAGGCAATGCATACAAAACAAACTTGAACATGTGCTCTATTCAACTGTACCATTTGTCGCATCGAAACTGCAATAGTGATTGTACAGGAAAGTTGAAATCTTTCTAAAATTTTTTAATCCTAATTTTATATTTATTTATATATATATATATATATATAATAAAAAAATTGTCATATTTCAATTATATAGTATATTGTAAAATGTAATTATATATGTCCGTCAATTATATATGTCCTTTTCATAACTGAGATAACATATAGCTGCTTTTTTCAAAATTCATTTTGCTTAATGAGCTTCGGCTGGTGGCGTGTTTGGCCATGTGACCATGGTGAAAGAGCGCTAAGACACAGAAATACAAATATTAGATAAAAGCTTAATGTGTGTTAAATCTAAGATTTAACTGTTATCTTTAAGTTTTATGTATTTCTTTTAAATATTATTTTTAAAGCCCTAAGACAGCGTTTCCCAACCAGTGGGTCGCAACTTGATCCTAAAACCATCAGAAAAGATCAGAAAAATCGATCCTACGTAAGGAAGGGATACGATACAAATATGGTTTTATTCTATATTCTTCTATTCCTATATATGTGGAGGTATTCCGATAAGGAAAGGTGGGTCGCCAGCTGAAAAAGGTTGGGAACCGCTGCCCTAAGGAATATAAATAAGGTGTCAAATGTTAGGTATACTATTGAGGATGCCTACATTTTTAATTTTCATCGATGTGGCCAATCATAAGTCACCTGAGGTATAGTCTGACCACGATATCTTGACGGTTCGAAAAATTCCAGAAACCCAAGACATCAGTCCTAGCCCTTCGGAATCTCTAAAGAGGTTCCGAAGAATGTTAGGTTACAGCTATAAAACAAAACAAACAAACAAACAAAAAAATAGTTTTAATGATGTTAAAAGGAAATGCTACACCATTAGTTATTGGTTGACTTGCTTTCAATATAAGATTTAACCATTATATTTAAGTACATGTAAGTATACTCATTTCCAAAAGTTAAGCATGGAGAGGAAAAATGTTAATTTCCGTAAGAGATCTGAATTAAAGCTGAAATTTGCTGCAAAAGTAGAAGGAAGTATGCGAATTATATAGGTAACAGCCAATCACGGTTTCGCATCGAGAAATATGCAAAACAGGCAGTCGTATAAGAAGCCGGCATTGTGAAGAGTTACAGGAGTTGCATGTAAGGGCTGATGAAAGGTGTTTAGAACGTTCGTATGATTTGTTTTCAAGCTAGACGTGTTTTTATGGCTTCCAGAAGACGAATGGAAGATTTCTGAGCACTGGCGGGCTGTCGGATGCATTGAAGCAGGACAGTCTATAACAGATGTTGCTCGTTTCTTCGGCATTCATCCTTCCGTCATTTCACGATTATGGAAACAATTCCAAACCAGCCAAACAGTTGTCCGAAGACCTGTAGCCAGTCGTCCAAGGGTTACTGACTCCCGCTGAAGATCAATATATTGCTGTTGTAGCCAAGCAGAATCAAAGATCGACCTCCACACGTGTGACATCTATGGTTGTAGCAGCCATTGGTAAGACGATATCTGCCACTACTGTTCGTCGAAGGATACACATGAATGGTCTGTTCGCCAGGGTACGAGTTTGTGTTCCTTTATCCGCCCAATCCAGAGGGGCACGATTACAGTGGTTCCGCCAGCATGTGAATTGGACTATGTCTGATTGGGGTAATGTTATGCTCAGAGATGAGTCCAGATTTGCCCTATAACCCGATGATAAGCGTGTAAGGGTCTGGAGGGAACAAGGCACATGCAATCGGCCCCAGAACATCACGCATTCCACGGTGGAAGCATCATGGTCTGGGCAGGGATTTCATTGGGATATCGCACCGACCTGCACATCTACAGGTGAGGTTCTGTGACAGCTGTACGGTATCGAGATGAAACTGTACGCTGCAGCAGTTGGTCCTTCATTTTAATGGACGATAATGCGCGTCCCCATAGAGCTGCCATCATTGATGACTTTCTGGAGTGAGGGGATTGCACATATGGAGTGGCCAGCTTACTCGCCGGACCTTAATCCAATTGAAAATCTTTGGGATGTCCTCAGCCGTGCTGTATGTTGACGTTTCCCACCTCCAGCCACTCTCAGAGCTTTAGAAACTGCCCTACAGGAGGAATGGTGATTACTGGACTGTGCGGTGGTTGATCCGCTCGTAACAAGCATGATCACACGCTGTAAACTTTGTATGCAGGCGAGGGGTGCTCACATACCCTATTAATGTCGGTTTTTGTTTGTTTGTTTTGAATTTAAACATCATTTTGTTAATGATGCAAATCTGACATCTTATAATTTATGAAAATTCAATATTTTATCTCTGTATGTAATTCTTTGTTTTGTTTCGTGAATAAACAGAGCTACTTACTTGCAGCATTTCATATCAATCAAAGCAGTAGTTGTTCATTTTTTCACATTTTACCGCTCCGTGTTTAACTTTTGTAAGTGAGTGTATTTCTTTTAAATATTATGTATTTTTAAAGCCTGTTGCTTTGAGGCACGCTTTTTTGTGACTGGCTGAAAAATAGACAAGTCATAATGTGGAGTTCTTTCCAACAGTCAAGATATCGTGGTTAGACTATAAGGTCAAAGGCTAAACTGTTGATTTTAGGTAGGCTTTCCCATCACATACACGACGGGCATGTGACCTTGGGTTCCAAGATCATTTTCTCAGTCAGCAAAGAAGCCACTAAACATTGTGTGGGTTGATATATATATATAAAAACATGGCAGGTTTGTTAGTATTAATAAAATCATAGAATTAAAAATATCGATAAGCTACAGACAAATAAGATTTTAGATTTATAATAATGAACCGTTGCGTGTATCTAATGAACGTTACATAAAAAAATATATTTTGATAAAATATGCATTGTTGAAATGAAAAAAAAAATCTTTAAAATAGACAGCAGATCTATAGAATAAAAGTATACAATTTATTGGATGAAATTTGATAAAATAAAGGTCAAACTGGAGCGACAAGCTGCTGTCTTTACCGTAGATTTCTATGGGCAGAAATTACGAACACTGGATATGGGAGTGTCGTTCCACCTACAGCAACCTATACACGCTGCAAGAGCATAAACCTGGAACGAGATTGGTCATTAAAAGTAGCTTTATGAAAGTATAGATTTAGCAAATCATTAGACACATTGACCAATAAGCCATAGCTGGCAAACAGTGGTGGAAAAAGCAACAACAACTTTTATTGAATTTTACATTCTTTTTTTTCTATAAGACTCCATGGTGTAAGAAGGATGATACACCATGATAGGACTCGTGCATTAGTGAAGCAATACATAATACTTATACCAAGTCAATATCTCAAACGACGATGGCTTACACTGACCAACTAATGTGCTGCCAAACAGCACCCTCTAGGCACATTTAGGTAGCGTTTGCAGACATAAGTTCCACTATGAATATGGTTAGTTTTTGTATTGCTGACCTAACTTTAAAGTTTGCACAGGGAATTTTGAATCACTCTGGTTGGTTGTATTACAGTGCTCTTTTTTTTTTAATTCTAAATATTTTTTTTTTAAAAATTAATTCTGAAATGCCTTTGTTCTGTGTAATTGTGAATTTCGTTGGGAAATTCTGTTGATGAGCAGGAAATGCATTAAATGTTAATAAGGGAGTTCTACCATAACCCCATTAAAAAAAAAAAAAAAAAATTAGAAATAGCAGATTATCTACAAAGAAATTTGGAGAAATTTCCAGAAGCTTGGGATTGGGTAGATTGTCATCTGGTGAATGCATATATAGAGGTGTTGTAGCACTCGTGCGGCTTTGAGGCAAAATCATCATTTACATCTAGCTAGCAAGTGGCCCTTGACACACTGTCAGCCTACAGCTCTTTCTCACCAAGAAGAACATATGCTCAGAATCCAGTCATGAAAAGTTTCAAACATAATGCCAGTAGGAGAAGAAGCACAGCCAAGAAGCTAGTGAAGGGCATGATATGCACCGGATCCAGTTTATTTCCAAGAATCCTGAATCACTAATTTCTTTTTCTCCCATGTTGGGACAGAGAGAAATTATGTACAAAGAAAAGTGTCATGTTTCTTTTAGTGAAAATAGTAATCTTAATTGTTAGTGCCTTGATTAAATTTTCCAACTTGAATAGGTCGTGTTTTATATGAATAATACTAAAACAAAATTGTTGCATCTCCCCACATGGTTTTTTTTACTATTAAAAGTTTTTTTTTTTTTTTTATATTAATTACTGTTGAGTTGTTTGGGTCCTTAGTTAAGTTTATTTTAATTATTTAAATTACCACAATTACAGTATCCATTGCCCTGAGATACAAAACTTTAAATAAAGCTAGCTTCAGTTTTTCTCCAAGAAAAACACAGGGGATTGCAAAATCATGAAAAGCATTTCTTATGGCTCAATGTTTATTCTCAGCGATTTCAAGATATATTTCAGTAGTTCAAGAGTTTCAGTTGTAATCAGGACACCTTTAACCCTCACTTATATGGCTTATGTGGTGGAACAATTTTACACGGGTGGTGCACTGAGTGCGCCACCTCGTTTTTTAGCAATCAATGTTAAATAAATTGTTATTCGTCAACTTTTTCCTTCTAAATGTTATTGTTTGGATTCAGTAATAATTAAATAAGCATGCATCCATAAAAAATTTATTACAAAACCACTTGAAATTTTTTTAAAACTGAAAAATGCGTTTTTGTTTTCTAAACATACATCTTGCTTGAAACTACATAAATAATGTTTACAACTTTTTCTAAAGGTGTAATAAAGATCTAAAAGATACATAAAGTAGTCAAACATTTAAAAAAAATGTTTTTAACAGTTTTTCTCTTATAGATATTTTTTATGAAAAATTTCACTCTCACCTTGCTCTGTAGCATTTTGTTCTTCCGAAGTAACTTCTTTCCCCATATCAGGCCCATAATCACATTCTGAATCGGAATCATGGTCACTATGCTAGGATAGGAGGGTAGGTGGCGGGCCAGGCCTCTCCTCTGTTGCCAAGTGATTTTTTTTTTTACTTTATTGTTGCATGGCGCACTCAATGCACCATGCCGTGTGTTTGAGGGTTAAGCCAAGCTCTGGCTGAACTGCTATGCAAGGAACTAATATTTATTTAAATATTCTTTTGTCCACATTCTGAAGGAGTTGTGCATTTAAGTCTCTTGCTTAATTTTACTTTAATATCTTGCTCTTTTTATGCTATAGATTCATAGAAGACCTTAGCAAACTAAATAATTCTTTTCTGTTTTGATAACACTGTAATAACAATATTTTACTTAATCTATGGACAAATACTGATTTCAGATTCAGTTAAATGAGGAATTCAGTACAATTCCAAATCTTGAATTCTTAGCCAAACATCTCAGATTTTTTTTTTTTTTTTATGGTTTACATTTCATTGTGTATTATAAAATTCAATTGCTTATTTATCAAGGAAGAAAACTTTCAACAATGATTGAGAAAATTATTTAGCTCGCAAACGGTATGATGCACTTGTTTGCAGTAAATAAAAAAAATACTAGTGCTTTTATAAAACAAATAACTGCTAAAGAAACAAGCAATATTTTCTTTTCCATGAAGTAAACCTGCACGTGTATAATACCAGTAGTGAAAGTTAGCAAAAATCAACATAAATGCTAATAATATAATGATTAAGTTATAATGAACTTTTTGTTCTTAAGTGTTTGACTGTTTATATCAGACTGGCAAGACAAACTTTCCAAAATATAGATTAGATAAACAAAGAAAACCCAACATATTAAAAGAAATATAAAATTCCTTGACATACAGAAGAAAGAAAAATTGGGGAGAGCAATCTAAACCATTATAGCATTTTTTCCAGTCAGGTACTGAAATATTATGATGCTCTGATGACAGTAATTAATTCAGACCCAATATCATAACTCCAAAATTCAAGGATATTCTCCAGAACCTTTTCAGTTATAAGAAGCACACTGTATGGGTTATTACAACCAAATATTCCAGTAATTCCAAAATATCAGTTATTATGGAGATATATTAGCTCACTTAAGTTTATTCACCCAGCACATTCCTTTCATATCATGTATGGCTAATTTACTAATCTGAAAATTATTAACATACATTTTCTTATGTACTTTTACGTCATTTATTCTGGTATGTCAAAATTAATTTCCCTTCCCCCCCCCAATATTTGTTAGAAAGTTATAAAACTATTTTTTTTTTTTTAAATAGTATCTCAAAAACACTTCCATTTCCTCGACAACCTGTGTGACCACCATTCATTATTATTTTTTTGGATGGGTGGACTTTAATTTTAATCCCAAGTTAGACTGGTGGGGAGTGACAAACTTCAGCACTTGTTTGATTTATTACTTCTTAGTTTGGAAAAGTAGCATCTTATCCTTCAGCGTAGCTGTCTGCCATGTATCATTAACTAAAAGACTGCCGTCGCAATCAGTCTTGAAACACAGCATTAATCAGAGATTTGTTTTTGTTGACTAGTGATGCTACCCATTTTTCATACAGACTAAACTCAGATAAGTACCAGAATTTCATGTAATTAAAGTTGAAAATCTTTTTATCTGAAATTCCAAAAACTGAAAACCTTCAAAATCCAAAAGTTTTTTGACTGCTGACATGAAGCACCATAATTTGGTGGCATTTAAGATTATACAAACATGTAAATGCCACCAAATTGTGATGCTTCATGTTAGCAGTCAAAAAAATTTCAGATTTTGGAATATTTGATTTGCTTTCAATTCACCCAATACATGCATTTACTGTCAAGTATAAAGCAAGTCTCAATTAATTATGTCCCAGCAAATTATTAGGAACTGCTTAATTTTGGATAAGTCACATCCCTTTCCTCAATAAAATATCACCGACTTCCTTATGGATCTCTAATCAAAGTGGAACAGCCACTTCTTTGCTTTCTTGCATTAAAAACATTTCAGAATGTAATGACAGCCATCCACTATCTGAAGTATAACACCAGCCCAATCTATCTCTGCCTTCAGGTTACAGTTTATTCCTCCTAAAATAATAACAGCAAAGGAAGTAATGGTATTCAAATCAGACAACTATCTCAATACCACGCAAACCTATTTATCTAGTATGCTGAATTTTTTAAGCTGTTATCTGTCAAATATATACAATATCTCAAAACTGTGGTTTTCTTTAGTTTCTTCTGCAAAAAAAAAAAAATCTCTTGCTCCACCAAACAAAATTTAACTGAACTTAAATATTAGAATGTTATGTATCTATTTGCGAGCATCTCAATAATAGCAATTCCTTTGCAAGTTGGGTCATCCATGAAACTAATAAGCAACCAATAAAGAGATGATCTTCTATGCCCTTGGATATTAAATCAAGTGAGATCAATAAATTTCATGTGCCAAGTTTGGCAGTGTAAATCTCCCATCTGCAAATCCACGCCTTGATTCTCAAACTGCCCAACGATTGTCTTCACTTGTTACATGTTTTGGTTGTGACAAGTAGAAAATTGTGTGGCAAGTTAAAAATATTAATTACTTAATCCAGCACAACACAATTCCTATTTGAGGCATTGAACTTCAGTGTGCACTCCACTATCAAAATTTGAAATATGCCAAAAGAAGCAAGGGAACTTGGGATTTAGTTGACCTATGTAAGGAAGTGCAGATTTTACTTAAGATCTTGGATATCAAATTCAAAATAAAACAAAAAATAGAAATTGGGCTAATCACTTGTTTTTCTAAGAACTCAATAAATCTTGTTTTATTTTGAACTAAAAGTAGAAATTTATTTTAAAGTTATATTTTTATAAAGAACGCGGACATGACCTAGAACACACAATAGCAACAATGGATTCAAGACTGTTCAATGGTCAGTTCAAAATGAATTTACAGGTAGAAGGTCCACACAGTTGAAATCTGCATTCAAGAATTCATTAAAAAAAGTTTTAATTGATCAAGATCTCATTGAGGGCACAGAAGATCCTCCTCTTTAAGACTACAGTATGTTCTTTGGTTTTTTTTTTTTTTTTTTTAATAAAACTCAAAAACCAACCATTTATACACATTCTAAATAACTTTCTATTTCATTTCAAAGCATGCAATCAAATTACAAACCATACATTCATATATATATATATGTATATATATAATATATAAATTTTTTACATGCATATTTCTAAAATAATAGCCTAAATCTACATGATTCATACAAAAATTACTTCATTTAAAGTAATAAAGAAATATATAAACAATTATAATTCTATATATATATATCTCAACATTTCATTCACCAGATAAAGATGGCCCCAGAAATCAACAATACAAACACAAAAAATTATGACAATTTTACAGAAAAAAAAGGAATACAGTGACAACAGACCAGCTGGGAAAAATTAAAGTATCACAGTTATCATGACAACATGCATCCAAAAACTTTACATGAGCCTTTTCGGAAAAACAAAATAATAATGGTTCTTTTTATTCCCATCAAAAATTCAGTACCTAGACAGCATTTTTTTTTTTTTTTAACTGAATGCAGAAAAATTCCAAATTTTAGGAGCCTTTTTTTTTGTCACTTATTAATTAAACTGGATCATGATGGGCAACTTAGTGTGACTCAACAGTGCAGTTTTAACAATGTTTGGAAAGCTGCAGGCAGCAGTTGTTCTGAAGCACTGAATCCAGGAAGACAAGAGGTGATGTTCATAAAAAACAAAAACAAAAAAAAAAAAACCTTTAGATTTCTTTTTCTCTATGCTTTTCTTAGTAATAATGATGCATTAACTATAATGTGGGAATGAAACTATGTTATATGGACTTATTTCTAATGCAAGTGACACTGACCTGCAGTGTACTCAAAAACAGCAAGTGATAAAATAGGAAGTGCCTATGTATTTGCTACTGGTACATCATGCACTTATATCTAAGTTCTTTTTTTTTTTTTTTTTTATTGTCGTGAAGTACTGCAGTGATATACAAATAGAAAAGAGTTAGCAATTTTAAGAACTTGCCACACATAAAAAAAGGTCAAAAGATTATTTTTTTTTTTTTCCTCCTTAAATATATAAATTAAAGTTTTCTTTTTTGTTTTCCCCATCATGAATAACCAGTTAAAATTAAAGCTGCATAAATTAAATGCATTTATCTCCCAAAACCACCTCAATGCTGATTAAAAATATTGAATATCAATGCCCTATAATTTATCTTCCACACATGAGCAATTTATATATCATTATTTGGAATTTTAAAATGATTTTTGCAGTAGTGTTTATACTTTCCATTAAATCAAGTTCACTTAATCCAGTACATGATTAATACTGGAGCCTAAACTGTTAAAGGGATGGACTGATTTGTCTTAAAATCATCCAGAACAAGCAAAATTGGCTATATCCATTAAACAATGCTCTAATTTCAAGCATTATAATCTATTAACAAGTTTAAAGTATGAATACAAAGCAAGGCCTCAGAGAATTACTTCCCCAGTTAATATGATTATCTGAAAGTGGTTATTTTAAAATGTTTTATATTTCTAATCTATTCTTCATAATAAATGAAACTGAAGAACACACTTGATTCAGACCTTTTCTGAAACAAAAACAAATTCTAGTTTGTATAGCTAAGATGAAATGTTAAATGTTTTGAGTATTTGCCTGTGCAATTCAAAATGCAAGGACTTCTGATATGTGCTATTTGATTTGTCATGTAGATATTTCCATGGTAAGTTCACATAATGTGAACCAACAAGACACAGCATTTGAAGAAGTTTGAGGAGACAACTGCTAACAACTACATGAATTTATGCAAGTTTTGAAAGTACAAAAACAAAATGTGTATCAGTATATCTTTCTAATGAGTAATGAAAACCTTCAAATATGCATTTTAACATGATGAAATATACAAAACATTGTTGATTTTTTTTTTCTTCTTTTCACAGGGCATAAAAATATAAAATTGGTATTTATACATACATATAACATATCCTTAATAGGTTGTCAATACCTATCTAAGCTAGGTATTTATAAAAAGGTTTAAATTTCATTGAAATCATAACACTTTAATGTAATAATCACAGAATGGTCTAAACGTTTACAGGAAACATTTGTTAATATACAGCAACAAGACTGGATTTTACAATCTCACCAAACATTCCACATTGATCATCAAACAACAACATGGATCCCCAAAATTTTAACATAACTGTTTGCCAAATCTTATGATCACCTTTTGAAGAAAAAAAATAAAATGGGCTATACTTTGAAAAAGTTAAATAAAGCTATCTACATAAAAAAAGTAAAAAAAATTCAAGGAGCAACTGATGTAAAGATAACTCAAATTGTCTATAAAACTGTACATAGATGCTAGTATTGGTGCAATTAGCAATCAAAATAATAATAGACTTTGATCTGATTCTAAGGACATACTTCAACAGCATAATTTAAAAAGTGACAAATGTAATTATATCTTATGAATCAAAATATTTCTAAATAAATAGCTTAACTGCTTCTTTAGAAACAGTTGAATGAAAAATGATGATTGATTTTTGATTTCAAAAATTTTATTTATTTATTTATTTAATCAGTTTTATGGTTAGTCATATCACTGATTTGGTCATCGTTACTACTTGTTGAAGATTCTCTCAAACTGAATGTGTTCTTGTCTTTTCAGCTAATGCTATCAATGATCCTGCAATAAGCTCTTTTAAAATATTCTACCAATACTGAAAAAGCTACGTCAATTAGAATTTAGAATGTGGCAAGTTAAAAGTTAGTAGAAAATGAACTTCCTGAAATTTTCCGCAATGCCAATATCATGTATGATTTTTTTTTTTTTTTTTTTTAAGAGAAAATAAATCAATAAATTATTTGCAATGGGAAAATGCACCATTATCATCCTTTTTTTATATATTTTATAAGCCTTTTGTTTTTTTCACAGAATTTAAAACATTTAAGTTTAAAGTACTGTAAAATGAAAGCAAGAACTGAATCGAATGGTGTGTCTATGCAAATATATTCTCATTATGAAGTATTTCAATAAAAATTTCATTAATAAAAATTATGAAATCTTTATTTAAGCACAGCAAATAAAATTTATTGCAAATGAATATATCAATATCATGAGTCATGTTTTAAATAAAAGGGGTACATGATTTTCTAAAGCAAAAAAGATTTCAAAAGTTAACATTTAAGGGTCACGAAATACTATTAAAAAATATACACTGTATAACAAAAATTACTGCAATTTTAATACCTTAATAATAACTTCTTTTCTATATGCGAAATTAAATTCATAAACAAGGAATACATTACAAAACAAACTAATTACTTCTAATTCTTCAAATTTAAGGGTTGATTTGATTTCATTAGTATTTGTACATTGGCAATATATAGATTCAGTTAAAAAAAAAATGCTGAACCAAAATTAATACTGATTAGATACTGTAATACTTTCTTTATACTTAACAGTCTAATAATTTATTTCATTTAAGTTTGAATTTACCATAAATTTCTTCAGTAATTAAGTCGGTACGTCTACTTTACTTCAATTCACAGTAATCATGACAGAAAGTGGACTTACTGACAAGCATTTCATTCCCTTTCCAACTTAAAAATTAGCCGTCTCTTATTAGCAGTACAATGTTTACTTAACAGGCTAATGAAGAGCTATAAAAAAATTAAAGAATAAATAAATCTTTCTTTCAATAACAAACAGCTTAAAAAGGCCTTAAAGCCCCACTTCACTGAAATAAAAGCAATATTTTGAGTACATTTGAGTTATCTTAATGTCATTTTCAAATAATAAAATCTTCCAGGCAAAGTAAATGATCTTAGGAGAAATGGGAACAGCCATAATTTCTTGTCCAAGTATTGGGATTCATCAATTTAAGGCAAACAGATTTCTGTATACATTAAATTTTGTGACAAGCTCTTGTCAAATGTTTACTGAGATCTTATACTTGTAAGCAATGTTACAGCAAAGGGATATAAGAAGCATTTCTGATATAGATTGCTACTAAAAGAGGATTTACTAATAGTACTATTTTTAAAAAAATATATTTTTATTATTTCATGCATGTTCCCATTGCAATAAATATTGAAATTTGGAACTGTGCCTCCAAGTTTACAATATTAATGGTGAATAAGTAGTTTCATGGTAGATTACTGAGAAACTTTAGTGAGAATTAATGATTCCAAGACTTGCCACAAACTGAAATTAGCTATTCTTTACCTAGTGTAACAAAACATCCCCCCCCCCCATTAAGTACTTCCTAAAAATTTTCCCTTGATAGGCTTTAATTACTTTATATAAATAACCATATTTAAAAACCATTGTAAACTTGAAAACTACTCAAAATGTCATTTTGCAAATATTTGAATGGTTGAGAATTACAAGTGGGCTATCCACAATTTCTTAATTTTTCTGGAGCAAAGAAAATTTAATTTCGCAATAAAATTCTAAATAAGTTATTTAGCAGCTTTATATAACCATTTTCATGGGATTAATAAAAACAGATTTGAAATTCCAATATTAAAATATGTAAAAACAAATTTGTCACCTCATTTTGATATGATCGATAGCCCACTTTCTCAACTTTCTCAATTCTCAACCTTTCATTTAACAAAATGGAAAACGAAAATTTTTTTTTAATGAATTTAATGTACTCATCCATAACTTTTTCTTAAACACGTTATCAGTACAATTTTTGCCTTTTATTGACGAATCTCCTTAGTATAAAAGTATCAACCTATAAATAAGCAGTGGGAAAAGGACCCAACTGAACGTTTTTGGGAAAAAAAAGCCCAATCTAAATTAACATTCAAAATAAATACAAATAATTATCAATGAGGATATGCCCAAACTACCTTAATGTGCACTAGAGATAAGAAAAAGTTACATTAAAAAAAAAAAAAAATACTAATAGCAGTGTGCTGGATGGATACTCTTACAATACTATTAAAAGAGTTCTGGCAGGTATCTTGACACAGGGAAACCCCGTTGTGTATGGTATGATGGAGTTATACAATCTGTTAATTTCTTGTGAATATAATTAAAAATAAATAAATAAATAAATATATAAAAAGCAAGGAAATGGTTAAATCAATTTAGTTACTGAGATGAGACTCTTAACCAATCTAAAAGTCAAATAATAAATATATTACCTAAATATTCCAACCCTTGGGATTTTTTCAAAAATGACACCCAAAAAACAAAATAACAAACAAACCTGACTTCGTTTCTGCGTTTTCTCTACTTGGTAAAACTTACTTCGTAACTGAGAAAAATGTGAACAGCCAATTTCCCAAGTGAAATTAACGCGGGATTTCAAAAAAGGTATTGGACAACTGAAATTTAACATATACTTATTAAAGTTTTCTCAGGAACTTGTGTGCAAATTTTCATTTTGAGTAGTCTAAGATGATATCACTAAAGGTTATTTTATGAGAAATGGGTTATTACAAAAAAAAAAAAAAAAAAAAAAAAATCAACAAAACTTTATACATCTGAGACTCAAAATTAATGAAATCTAACCTATTTTGACTGAAGGTATCATAACTTGTTACCATATTAAGAACAGGAATCCAGTCAATTATAAATGAATTGTACTGGTAACATCAATGCAAAACATTAAATTAAATAAATAACACTGTTTGCCATAATGCCTCAAATCACTCAGCAATTTAGGAATGTGTTGTGTTGTTGGCAGTTCAGAATTGTAAAGAGAAAAATCTTGATTTGCTTCAGTTCTTATAATGATGATAGTTCAGTTCTTTTGAATTTTTATCAATGGAGGCATTCTTAATTTAAATAGGTAAGTAATCAAATTCTAAAATTAAGCATGTCTGTGAAAATTAAGCATGTCAGATTTTGTAATGCAGTAACATCATAGCTACAATAATCATTTTTATACCATGAAGTTCCTCATCAATTTCTAAAATAAATTTTACTGTGATAGAAAGAAACTTTTTTAAATTGCAAATCTTTTTTAATATTTAAAAACTTAAAAAAAAAAAAAAAATCTAAAAGATCCCCCTCATACAAGCAATTCCATTAACTTAAATTTCAAACTATCTTTAAACTTTTAAAATATTTACTATTTTTATATATAACTGATATCAGATTACATTTCTATGATAATGGCATTTGAATTTGAAAATTACTTTCGGTATGGCGTTAAGTAGTTCATACCATTTTGCCCTATTCATTTAAGAACATTTAATTGAGTGGAATCACCCTATTTGAGCTTATCATAATTAGTAAAATATAAATGAATTGCAATGAATACAAGGATTTTCATATGCAGATAGATAATTGCTGCTACAAATGTAAGATACTGCAAAACAAATGTTTTTTCTAGATATTTACATGCACTATAATGTAATTTTGCATACTTTAGATGGAATAAAATACGGTAGTGGCAGGTTGTAATTTATGAATGGGATGTGGGTATTTTTTTGAAAATGACGCATGCTCCAACCTACTGCATTTCTTATACCACTGTTAAAAAAAGTACCAAAAATAAATAAAAACAAACATAAAAGCAAAAAATCAATAAAATAATCAGAAGAGGTGAATTATTGAGCTCTGACTAATGAGAGTATGATAGTTTGTGAATCACTAGTATTAAATTAATAATAACTAAGGAATATAGCAGGCAAATACAGTTTCCAGGAAAGGTCAATTTAAGTGCCAAATAGTTAAAATATGCATCAGGTACAAACAGTGGCACAAGTCATTTAAAGTAACAACTAAAAAAAACAAAAACCCTAATTATGAAACTAACAAACACAAAGGCCACAGAAGATTACTTAATAAACAAAAGACGTAGTAGTTATGGATATTTATATATGAATACATGTTCCCTTGAACATTTAAGCAGCTATTTAACAAACAGCAATTTGAAAATTAGCCAATTAATAAAATCTGGAATAAGCAAATGTTCAGTTTCTGATAAAATTGTGCAATCACTCATTACTATTTTTGCTGAAAAGAAAATTATATACAATGAAAAAGGCAAATAATTTTGCACCAAAGAAGTGCCCATACATTGGCAGTTTAAATTAACATTTGTATTACATTCCATCAGCATTAATTTTCATATTATTATTATTAGAATTTTTAAGTCAAATTTGTACAAAAAACACTAGAATTGGCAACAAGTATTCCCATAGAAATACTATCACCAAAATCTCAACAGAAGCATAAGCAGAACTGTTCAATGTAGGTTCTTTGATAGCAATTATATAAATACTAAATTTCCCTCATATATAAAGACATACATCTAACAAACTAACAAGAAAAACTGCTTGCAAAAACTATTTTGGAACTGCAAGTTACTAATTGTGATTAAAAACAAATTGGCCAGAACTTTCATCTGAAGTTCATGCCCATTTTTTTTCTTTTAAATTTATCAGAAAAACAGCAAATTATGACTTGCATAAAGGTTTGGAGCATAAAATAATGTCAAATTTACATATTAAGCAAATATTTCTTTTCACAGAAATTTCAGAAATGTACCAAACGATGATCTCAACTGGTATTGCACTTTAATAGTCAAATAATAACAGAAATATCAAAAAACAAAAAACGTTAAATAAATAAATAAATCAAAACCAATAATCGAAAAAAAAAAAAAATCAAAAAAAAATCAAGGTTTTCATTACTAAGCTGCCCAAGCTCACTGCATGAATTCAAATCCATAAAGCCATATAACTTGCATTAAGTACTTCAGAATTTCTCTATCTTCAAAAACTAACTAAATTTCAAAACTATCTTAAAAAATAAATAAGAAATATTTGATATAACAAAAATCAAAACAGAAAACAAAAAAATATTAATACAAAAATATAAATTAACAACTTAAAAAAAAAAATCCCATTGCAGGCCTGTATTTTTATAATTATAAATTTGCACTTATAAGCAAGTATAAGTAAGTCTATTATCTTGATCTGCTTATACTGTGTACATTTTTCAAAGAATGAACAACAGGTCTTAGAACAGAGATCTGAATCACAAGGCATACATATATTTTATGTAACTAAGTAGTTGTGAAACTGAATAAGAGCATTTTGAGTGAAGAGTGAATACTTACTATAAATCTTATTAATTTCACTAAATATAACCTGGAATTAAAATGTGAAGAAAGGAAAGCATGTTTATATTTTCCTCAAGAATTCTGAAAGACCAAGAACCAACCTATTCTCATTCTAATAAATAAAACCTCAATATCCGAATTTAAAATCCTCTGAATGAAAATGGGTCTGGATTCAATTGTAGTGGATATTCACACTATTGAACATTTCCAATCTGTCCACCTGGAATCAGTAAAATCTATTTATCTAGTCTCCTATTCTGAATTGAATTTGTTACTGCTGTTTACCAAATAAAGACAATAGTAACCAAAAATTTCATAATGTTTTTTCAAATTTTCTAAGATGACTGGTGGAATGTACGCAGGCTACAACTACCTTCCCAGTAAATTCAATGTCACAATATGCATAATTATGAGTAATTTAACTGTGAAAATGGCTCAAAAAGTAGTTTTAATTTTTGAATTGTGTTATGTAACTGCTCTAATCTATCTCAACAAAGAAATATATGTTTATATATTGCTAATAATCAAATCTACATTTTGATTGAGAAATTAAATTTACTAAATTCAAAGAATAACAAGGAACATTTCTAAACTATAACAATAACATAAAAAAAATAGGTTCCATATATAAAACAAAACATTCTGCCAGTAAGTCTATCTATATGATATTCTAAAAGAATAAAAACTGAATTCAATACGTGATTTGAATGTATAATTAAGTTTAAGCACACAAAAGAATGTAAAGCTTTTATACATTTTAAATTCATACTTGTCAATAAGACTAAAAATAGGACTAAAACATTGCCTTTTCTAAACAAAATGCTCAGTAGAAATATTTATATTTTTCTTAACATTCCTGTAAGTATGGCACAATTTTGCTTTAGAGAAATACAACTAAAAGCAGAAGAAATTGTTGGAAGCAACAATTCTTCCAATAAAACAGTTCTTTTTGTATACTATCTGTAAACTAAGTCTTTTCCCACCCAAATAAAATTAATTAAATTTTAAGGGAATAATAGCCATAAAACCTATTTTTGATGGGCTTTGTGAACAGTGCAACTAATATGCTAAGAAATTAATATCAATATTTAATCAGTCATGCCTTCAGTAATTATAACTGCTTTAAACAGTAATAGAATATTAAAATAAGACAGTTCTGTCTATAACACAGAAAGAATTAATTGAAATTCAAAAATTAGATCAATTTTCATTATATTTCTATTAAGGTAACAAATTAAGTCAGAATAAACCTGATTTTTAAGTATTACAAGCAAATATTCCCAAACATTACTGACATTTGCAAGTGGCAAACCAATGCAAAGAAACTAATTACTTAAATAGAATTTTGATTATATAAATTATTTGTCTGATACTTTTATAAACAACAAATTGTGAAACCAAGTGTTTACTAAGTGACATTCTAGAACAGCTGTTTCATGCTCTTTGGCGATCATCAGCTAGGATCAATCACCAGTAAAAAGCAAGGTCTTGGTACTGAGGCTATTCTGACTATTACAGAAGTAAAAAACTGCAATGGGATTTTAATTTTTGGAATATTATCAAACATAAATTGAAAGATTAATAAGAACGTAAACTTATAGGAAACAGCAAATTATTAACTGGAAAAAAAATATCTCTGCAACATGAAAGAGTATGTATACAATGTGTATGTATGTATCCATTAATGATGACAATCCACAAGTGGTTGTCAACATTCATTGTAATATCTATATAGACATACACAAACTGCAATTCAAGTTTAGTTGGAATTTTCCCATAGAAACTATGGTTTTGAAAAAAGAAAAAAAAGTATATAAATAAATATTATCTTTGCTGTAAATAACTGATACATATAGAAATGTATTAATAATAAATAAACAGATAAATAAACTAAAATCAAAAATATTTAAAAAAAAATTACAAAAAAGCATATTGAAAGCTCCAAAAAGAAGAGGAAAAATTAAGGTACAAATAAATAAAGTAGAACATAATGAATGGTTAAGTAAATAGAGAAGAAAAGGCATAGAAATTATAGTTAAACTACAGAAATGAAATAAATTAAAAGGCATTTCTAATATTTAGTAGTGTCCCCAACATTAAAAAATTCAGGGGTGGGTGAGGAAGAATAATAAGTAAACAATATGTAATAACAAATGGAAAAAGAAGGAACTGATAATTTTGTTTAGCAAAATTTTCTTTTACTCTTTCAAAGCCCAGCTGGAAAAGAAAAAAAAAATATATATAACCAGTTAAAAAGCACAACAGGAATGCAACTAGGAGCCTGCCAAAATTAGCAGATATTATCTACAACAACCCAACAGGTTTCTAAATAGAAACAAGACAGTGTGTATGTATATTTTTACATTAACTTACAAACACTGAGTACAGTGTAGTTTTTTTTTTTGTTTTGTTTTGTTTTTTGTTGTTTTTTTTTTTTTGTTTTTTGTTTGTTTGTTTTTTAAAAAAAAAGAAAAATTGGGAATTTTCTTTTTTATTATTTTCAGTTGATGGAACATTCCCCCATTATTGTTTATTAGCAACTCTTAGACGACATTTTTTCTTGTCCTATATTTTCTGCTTTTTAATATGTTTAAGATAACAAAGTATAGCACATTTTTATTTATAAAAATGGGCAATTTCCATTAATTACTCATGGCACTTAATTATGAAAATTTTTTACACAAAATGATGATAATACTTTTCAGGTCTAAATTCTATACAGTAACAAGAATGACTGAGAATAAAACAATCATCCTAATGGATCAGATTTTGAATGGGAAATAAGGGATTAAAAAAAATTAATAATTCATTAATTTCCAATAATTTTTGTTCTTGATTAAGAATTAAACAGCTTACTGGTAAACATTAACTTGGTAAAATGTACATTGTCTTCCACCAAGCAAGTTAATAAACGAGATATTGGAAATGCAAGGGGAACACTGGACATGCAACCATTGTAAGGGGCAAGAACAATAAGGCACTTCACAAAGAGAGACACCATATACACAGACACATGGATACTGACAGATACTGGGGTGTTATCAGCTTATAAAGAAGACCAGAATGAACCAAGCACGTCTTTAAAGTAAATCAATGAAACAAGATCTCAACTTCAAAAAACAATTTCTTTTGATTATTAGCTACATTAACCTTTGGATATTCAATACATTTCATGCTATATAACAAGGTCGATTGAACAACAAAATTAAAATTTAATCTGAGTTGTAAGAAATAGGTTTCTTCATTTCTAGATTTATAAAATAACATGATTATTCAAAGTGTAAACACACTGAACACAATTAATTTGAAATCAATATCAGGAAATATAAAAAAAAAAATTAAGAAATTGAGTTGAGAAAGTTAATTTGAAGCTTTCTTAGTTGCTAATTCAGTCTGGTCTTCCTGAACATTAACCTTCAGCCATCAATAACATTAATCCATGAGAGGACTTAAACTTTAATCTTAGTTCTTAAATATACTGAAGCTTTTTAACAATGTTTATTGCTATATACCAAACTTGTGTAGCTAAGTTTACTTTTTCAAAGAAAATTATGTTAGCTTTTAGGACAACTTGCTTAAAATGTTACTTTTATCTTCCCTTTTTAATGTATTTTTTAAAAAATATATATCCCCTTATTTTCTGACATTTTCCATGTATATCAATTTCAGTGTACAAAATGTGTCTTAAGTTTGGCATCAGATGGCCGTAGGAATGTCAGAGGAAAAACAAAATTCCATTTAACAATTAAAAAAAATAGAATAAAATAAACAACAAAACACTTAATCTTGTTTTATGGATATGGTGAATGTACATATCCAACAACATTTACTGTCATGCATCTGGCTGCATGCACAAGGTTCATAATTCAACATATTACCTTAAAAATAATCATACAAAAATATTTCTCCTTTTTTTTCTTTTAATAAAAGTAAAATAAAAAGGAGCCTCTAACATTCCAACTGGCCTCCCTGAACTTTGCATTAATAATTAATGAATGAATTTAGTTTATGCTGGAAGATTCAGCATGAAACATTTTATCCACCCACTCCCTCCCCCCTGTGGGCTTGAAGTGCTGCTTGTGGATATTTCCCCGACTTTTTTTTTTCTTTTTTCTTTTTTTTTTCCTGTCTTCTGGGAAAGAGACTCTGCTATCCTCAGAACAGCTGAAACAAATTGAAAAATAAATAAATAAAATACAAAAACACCTTAGTAACAAATTTAACATTAATTTTTCAATTTAATTTGTAAAATATTGAATTACAATATACCAAAAGATTTTAAATACAAATTATATCTTAGGCTTAATTAAACAAAGTTACATCTTTATCAACCTTTTCATTATAAATTTTTAATTACTTACATATGTGTAGTAAAAAAAACTTTTGTTAAGCTTGAGGCTTAACAGAAAGAATTGTAAATTATTTAAATCTCCAATTAATAGAATATCAATTTACAGAACTTATTTCGAAAAGTTCTTTGAAAAGACAATTTTCAAATCTATAATTATCTCAACCACTTGTACAAATTCAAGTTAGAAGTTCAACATTAATATCATCTTTTAAAAATAAGACTCATTAAATAATAAAAGAATTTCTTCATTCCTACAATGACCAGCCTCAAATTTCTCTGAATTATGAAGGTTTTCTTTACTTAATTTTTTAACAAGCAACAAAATTTATTTTCCCAAGAAAAATAAATTTTTGTAATTTTCAACAACTGATAAATATATACAAGGTGATTATAATTAAAGTTCAACTTTCAACATACTGTAAAAAAGAACCACTGCTTAGAATGACCTGAAATTTGAACTGAATATACTCGAAGAAAGGGGAAATGGTATGGCATAAGAAAAAAAAAATAGTTCCCAATGTTAGCAATAGATGGCGCTTTAAGCATCGTAATATGCAAAATATAAGACGTGTCATACGCACGACACTTTGCATTTGTTATTAAAACGCTATGAGAGTCTTTCACGTAACCACGTCATTTCAACACTTCAACAGCGTGCATGAGTGGGTAGCATCATTTTTATGGCACTCCTCCGCACATTGCAAAGCCAGTGGAGCAGCTGCTCAAGAGGCATTTCGGAAATCATAGAATTATCAGCCATCGTCTTCCAACAGCTTGGCCGTCAAGATCACCTGATCTTAATCCTTATGACTTCTGGCTGTGGGGTTATCTGAAAAATGTTGAGTTTAGTGGTCCAATTGCAAACTTAGCTGAATTGAAGGCTCACATTGCGCAACACATTCACAATGTGACCCCTGAGACACTCCGATCTGTTGTGGAATATGCTGTTTCTCAGTTTCAACTTATGGCAGAAAACGGTGGACAGCATATTGAACATGTCTTGCGCAAGTCTCGCGATAATTAACAACAGATTTCATTGTTGCTTTTTATGAGGTTTTTGGCCTCAGGACAATTAAAAACCGATTTTTCCCGTCCGATGTGGTACGACCTTGCTGTGGTGGATGGGCTTTAATTTAAACTAACAGTGCCACAACTGTTGAATGACTTGGAAATTTCTTCAATAAAAACCGATACAGTCATGCACACTGAACTGTATAGTTGGTTTAACGTGCAACTCATGCCATAGGTGTCGTATTGCGATTCATATGTCACTTGTAATTGAACATATTTACGTTATGACGCTTAAAGCACCATCTATTGCTAACATTTGGAACTATTTTTTTTTATTTTTCTTATGCCATACCATTTCCGAGAATATTCAGTTCAAATTTCAGGTCATTCTGAGCAGTGGTTCTTTTTTTTTTTTTTTTACAGCATGTTGAAAGTTGAACTTTAATTATAATCACCCTGTATTTATATATTTACTAAACAAAACAATAAGAAAACAGATTTTAAATCTTCTTACCAGACATTTCCCTTCAAACACCGTAGTGAATGGCCAAACGTTCCTTCAGAGGTGGAGGAAACTGATCAGAGAAGCGTCTCCAATTTTCTTCGCCTACTTGATTCTTAAAACCATGAAGAATCTAGAATAAAAAATTGCTAATTGTTTAAATACAATAAAAGGAAAATCTTATATTAAAAATTCAGAAATAATAAAGTTTTTATTCTCTAAATAAATTTTATTTTATTGCCTAAATATTTAGGTAATATTTGTGTCTTTTTTTTTTTTTTTTCTGCTTCATCTTTGGAGAACTTTCCCTAAATAAATTAACAGCAAAACCCTACATAGGTCAATGACACTTTTTTTTTTAATTTTATTTAATAGGGAATTATTAAATTATCATATTTTATAATAGTCATTCTTATTGCTTATAATGTATTAATCAGGAACAAATGATTCAGTAAGAATTTAATAAATTTAAAAATGAGGAGAAAAGCATTTTTGAATTACCATAGTTACTGTAATTAACTCTCAATAAACCTCTGTAATCAACTAATAATATTGTTCCTTGTTAGAGAAGAGTTATTTCCATGCTAATCAAACAAAATAAAAAATAAAAAAAAAAAAAAAAATTCATTTTTTTTAAATTTTATTTTTGTACAAGTTCAATCTTTGCAAGTTCAAAACCATTAATTCTGACATTAAAAAAAAAATAAAAAAATCCTATATTTCCACTATGAACTTTAGCATTTTTACTTTAATTACCACAAGGAGTGGAGAATTCGAGGAAATCTGAAAGAGTGAACTACTTTTTATTTTTTGGCTACTGCAAATCTGTTATTATGCTTCTTCCCAAGTTTAAAGTTCGGCTTATTAATTGCAGTTTTCTGCAATATTAGGATTAAAAACATGAAAACCAGTTCTGTAAAAGCCCTCTTCGCCCTTTCCAATGTATTACATTGGGCAGTGGCAGAACTATAGTAGGCAGGAAAAGTAGTGAAATTGCTTGATAGAACAACCATCTACAGTCATTTATTTGAAAAGCACATTCATTCACATTAAGGCAAAATAAATGAGCTTTTAATTGATACAGTTTATCATGCATTATCTAAAATTTGAGCATGAGGATAAAAAGTGTACAAAAACTGTATTAAGATCATCTTTGTACTAATTTTCTTGCACATCATCTTGATCAAATTTCACTCCAATAATTTTTATGTAAATTTTTAATGTTAATTTTTGCTGCGTATAAATGACTATGAATTGTCAAATGCTATAATAACAGTTTCTAATTACCTTGGATCTTTTAAGTTATTATCATGGATTTCTTTGACATGTTGAACAATTGTTTCTTGCCCAATTTCTGAGATTGATTGATTTTCAGTCTAGTTATTTCCTATCTTTATCTCTGAAGAACTGTTAAAGCAATTGTTCATATCCTGAGGAAGCTATTTCAATGGATCTTTTTCTGCTATTCATCCAATATATTTTAAATGAAGTAAGCATTTTCTACTGTATTACTCCCAGATACTTAGATATTTTCCAAGTCTTTTCTGCTTCTCGTGTAAGACTGAAGCAAACTAATTTTCAAATTAATTATTAAATATTAATATTATGCTTCTAAATAAAGAGATTCTACAAGTTTTATACAGCAAAATGTAATATACCAATACTTTTTTCCTTTAATTAGAGGATTGCAAAATTCTATAATAGGTTGTAAACTAGCATTTCTCATCTGCTGCTGACAAAAAATTCTTCCAAGGCTTGTGAAAAAACTGCACTTAACACTGCTACTTCTAGCAGTTATTTTTTTGAAACTCAAATGACCGAACAGAAAACAAAAAATAATGTTGAATCTCTAATATTAAAAATTGTCAATCTTTTATTGACTCAGCCTAGTTATTCCCTATTTTTTCTCTCCGAAGAACCATTAAAACAATTGTTCACATCCTGAGGAAGCCTTCCATGAGGAAAAGGTTTACAGACATATATATATATATATATAGTTCTTTATTATTTTATGTATTCATTTCTTTTGGTCTACAGAACCATTCATGGGAATCACTAGGAGTAAATATTCTGGATTATGAAAACTTAACTACAAATAATTAAACTAGTTATTAAGAGTAAAATCCCTTTATGATTTTATCCAACAGATGAATCCAAAAGGAAGACTAGATGGAAATTTCATACGAATCACATTTCTCCCTTCCGTAAGTCAAAAAACAAAACTGATTTTGTAAGTTCAGAAAGTCATTGTATGCTTTTTTCTGTGTGTAACAATCAAATGGACTGATCCAGGAAATTTGGTACTATCAGTTATTTTTCCTTTTCAGCCCACTCTTTGACAGTTGACAATGGTGGTATTATCATCTCAGCAATATCATATATAAATGTTCTTTAAACACTGCTCACACACAACTATAGGTTTATTGGCTGCTATTATCCTTCATGGAAGACAATAAAAATGGGGTTTGGGTAGCATTAATGATAAAGAACAAAAAAGCACAAGCAGAATATACCTAAAAGGAGCAAAACCTGTAAAAATTGAATGAAAATAGTAGTTAATTATCTACAATACGATCGGCAACTACAGCCTGCGGATCAAATCCAACCTGGTATGACATTTCATGTTAGCCCTCTCCCCCAATCACATTTTGGCATCACAACCTTTTTCAGATTATGATACAATTATAGTGTTGCAAGATTTAAAGATTTTTATTTTTTACTATTATAAGTTTCCCAAGTTGTCTTACACACTGCAGTGAGCTGGCTTAGCAATAACAAAGTTATCTCGCCCTTTTTTAACTTAGGAATGAGAGCAAAATTTTTCGGAATGAGAAAACTCATCCTCAGTTGCTACTTGCAAACAATTCAAGGTTGTGGAAATTAGCTCTATCAGCATGCTTGATAACATTTTTTAATGAATTCAATGTCAAATGGCAAGGTAAAACTGAACTTTAGGCAATGCATATTCTGCGCTAAAAGCATTATGACATAAACTGACCTTTCTTCAATCTCAGCTAATGATTCAAATTTGTTCAAGACATAATTAGTGATCTGAATCTACAAGTTTCAGCAGCATTTTTCTGATCCTAATGAAAACTCAAAAACATTAAGGATCTTTCAAAATCCATTTGACCACATTATCAAGGACCTTCCACCAGATCGTCAACTGGAAGTAATTGAACTGCAATCAATGACATGTTGAAGACAAATGTGACAAAGAAATTACTTTTACAAATGCTTCCCAGATGAAGGATGTATTTCTTTAAAACATTCTGTTCGCAGATTGATTTCAGCATTTGGCCCAAATATCTTTGTGAGAAGACATTTTCAAAAATGAAGTATATTAAATCTGCTTATAGGTTGCTCCCAACTGTTCAACATTTATAGTCAATTTTGATTACAGGAAGCACCCCACTTTTTAAGCTAGAATTTAACTTTAATTTTTTAACAAAAAAAAAAAAAAAATATTGATCTTATTTTGATGCTTCATAACCCCATTTCCATTAGTATTGTATTGAAGTTCATGTATACTCATAACAGAAAATATTAAACGATTAAAAAATGAGCTTTTTTATTTTATATATTCATGTTTTTACTTTGTATTTGACTTGGGCCACAAAACTTAAGAACATTTCCAATTTGGCTCATCTCCAAAAACATTTGTCGACCCCTGATCTACAACATACAGAATGAAAATAAATGAACTTCTACTAAAGTAATTATAGAACTTTAAAATAGAAAATTCTACTCTGCAACCAAATCTACAAAGGACATTGATGAATGTTGAATTCCGTGGAAAAGTAAACTGTAACAACTTGACCTAGTGCTTTACAAGTGGCTCCGATTAAACATTCAAGAGAATGGCCATCTCTAGTTCCATTCTCTGAAAATTCCTGTAAACTAACCACGTTATGCGACTGAAGAAATAATGCTCTTCCACATATTTGCAGAAAAAGAAATGATTATAAGAAACGGACACTTGCCAGACATTTAAGAAAATTTGCAAAACTAACAGAATTAGGGACAGGAAATCAATGAGGATATAGCTGTATTATACAGAGGGATTTTTTTTTTTTTCCAATTTTTTTACCTGGTTTTTTTTTTTTTTTTTTCTTTTTATTTACCACCACCCAACCTTCTACTGCTTGCATTTTTACTCCAGAAGTCTTCATACAAGTGAATGACAAACAGGCGAGGGCCATTGGAAGGATTGTAATTGGTAAAACCATGCAGATGTTGCCAGATTTATGAATGTCTGACAGCATCACATTAAAGCTACAGTATTGCTTCAAGGTACAGGAGAATGTACTAAGCAGACACAAAAACTACAATAGTGTACAACCGTTGACTTTCATATGTTCTACAACAACTGCAAAAAGCAGTAAGATATGCAACAGCTCATCAACTCTTTTTGGAGTTTGTTTCTCGAACAGGAAGCTTTGAGAAAGAGGATTATAAACCAGAAAACTGAAGACTGTACTCTTATCATGGCCACAGAACAGTTTGTTTAGCAAGAATTCAGTAGCATCTCAATTAGACAGTGGTCACAAATATAATTACAGAGAAGTCAAAATTAAAAAAAACTATTATTGACATAAGTGTATTTGGAGAAACCAGGTACCAAACTTATTTTTTTCAACTTTCAACTCGAGTTTTATGTTTGTCCCAACATTCAGATACGTACAGCAGAATTATATTCATTACAACAAAAAGCTACAATAACAGTTTATCGCAAATTAGCAATAAGTGGTAGATAAATAAACAGAAAAAGCTCTTGGAATGAAATTTTGATAATAATGAAGAATCCAATAAGAAAACCAAACTAAACTCTATAAATAAAAGAAAATCCTTTAAAATAAAAATTACAATATTTTCCTACCATTAATAATCTTTAATTGTATTTTCACATTGAAACCGCCTTGCAAAGGAATATTAACTGTATGTTAATAATAAGCTTATTATAGAAAAGGAGAAAAATAAACAAAACCAATAAGATTTCTTTTACTCAAACTGAAATGTTGTGAAATACTTCCGATTTCATATACTATTTTAGACCTTTTCAGCATTCCTAAATGTTCTAAACATACGAGGTATTATTATTATTATTATTATTATTTTTAAATGGCCTTAAAAGTAATTGAACAAAAGCAAATGTTTATGAGTCAACTGGTTGAATATCATAAACACTACTTTTCTTATATGGTGGAAAAAGGGTCAAGGAGAAGAAATAGAATGGAATGGAAAAAGATGCAGCAACTCTATTTTTACCCGTTTCATGCAATTGTTATCGTAAAAGCCCAAAATTTGATATTACCCAAAAATTTACATCAAACAAGGGGGGGGAGAAAAGAAGCCTAAAATCAACTACTGTACCTTATTTTAAGGTTTAACCTAGAATAACATTAAAATATTTAACTGTATCTATTTCCCATGTAAAAACATGGAAAAAAAAAAAAAAAAAAAAAGACAGTTGGTTTTCACAGTTTCTTTTTTAGTAACATATGAACATTATTTTACAAATGTCATTATTAACACACTAATAACTTTCACAAATATTGCATTTTTTATTTTAATGTAATGAGATTATTTTATGTAACTAATTCATTGGCATTATTATATTTTTGATGAAAAAAGTTTTTTTAAAATTTGAAAAAATTAATGCCAACAATGTTTTAGCATTTTTTTTTTTTTTTGAAAAGCTGGAAAATCCCGAGATTTTTTTGAAACTTACAATGACAGAGAAATGGTTAAGTAGTTCAAGTACTGTGCAAATTTCAGGCAATTTAACTTAATGCACAACTGCACATTAATATTCTGGATTTTTGAATCTACAAATCATATACAGTACAGTTCGTAATAACTAAAATTCAATGTCTTTCAGATACAAAAAATAACAATAATAATAAGCTTCAGTGAGGCTTACAAATCAGCAAATGCATATATTCAAACATTTCATATTCAATGACGGGAAGAGTACCACCCCGAACCGCATACATTCAATGCAGTAGGAGACACTAGGCCAGTGCAAAAGCAGATAATAATCATTGTTCTTAACACAAAAAAAGCCAAGACTGATTTTCAATAATCCTTTGTGTGTTCCTGCATCTAATGATTTCTTATAACAATTTTAAGTCAAATCAATGTCTGTATACAGGATTTTTTTTTTTTTTAAATATCAAAGCTTCATAACCCTTTTCTATTATCAATAAGAAACTCTTATTTACAACAGCATGTATCAGTTCATAAAGAACTGTTAATTTTTATTTACATAAATAGATTCAAAACAAATAATATAGTTTGAATCTTTCAGATATATGCTTTATGTAAAAAAGACAACTGTATTATTTCCTATCTTCTGTAAATTGCAAGACAATCAGAAATCTCAAGTTGAAAGATAATAACTGATCTTCCCAAACATTCAATCATATACATTGAGTGACCAATGTTTATTATACACACCATCCTAATAACAAGTTGGTCCTCCTCTAGCTTTGATCAAAGTCATAATTCTTTTAGGCAAAGATTCTACAAGGTGTTTTTGTTTCAAGATGATTCTGCAGGAATATTTGCCCATGCTAACAGAAGAGCAGCCCTTAGTTGGTTCACATTGGATGGTGGCGTTTTAGGCTTCGAATGGATCTTTCCACCTTATCCCACAAATGCTCAATGGGGTTGAGATCAGGTGACTGAGGAGGCCAATGAAACAAGTGAAAATCAGTCATGTTCACTGAGACAATTGAGCATGGTGACAGGATGCACTGTCCTGCTGAAAGTGGCCATCTGCATTGGAGAACACCGTAGTCATAAACAGGTACACCTGGTCGGCAACAATGTTGAGATAGCCCCTGGCATTAAGAGATAGCTTAATAGCCCCTAATACCGCAAGGGTATTAGGGGACCAAGTGTGTCCCAGGAGAACATTCCCCAGACCATTATTCCACTGCCACCTGCTTGTAGGGTTGTCACTTGGCAAGATCCTTGGATTCTTGCTGCCTGTGCCATATTCTCATCCTGCCACCAGTATGATTGAGAAGGAACTGAGACTCGTTGGACCATTGAGACTTTAAAAATTTTACTTAATTCTCTTTTCGATTATCCAGAGTAACTTACTACTGTACTAACTAATTAATTTACAGATTTTAATTCTTAAGTAAATATTATCTGCCATGACAAACTAATGATTAAATGCCAGAAAAGTATACTAAGCTAATGAAAACCTTAGTGCTTTTTCCATTTCTTCTGAAGTTTCTACCAGAATTTCTAATTTTATCCTATGGTCTTTATTTATTTATCCCTGGTTGAACAGGGATCTGTGCTTTTAAAAAACAAAAACAAAACTTCTATTAAAAAACTGGATTCACTTGAAGTCCTAATAATGATGTACTATCTTTCCCTTGTTCTTTAAGCAAGAATGTTATGTTCTCATTATATTGTATTTTGAATATAACGTAGCATTATTGATGTATTACCCTTGTTTTTACAAATACTATACCATTGTAAATTCTATCATTGTTATGAATTCTGTATCTTAGGGAATGAGTTTTTGAAATTTATACCTAACGTCCGACGAAGCAATCTTGATAAAAGATTGCGAAATATCACGATTAAAAAGAGTTTTAAAGGATAACATGTGGTTATGAAGAATTATTATAAAACTTCTATTGTTATCAGACGTGACAATATGCATAATTTCTTGTTTAAGTTGATTTAAATATTTTAATCATGCTCCAAAAATCTGCCATCACTGCAATATAATGTTTTAAATAATATTAGTTTTGGAGTTTGATCACATTAGCTAATCTATATATCCTAATTACATAATAATACTCTCTAAATATAACCTTCTATTTCTGAAAATTTTCATATGAACCTTCCACTCCTTCAGACTACTGCAATTGTAATGAAACCCACTACACTTCTAATCACAGTAATATTTACTATCTGAGGAGAACTGCTCCATTTAGTTTCGAAACAATAAAGATTGAAGGTCAATTATCACAACGACAATACTTAAGAAATTAGATGTAAAAATTAAATAAAACAAAACAGCTTTCTATATACAGGGTATTTCATAATTCACATAGCATCAGAATTTCCATTTGTTAAGGATATTGCCTAATTTGGTAGGACCCAAGGCTTTTAGGTACAATATTTTGATATGGTTTTTTTAGTCAGAATCTGAGAAAGTAACTTCCAGTCGATGTCACTACAAAATAACACCCTTACTTGAAAGATTTCTGTAATATTCATCATACGGGAAATACTTGATCATTCTTCAATTACGTACTGCAATCGGGTTATTATGAAAGGACTTCATAACTCCATGCTCTTGTTTGCTCAGCAATTTTTTTTCTTTTTTTAAAAATTTTATTGTATTTATTTATTTTAACTGTTTATTATCTTGCACAAGTTCTTTTTTCCTTACATTTTATTAGAATAAATAATAAAAATAATGGAATAAGGAAAGTGAAATTTATTACAGTAACTGCTCAAAATTATCACCCTTCACTACAAGACAAGTGTCCTAGTCTGTGCAGAAATTCCTCCCAAATATTTTGAAGCTGCTGAGGAGTAGCACCTACACTCCTGTTTAATTTTTTTGGAATGTCACGTGGATGTTCGTCCTTATAAATAACCCCACTAGATCATTTAAAAAAAAAAAAATCACTGGATGCCAAATCAGGTGACCTTGCTGACCATTCCCACAATCCCACCCCTGTCGCACAACAGCCTCTACCACAGTCGCACAACTGCTGAATCATGTTTTCTCCTACTACTGCCTGAACGGTGGAGACCAATTTCCTCTTCCAGCACCGTTCTTCGGTTAGAGATTCCTGAATGAAAAAGGGTCCAATAATATGGTCACCCAATAGACTTGCCCAGACTTTTTTTTTTCTTTTTTCTGGATACTGTGTGTGCTTGAACTGGGTCTTGAAAACTGCAGTTATGGTGGTTCACTTCTCCCTTCAGTCCGGATCATTACCATTTAGGTCATGAATATTGATTATTTTAAAAGGGTGAAATAGAAATTTATAGTCCTTTAAAATCCTGTGAACACTGGTTAGGCTAACTCCACTTGCAGATGCAATTTCAGGAGTGTGGGTTAATCTCAACAGTGTAGCAATAAAATTAAACCTTTGCAAGCACAACAGAACTGCTTGGTTCAAATTAATGAGGCCAGTGCTCTCTATACTAGTCATTCCACTGCAGGTTGAGGGATTATGGGTACTCCTGTACCCATAAAGGTGGAAAAGCTTGAGTAGATCAATGAACATAAGAACTGCAGAAAACAAAAATGGGAAGGGAAAGGCTGCAATTACTGCCGCCATTAACCCCATTCCAGTACATAAGGGTGTTATTCTGTAGTGATAATGGTTGGAAGTCACTTTATAAGGTTCAGACTAAAAAATCAAATCAAAATATTGTACCTAAAAGCCTTGGGTCATACCAAATTAAGCAGTATTTTTTTCTTAATAATGGAAATTCTGATGCTGCGTGAATTATGAAACACCCTATGTGTGTGTGTGTGTGTGTGTGAAAATATCAGTTTTATTATTAACCTTTTTACAGGAAACCTGTTATCTTTTGGTTTAAAGTAATACACCATTTCTCGTTTTCATATGGAAGTTAATGTATTAATAGATTGTAATGCTTTAACAACTAATGATAAATTTTAGCATTCTGCATTTCTTTCCCTTTTTGCTTATTACAAAAATGCTCACTAATTTCTTTCAGAAATTCTTTTCAAAAATCGGGAAATATCTCTGTATATTTAGTTTATTAGGAAATATTTATAATATTTTGTAAATAATCTAGTAAATTTCAGAACTTCTAATTTATGCTGAGTATTGGATTTGTAAAACTTATCTCGACCTAAAAACGATTTCAAATTATAGATATTCATCTGCATAATTTCCACTAGCTAGAAGTTTAATCCCAATCACTCAATTAGATACTACATTAATGCAAGAGGGAAATATTAATAAGGTTCCCAATAATTTAGTTTCAAGTCATTTTCACATCAACCTTCTCTCTATTTTAATATCATTCCTTTTACTTGGTTTGCAGCTATATCCTGTTGACTTGCAATTTTTTTTTTTTTTTTACTAATTTAGTAAATATTTTGAACACAATTTTCATTATTAAATTCACTCGAATCTTTTCATGCACAAAAAATAAACAGACATCTGAAAAAGTAGTTTCAAGTTTTTAACTAAGTTGTTGAGATTTGAATATTGGTATTCAATAACATTAAAAAAAAAAAAAAAAAAATGTATGTAAAGCTATACCTTGTGAAACATATCTTTGAGGTCTTGCTTAGGATTGACCCAAGAAGCAACTGCATCACAGAAGAAAATAAAATCTTGCACGACTCCAGCTGGATTCACACTTATCATTCCACAGATACCACGGAAAGCTGAATCTTTCTCTTCATTGTCTCTTATATTACGCAATGATGTACACCTTAATTAATAAAAGTCAAACTTTATCAATAGAAATTTAAAACACTGCTAGCTCCCAAGCATACTCAATCATCTTTTATTATTATTATTATTTCCTTCTTGATGGACAACATTTCTAAAGAGTATAGGACAGTGTTATGTATTTTTTTTTTTTTCAAATAAATCAAATGAAATAAATGTAATCTTTAAATTAAACAAAAGTAAATAATATAAATTAAATAAACAAACAAACAACTGCTAAAAAACAAAAGTTTCAAAGAAGGTGAAACTGAACTGTTTAAAGTTATAAGATTCAGTAATAAAGCTGTTTTTTTTTTTTTTCTATAACTGTACAACAAAGTCTTACATACTTCAATTCACAATTTAGTCAACTACATTGGATTCTGCAGCTGAAACTCCCTTGAATGTTCAAATTTGCCCTAATGGCACCTTTTGTTTAATACATCAAAATGATGTTCAAACACCCATACAAATGAGTGAGGATGCCAAGAGAGCCAAAAAAGCTATTGATAACTTTGGAAAAAAAAAAAAAAATCCCTGACATTTTGCACTGAGCTTTATGAATGCACAATTATTTTTCTTGTTATTAATATAAGAAAGGGGGAAGGGGAAAGCCACTAAATAATGAAATGTATCTGTTCAGAACTGCATCTAAACTACAAGAATTAACCTCTTTTTCATATTATCTTTTTTAATTTT
>JAFIDM010009631.1:144951511-144966761 GCA_023159025.1 Thereuonema tuberculata | reverse complement strand
AAAAAAAGGAAAAAAAAAAAAAAAAAAAAAAAACAAAGATAGAGACAAATCATAAACATAAACATACAGGCAAAGAAAATACCCTATGTTATTGCAATTACTACATTAATCTAGAAAGCAATATTAAATAGTTACTAAATAATGAACTGATGAAACAAGAAACAGATAAAAAGAATTGCCAGTCCCTATGCTCCATTACAAAAATAAAAAAGAAATAATAATGATAAAAAGGTCTTAAAAAGACTGTTATAAAAACTTGCTGTAGGATTACCCAATCAAGGCCTCCTCAAGAACTACTTGCATTCAAAATAGTAATTCTTGTGGCGTAACAAAAATAATAGAAACTGTTAATAAGCTCATCTGACTCAAACAATTATAAAAAAAAAAAAAGAAAAAAAAATTAATATATTAAAAAAAAAATAGTTATAATAATCCCTTTACTTCATAAAACACTGAAATATCTCAGAAATTCATGGTTAAGACTAGATGAGTATTTAAAGTACCCCCAAGTAATTTTAGCTGATACTATACTACTGACAGTCAAAAAACGCATTGTAATAAGCTGAGACTGAAATTATCACGGCTATACCTTGTAAACATACTACAAATAAATAAAAATAAAACCCATAAATAAGAAGCAGAGCTATAAACAAAATGTTAATGTGGATGCAAACCTGAAATCGTTCCAGTGCTAAATGAAGGAAAATTTTAAAAAAATAAAAAGGGGAAAAGGAGGAATTGGGGAATAGGAGATGATAGTGAAAACACTTAGTGGAAAAAAAAAAAAGAAAAGAAAAATAAATAAAAATATGAAAAAAAATAATAATAAATAACACAAAATAATGAAGAATTGGTAGGTTAGAAATTTGATTAGCTTTATGTACATATTTTATACCTTACCGCTTTACCATTACTAGTGGGCATGTTTTAAAACCTTCTTCAGTACTACAGTAGGTAACAGATGCAATGAATACCCCCCCTGCCCCATAAATTTGTGGAAAATGCCAACAGAATGCTTAAGAAAATTAATCTTTGGCATTCAAATTTCTACATTTCTATAAAATTGTTTTTTTTAAATGCATCTGTATCTCATTTTTCTTATGCTTTAATTACAACAAATCACTTTTTATTGCCATCTAACAATATAAAACAGACAAAAAAAATATTTAAAGTATTTAAATAGAATAAATATGAAAATATGGATAACCTTTTTCAATATATATACTTGTAGGTTTTATTGTTAATGATGCTAAACTAATAATGCAGAGAAATTTTTCATATAGAATAGAAGAACAGAAATTCAAATCTTTGTTTTTATGTATACATCTATGCAGTCATTTGCTTACTGTTCATCTAATTTTTTAATATACTCTTTAATATTAAATATTGATATGACTTTAATCCTAGTCTCGATTGCAAAATCCTTCCACAGATATTAAATAAAAGTAAAGAATAAAGTGCTGTTGAACTTTTTTTTCTTCTTATCCTTTCCTTCAGAAATGTTATTCACCTGATCAAGTATGATCTATGAAGAAAGGATAACTGTGGATCTGCATTTGAAAAAAACTTAATACAATAGTTTTACCAGGAAAAATGAAAAATTCTTAAAATATTTTTAACATTATAGATGTTTGATGTCTGACATGGTCATAAACTCTTGATTTTGATCATGACTTAGTAACTATTAAATTATGACAGCTGGCGACGACAATTAAAGATGAATGATTGCCTTCAAAATAAATTTTAAAAAAATATATCTCCAAAATCACAAACACTTTACTGAGCTAGAAGAAACACTTTTGCATGAACAATGAATATCTCAAGTGTGAAAGCAGGTAATAAAAGTTTTCAAGATACATAGATTTAAATTTAAAGACAATAAAAGTTTAGAGTAAAAGTAAAAACCTTTATTATGGTTCAGTGTAACCATAATTTATTATGATCATCGAAAATTTGGCTATCCTGATGAAGAACAGCCACTTAAGGTATTTAGTGAAGATGTTTGTGCATCTGAAAGAAAACTTGTTTTGGATCTGATGCTGTACCTAAACACCTAGTCTATATTGATATATCTTCTGCCCGATTCCAACTACAGAAATATCATTTTGTTTCAAACTTCTGAAGTGGACAGGCTGAATGAAGACTGAGACAAGAGATCGTTGATAAGACAGAAAAAAAAAAAAGTCTTCCATCTTCAGTTTCTAGTTGTTAACCTTCACATGAAAAGATCAAAAACAATGTGACCTATTACTGTACCTTCCATTGTACAAAATTCCTTGTATTAAAAGATGCTTGTGGGAATAAATGTTTAAATTGTATATCAGTAATGAAATTTATATTAAAAAAAAAAAAGGGGTGGGGGGGGGGGGGGGTACAGCAGAAACTAGAATGGAGAGAAGCTTTTAAACGGATCTCCATGACTGATAGATAATGATCATTAAATAGGGTTCATGTGAAAGTTCATTTTTTTTTATTTATTTAATTTTTAATATGCCAAAGAGCCACTAATCAAACAGAAATTAAAGGAAAAATAAATACACAGCTATACTAAAATACTGCAGTATGTCCAAAGTAGCCCTTTTACTGCCAGCCCATTGTCGGCAGGACTTGCGAAGACTGCCAAGGCTCTTTTCAGGAAGTTTGCTAGATTTCAGATTTTGAATTATTTCTAGTACTTAATTTTATTTAATACATCTAGATTTTTCCCCAATGCTGAAGATATAGTTATGGCTTAGAACCATGGAAGAATTATGGGGGTTGATTTTAATTTTTAGAAAGGAAAAAATAAATTAATTACTATATAACGAGGGCTCTATGACATAAAGGCCTAAGTGACATTTTTGTAAAAATTGAGTTACATGTCTTAAGTGAAATCCGAGAACCATATCTTTCATATGAAAAAGAGACCTAACTGAAAATTTCATTGCAACTGGTAGAATTCTGCTTCCATAAAAAGCTACTTCCATAGAACTGCAAGGCAATACAAACATAAAACCCTTAATAACTCGGAATGGAGATTTTGTCACTTAGGCCTTTATGTCATAGAGCCCTCGATATGTAAAAAACTCAAAATTCTATGTTTATTTCACATTGTGATTAGAAAAATATTATTTACAAGCAATGAAATAGTATTTCTTATTGATAAAATTTAGTGTGAACAAAAGATTCTTCACTGATGGCAAATCACTTATCATTAGCGATGAGCACATCTTCAATATCCTTACTTTTCAAACACTTTGACATTTGTCACAGAAGCAGCCCTAAAATAACATTTTCTAAATTGTATCAAAATGAAAAATTATAAATCGCAAATTGCCGTATCTATCGTCCAACACTAAATGACATGGAGAAAGAGGGCACATAGTTCAGGAAAACTTATTTACTTGAATAGGTAAAGTGTAACTATTTTTCCAATAAGATGCAGTTCTGTGAGAATTGATCACCACAGGTTTTGCACCGATTCTTAGTAAAATTAGACAGGAAAGGTCAAGCAAAATAAATAATACGGCAAAATGTGATAAACATGACGTCATGTATCTTTGTGCAATACCATGCACCAGAAGCAGTAAAACGCCCGTCGGCAGTGAATGCCAAGGACACTTCCTATTGGCTGTGCCGTCAACTAAAGTCTTGCCAAATATTTGCTAATCTTGCTGGAAACTGACACTAAAATAAATACTAAGAGTCACAGAGAAAACACAGACCAGCACGAAGTAAAAGTCAAAGAAGTTGGGCCAAAAAAGAATATGAGACGGGAGAAATGAGAAATGAGAGAAATGAGACGGGAGCCATTGAAGAGGTCACATATCACAAGTAAATAAAGTAAAAAGTGGCAGTTTTCACACAACCGAGGGCCGATATATCAGCCCACTGGCAGTAAAAGGGTTAAGAAAGTGTCTCCTGATTTCTTTTAGCAATGAGATAAACCAGCTGGAAAAAAAAAAAAATCCCAGCTGCTGTAAACAGACATGAAAAACGATGCATGGATATATGAAAAGTAACTTGTCACCAGTTAGGCCTAGAAATGTGCATATGATAAAAATTGAAAACAGAGGTGCGCACAGTTAGTCCATGCACTAAGATCTTTATTCAAATTTACAATTTTACTTAAGACAATATCTATACAATCAAGTACACTTAAGCAAGGAATTAATTTTAAAGATGGAGCTGCAAAATGTAATCTTTTTTCATGTAATGATGAACTGAATATCAGCTTTATCAGTATTATTCTATGGTTTTCCTGGAACTTCTTAAAATAATCATATCTTTGTTTTGTTGAAAAGTTTTTGCAGTAACATACATAGCTTCTGCCATTTAATATTAACTTTCATTTTGAAAAGAAAGAAAGAAAAGAAATCCGACAAGCAAGGAACTTATTTCCATAGTATTACTTATAGAAATTCCCTTTACTAACTCAAAGACAATATTTCTCATTTACAAAGGCAATCTATGTATATTACTGTAGAAACTTTTGAACAACTTCAAGCCCTTTGCAAGTTAGTCCAACTCATTACGTCAATACAAATGGCCAACGCAAAATTTTCATTATAATTTTTCTTACTGATACAACCAATGCCATTCTCTAATTGTAATATAGATTTACTGCTAACATTGTTTTCATCACTTGCTCCCATGATGTTCCTTCACTGACCCAGACCACATTAGTGATGCCACATATTTGGCACATAAAAAAAATAGTTGCCATGACTTTCATAACAGCCCACGTATGTAAGTGTGTGTGTGTGTGTGTGTGTGTGTGTGTGTGTATGTATGTATGTGTATATACAGTTGGACCTCAATATAAGGTCACCCCTTGGACCTTGCGAAAGTGACCTTATAACCGATTCATACATATTTGTCAATAAATAAGCATTATATAAATACAGTATAATTCTTTGTAAAATTTAATATGTACAAAAATATCAATTTATTAGGTTATAATTTTTTAATTTAGTCGAACCAATTAAAATTAATGGAATCAGAAAGAAATTATTTTTAAAAATTTTTAATTCGGAATAAAGTTGTATACAAATAGTACTAGTATGCTCAAGCAAAGTACTGATGTACAACTGATCTTACTTAAAATAATCCATAATACAGGACTGTCACGATTTTGGTTTCATCTTTTGAACAATGTTTTCTAAGTTTTGTAGTTTCTGAAGATGTAATTGCTCTGAGTGCTTCTGCTTGTGTCACCGCTTCACTTTCAGTATCACTGTCGTTATCCTCACACTTTCTAATGCATTGGAATCTAAAACTTACAAAACAATTTCGGAAATCGAAGCTTGAGAAGTGGTAGCAATTTCATCATCAATTCTCACATATTCACTTTCCCCTTCTATAGCACAGCCTCGATTTTGAGATCTTGCATTAACCCAGGTAAAGGAATATCATCTTCATCATCTTTTTTCCTTAGAATTTGAGGGGATGAAGTGCTTTGTGAAAAAGCTGTCCCCTCCGTCAATAGGAGAAATGACGCCGATAAAAGATCGTACCCACGGAAAAATTCTTGGGAATTGAATCAGTGTGGCACTGAAATCACAGACAAAAGTGACCTTATATGCGATTACGGTATTTAAGACCTGACCATATTTCCAATAATCCATATGAAAGAATTCCTATTCAATGAGCCGGGACTTTAGAAAAGTGACCTTAAATCGAGGTCCGACTGTATGTGTGTGTGTGTGTGTGTGTGTGTGTGTATATATATATATATACAGTAAAACCTCGTTAAGTCGTCACTCAAGGGACCAATCATTTTTGACTTAAGCGGAGTGTAAATTTTTGAAAAAAAAAAAAAAAAAACCCCACTGAAATACAGTATTTTCATGAATTGCTGTAGGATTCAGTGAGAAAAACAAGATTTTCAGAAATCAATACATGCAAATGAATGAGTGGAAAATAAAAAAAAAACAAAAATACTTTTTATAGTTAACACATTTTAATCGTTTTAAAAGAAAGGCAATGTCTGTCTTTGAAACGTTCCAGCCAACCATTGCTGCCGCTGAAATCTTCAATGTTCAACTCCTTAGCAATTTCCATGGCTTTTTCTTTGAGAATCACGGTAGAAATCGGCACATTTTGCGATCTGGCATATTTTGGCCAACGAACTAAAACCTCCTCGATCTCGTCAAACTTCGATTTCCTCCTTCTCTTTCTTTTGTCTTTGCAGTCAGCTTCTTCAATTACTTATTTCGATGAAAGAATATCGTTTAATGTAGTCCTGGGAATATGGTGTTCTTCGGCAAAAGCTGTTTTCGAAATATCTGATTTTTCAAAAAGTGCAATTAAGTCTTTTTTTTCTTTAAAAGATAACGAGATAAGTTTTTGTTTTCCTGGCATGTTAAAAACGTAATTGAACCACGAAATTGCAAGAGAAAAAATAGCCCTTATAGCGGGGCTTACCTTAGCCTTCATAATACTGTACCTATTTACGGTACATTACGAAGGCAACGGTACTTACTCGCTATAAAATGAAGTCACACTCAGGAGCCGTCAAGAAAAACTTCTACACTCGACAGAGTCGCAGCGAGAAGTGTGCTTTGAATGATTAGCAGCGAGATTCCAAGAATCCAAATCCTTCGAAGGGTTAGGAAAGGAATGAAGTGACAGGCGTGATCGAAAATTCCCCATAAAGGCTTGGCTTTCTTAAAGTGAAGGGGTGGGGCTGAAAAGACAACACGATGGCATGCAAAATGGAGAAGAAAGATGCTTTTGGCCATTTTTGAGGGTGACGAGTTATCCGGAGTAGAATTAAATTTGGTGACGGGTAAAGGAGGGTTATTTTACATTATTGTGTACGGGACCTTGTCGGGACCAAAGGAAAATGACTTAAACAGAGTGACGACTTAATGAGGTTTTACTGTTATAAATATATATAAATATAATTTTGTTATATAATATATATATATTTAAAAACTGGCAAATATGCAAGTGTTAGTGGTTTATGTTAAAAGGTAAATTGCTTTTTCTGAATTGTCTTCCTGATAAATAGGAAACTAACTTACCTACAATACAGAAATTCTGAAATTGTGCTCTTACCGCAATAAAATATAAGGGAATATCAAGATCCCCAAAACCTTTCTGAGATAGTAAGAGACTATCATAATCTAAAGCCTTATACTAAGCAACTCAATCATCCCACATGCCCCAATTTAAACCAATTACAGAATTAGGAGGCAAGCAGTTAAATGATCTTGGGAAGCCATCCCAAGACCTTCCATTGCAACAAAATTAATTTTACTGCAAATGCATATTAGGCATCAATTATATAACTGCTAGGATCCCTCTTCTTAAAGTCATATGAATGTGCAATTGTCAATGAGCATTTACAATTCATGGAGGCTAATAGGAACACCCATCATGTGTAACCTATTTTTCATATATGCAGGCAAATTTATTGAAGGAAACATTTTAAAAAGTACAGTAAAACCCAGATTATCCGAGTTTCCGCTTTAACCGAGCTATCAAATATTTCTAGGATTTTTTTTTTTTTTTTTTGGTTCTAGATTTTCCATTTTTAAAACTACTGAAAAAAATTCTGAACTTGATCTCACAAACACTCAGGAAAACGAAAGAGAATTTGCAGAATATTGGCTGCAATTAATCTTCATTCGTCTAGTCATACGACCCCCTACCTGGAATCAGGGAATGGAAACATTACTGCAGAAAAACGCCAAAGTGATGTAAAACAAAAAACAATTAAGGACTTTATTAAGTAAAAGAACTCTTTCAATATGAATTGCTTGTGGTGTATCTGTATAACTTTTGTATTTGTTAAAATAATCATTTAAACCTACACGATTTATTTTATTTACAATTTTCGCTTTAACCGAGTTTTTCGGTTATCCGAGTTAGGCTTGGTCCACATTAACTCGGATAATCAGGACTCTACTGTATTCTTAAATCCTGAGCAGTAGAAGTATAACAGCTAAAGGCATTTGTTTAACTGACATCTCATTACAACCAATGCAAGATAGTAGATTTGTAAGCTGCACAAATTAATTGCATATCAAATTTTGACAAAAAACAGGAATTTTATCATGGTTTTTTTAATCCTCGAGATGTAAGCACAGTGTCTAAAGGTAAACTTTTATTTCACTGTCATCAATAAATAGTCTTGAAATACTGGAACAGTGAAGAAGGTAATTTTCCAAGTAGAAGTAAAATTAAAAATTACATTTAATAGTAAACCTCACAAACTTTTTTTTTTATAGTAATAAAAATAAGAAAAATTACGCACCAATTTGTAAAACTATATATTTTTAACAGAGAACAATCTATCAAAACCTACCTGTGTTTTCTAATAGTGTCTTTGGTGTATTAGGTCGGTTGATTATATTTATTAATTGATTGAGAACATGAGGTATATACGGCTTCATGTCTGGTCCTTTAACAAAGAAAAAAAAAATAATAATAATAAAAAAATTAAGAAAAAAAATCTTAGTTCTAAATACCCATTTTATCTAAAAACTATTACAACTGAACAAAATGAAAAAACCCAGAGCAGCACCAGAATAAATAAATTGCCTCTCGGACTCGATTATCGGGAACAGTCGTTTCATCCTACAAGGGACTCATCAGCCTGATCTCCGCCTTCCCCGACAAAAGACTCAGAAAGGCAAGATCTTATATGAAGTCCTATCTAATTTTAGGAAAGGGTCTTAGTTGTGCAAAGCACAATATTTATTATTGTTGTTTTTTGTTCTTCGGGGGTCACTGCCAGGTGTGACGGTGGGGCCTTCATATAAGATCTTGCCTTTCTGAGTCTATTGTCAGGGAAGGCGGAGATCGGGCTGATGAGTCCCTTGTAGGACGAAATGGCCATTCCCGATTCCTTCCCAATAATAGAATCAGAGAGGCAATTTATTTATTGTGGTGCTGCTCTGGGTTTTTCATTTTGTTTTGTTAGAAATTTTTCACAGCACGTTCATTTTTCCAAGGTTTATTATAACTGAATTATGTCCAATCTTTTAAGTATCATGACAATTTATTTATTTCACTAGCTGTATTGCAAACTAACTTTGTATATGGGATACAACATACTGACAAAACTATTAAGATCTTAACTTTCATTTCTCTTAATAAAAAAAAATAAATGGCAGTATCTCCTTCAATATCTCTGAAAATATTAAGGACTGTGTGTGTGTGTGTGTATGTATGTAAATATATATATATATATACACACACACACACACCAGGTCTACCGGCTTAAATCCGCTGTTTTTTAGGTAACAAAAAAGACGTTTTTTTCAATACAAAGTGAAAAATGGTTTATTCAAAGTACTGGCCCTCGCTAACTACACATTTTTCCCCTCTCTCGGGCAATTTGTGGATATCTTGCCAAAAAAAAAAAAAATATCCCTCCCTTTTGAGGCAAACCACTTTTCGAGCCATTTTCGGACATTATCGTAGGATTCGAATTGTTCCTCAGCAAGTGAGTGGCCCATTAACGAAAACAAGTGGTAGTCAGAAGGTGCCAGGTCTGTGAGTTAGCGGTATGGGGTAGCAGCTCACAGTTGAGTGCCTCCAAGTAGTTGCAGACCATTGTTGACGTGTGATGGTGCATTGTCATGGAGAAAAATCGGCTTGTCATGTCTTTTCTGATATTCCGGCCTTTTTTCATGAAGAGCACAGTTCAATTTGACCAGTTGTTGTTCGTAGCAACGGGCATTGACAGTTTCCCCTGATTTCAGCAACTCATAGTACATGACACCATCCTGATCCCACACAATGCACAGCAACGTCTTCCGTCCGAAGCGATTAGGTCTTGCGGACGATGTTGATGGTTGGCCGGGGTCAACCCACGATTTTTGCGTTTAGGATTCTCGAAATAGATCCACTTTTCATTGCCACTAACAATCCGATGCAGAAAGGACTTTCTTTTTGTCTGGCAAGCAAAATTTCACATGTGTTTTGGTGTCGCTCCATCTGCCGATCGGTCAATTCGTGTGGGACCCATTTTCCGATCTTTTGGACCTTTCCCATGCACGTAGGCGATCGGAAATGGTTTGTTGAGAAACACCCAATTGCTCGGCAAGCATTTTTTGCGATTGCGTGTCGTCCTCGTCCAATAGCACTTGCAGTTCACTGTCAAATTTTTTAGGCCGATTTTCACACTCCTTGTCGGTAACATCGAAATCGCCGTCTTTGAACTGACAAAACCAGTCTCTGCACATTGTTTCCGATAGAGTACGGTTGCCATAGGCCTCCACAAGCATTCGGTGCGATTCGACTGCCGATTTGAGATTGAAGCAGAAAAGCAGAGCTACCTGCATATGCTCTTTTTTTTGGCACAAAACTCGACATGATTAACACAGGAAAAAATTCATTTTTTCTTTGAAATTGCTGTTGTTTTGCACTGCTTATTGTTGCCAGATGTCAAAAGCATGAAACTGACAAAATGGCGGTTTGATGGTCGTTTTATAGGACCACTTACGCCATCTATGAGCAAACAGCGGATTTAAGCCGGTAGACCTGGTGTGTATGTATATATGTATATATATACACAGTCCTTAATATTACAACATAACATCTATTAACTTTCTGTAAACTGTATTTGCACAGTTTTGTTCAGAAATAAATGTTCTACAAATTTTGTTGTTAACTTTTGTGTGTCTAACCTACTTTACCAACGTTATTGTACGTCAAACAGAAAAATGGTTGTTTCGCGATCCCTCTTTTTGTAGGTTCCACGTGGGATACGCTTACAAACACAGGGAGTTATAGTTCTGCGACATGTTTCATTCGATTTTTCAGGTCAACAACCATATGAAACCACTGATTTCGCCCCTTAATTTACCTTCCCAGACTTCCAGCAAGTCTTCATTTCACCCAGGGTACTAAATTATGGGCGAAATCTTTTGCTAGCCGTAACTCACAAGCATTTCCGGACCTATGTTTATATAACTTTGGTTTCTTTACTTTTACATGTAGAATGAGCTCACAAAGTTCCTGCGTATCTTCGTGAATCACCCTGTATATATATATATATATATATATATATATATAGTGTTGAAAAATCAGTGCGTAATATTCAAACCACGTGTAGGGACAAGGCTGAGGATCTATATATTCCTAATGAACCCATGTCCGGAAATGTCCAATAGGGCACTAGGAGGTCCTAAAGTGAGCCTTTCTAAGAGAACATATTCTTTGCAACACCATGCGAAATGTTTTGCAAGACGAGCCCATACATGTTTTACAGGCCAGTCTGGGGGCAAAAATGGCACCCCAAGACTCGCCTGCAAAACATTTCTTATGGTGTTGCAGAGGATATTTTCTCTGGGAAAGGCTCACTTTAGGACCTCCTAGCTCCCTAATGGGGCGTTTCCGGACATGGGTTCATTAGGAATATATTGATCCTTAGCCATGCCCCTACACGTGGTTTGAATATTACACACGAATTCTGCAACAATATATATATATATGATGATGATTCATCGTCTTCATATTACAGTACAGTTTCGTGATTATAAATATTTTGACTTCACCTTTCTTTTAATAAGACAATGGAAAAGTCTCAAAATTAATACAAGTGGGGTTTTGGCAACTATTTTAATGATTAAAGTAAAAAATCCTAAAGTGAATTCTTAAGCTCAAAACCGGAATACATCATACAATTAAATGTGTAATTAATTATTTGGTATTCCAACATTTAGTTTTCAGAAGTAGAAATTTTTTCTGCAGTTTCATTTTAGAATTACTGTATAAATTAATATACCATGAAATTATACTTTTGATACATACATGAATTACGTTTTTTTCTTTCTTTTAAATTTTCTACTAAAATTTATAAAGCAAACAATTTATATAATCATTTATTACTCTAACTTCCAAGATTACAAGAATTTTCTATATCATATGAACAAAAAATTGAAAAAAATAAAAATAAGAGGTTAGGAGTCTGCATTCATTTGAGAAAACCGTGACACATGAATGAAGTCCTGGAGAAGTTTTCTACAGGCCAATACACAACTACCAGGGTGCTAGAAAGTTTGTTAGTAAGGCAACAAAATGTCTTTTGAGCATAGATTGAAGGAATTCAATTGGACTACAAGAACTGTTATAAAGATTATTTTCAGTACATCAGAATGTTATTTAAACTAAGCAAGATTCATTTCTTAGCTTTAAGACTGCTCTGATTGCCTACATTCTCTTAATGATATCACTACACAATTTCCTGATTACTATATTTTTTAGTTTATTGAGTTGATTACTATAGTTCATAGTTTTTCAGCTAATTTTACATTTTTTTTTTATGAATCAGAAGTGCTTTTCAAATATTTTAAACAATATACCTCAGACTTCAAGATTAAAGCTTTTTTTTTTTTTTTTAAACCAATGTTCTTGATATGCTATGATTTTAAATAAAATATTCTTTCATGGGCTAGCAAAAAATATTTTTTAGTCACTAGTTCTTAAGTTTTTAGTCATTTCACTAGTCAGTTAAAAAAATAATAGTGTCACTCAAAAAAGCAGTCCTGAACAGTTACCACTTAAAGTAATCAGATTCCATGAGTGAAAACAAGAAACCTAGCTCGATAACAAATTGCAACAGGCAATTCCATTCTTACAATAAAAACAGATGAGCAGTAGTGATGATCAATAACATTAACAAGCTTTTATTTTTCCCCTTAAAGCCATTCTCAAGATAGTCCCAAACAAGAACAGGAGAAAAAGTTGAATTCATGTTTTGACTACATTTTTTGGCATTTGGCAGCAATGTCATATTAAACCATTATTCACAAATGGCTAATTTCATTTTTGTTCTGCTAAAATAACCTAGTATATCTTTTATAATAGTAATGCATGTCATTTATAGATAGTGGAAAAACCAATAATTCTGTAAGGTAACTTGACTGATAGTCCCACTCACCTAATTTAATGGAAATTTCTCCTATGGCCCAAGTTGCATTGTTGCAAACTGATATGAACTCGGGATTCAAATTTTGCCCGAGAATGGGAAGAAAATCACCTGTTGGGAGAAAAGAAAAAAAAAAAAATTAAACTATTTTTTTTTTTAAGGGAACAAAATAATGAAAATTGCTTTAAAATTTATGTAACTAATTAACTGTTCCATAATGACTTCATTACTAATTAGGGAAAGTAACCCATCTGTGCCTAAGGGAAAATTAAGTCATTAAAAAAGTACTTTCAAATTTGATTTGTTTATTTCCATTAATTTTTCTTTAATTTTTTTTCTCTGGTTGCTATGCAGACACACTACGAATTTAAATTTTGACTTTTTTCCCAAATAAACCAGACTGTAAATCCTCAACACTAAGCCTTATTATCAAGTTGCTGATTACCTAACACTGCAAGAAAGTTTCAAAGTTTTCAAATGTTTGAAGGAATAAAATTGTGTAAATAACTCCTTCAAAGCAGCAAATTAAGAACAAATATATACATAAAGGAGAATGTGTGTCTGCTCTTTCATAGTAATTCTAAAGCACTGTTACTTTATCTGAACAAATCGATATCTTTCCGCTATGAGAAAAGCAAAGGTAAACAATTTTCTCTCATTTTATCATTTCTGTTTTTTTCCCCCCCATTTAACAACACTAAAGCTAAGCGAATAACATCCGATTTCGCACCAACTTAGTCGGCCAACTTCGAGTTGGTCAGATTTTGCCAGCCGCGAACACCATCCAACTCGCAAATGAAGTCGGCCGCGATAGCAGCAATCCCATAATTCAATGCATTTCCCCCTGCAGCTGTGGAAAATCCGAAAAAAATCGAGGTTTTGAAACCTCTCCGATAAATTCTGCCGCATACAATTACTGCATTTCAGTATAAACTTTATTTATGCATGAAAGAAACTCGCAATACTCTGATATTCATTGTGTGCAAAAATCGGATGGTGTTCGCGGGGCTTAAAGAGCATGCACTTAACACAGTTTAAAGTTTTAGTCAGTTAGTTCTGGAGTTACAGCATTAATCCACACACACACCCAGATATCAGTTTCTATTTATATGTAAAGAATTCATGTTAATATCTTCTAGCTTTTAATTATATTTAATACCATAAACACAAATGACTGATTTATTTTTTTTTTTTTTTAAAATAACAGCTATACAGTAATGCATTTCAATAAAAAGCCTCGGTTAACAGCAGCATATTTCATTGTTGTGCCATGCACAAAGATAAAACAATATGCATAGTATTTGCAAATGGTTCATGCATTCCATGTATTTGTGGACCTCTAATTTACATACACAAAGTGTTGCTGGTCAGTTTTTTAACCCCCCCCCAACTCTGGTGAAAAAATAATCCTACATACACCCTTGCTTTGAAACATTGTTTTCTCTCCAGATTACTGCTTTACAAGTCTAATTATTTTCAACTCTTTTGCATCTATTATAGTGGTAAAAAAAAAAAAAAAAAAAAAAAAACCCAACCTATTTCTTGAATTTTTCATTTGTTTGGGACAATTACATGTGAAATGGACACACAATTTTGAAATTAATTACAGGATATCCCCCCTTTTATAGGACAGATAGCAATATAATGTTTAATATTCAGAAAAATGGAATATCCTCCATACATTAAATTCTTAAGATGTCAGATAATTTCATTTCAAATTACGTAAAACTAAAAATATAACACTACAACTATGCACATTTATTCAGAAAATAAATGAACTTGAAGTCTTAAAATGAAATTTCAAATTAAATTTCCACTATTCACTGGATTATATAAATGTTTCATGTTAAATGCACATTCAATGAATCAACTTTGAGAAAACATATCTCAAAATTGAAACCAATAATCTGAAACAAACTTCTGAATACTAACAGACTGAATTCAATTAACTTGTTAAGTATTCTACATACTCATATAGGATGTTTTTATCAAGTTTCCTATGCTACCATTTAAGTATTAAGTCTGCTGTTCAATTCGGACATTATGTACCAAAGGAGCACATCCAGCACACCATATGTAACCGATCTTAATCAGGGCTGATGTGGCAACACTTCAGCTTATAGTGCTTATGGAATACGGCAGCAATTTAACAATGTACATACAAATGTTTTGTCCAAAATTTTAAAAAATCTACTCAAAACAAAAATAAAAAAAAAAAACCTCAGCTTGTAGCATAAATTTTAGAATAAATATATGTAAAATATGATTGCAGAATCTTTGTTTTGAGTAACTTGAAACATCCAGTTTACAATATAAAAATTCAAAATAATCAGTGACAGTAAGATCCTATCTTTACAATGTATTACTACTACTATAACCATAATG
>JAFIDM010009631.1:144928676-144948389 GCA_023159025.1 Thereuonema tuberculata | reverse complement strand
TTAAAAAAAAAAAAAAAAAAAGAGAAGAATGAAAAGCAATTTAAAACAACTTTAGCCCCCCAAAGCTTCATCACAGACTTTAAAATAACTGAATCCCATCTCTTCTTCAATTAATGTTTCCTTAACATGTTATATAAAGAAAAAAATATATATCTGCAATATCTTTACATCAAAAAATTAAAATTCTTGAAAAAGTACTTTAACAAAAAATATTTTGATGGTCAATGATTACACAAGAGACAGCGGGCACAATATTTATTAACTTCAATATTTAACTACTTCTGCTTTGCAGATTGATTCGACTTTTAAGTTCAGCAGCAAACTAAAAATCTTCAGGTCTGAGTTCAATCTTAAGACTTCAAATTGATAGAGGGAGTTGAAGAAATCCACAAGTCATGAGAAATATTAGGAAGGAGTTACCTGCCCTTTCTTAAAATCCACTTTCAGTTCTGCCTATCTACAATCCTAGAAAAGCATGAAAGAATGACCCTGGTATTTCTTAAATACATAAACTGCAGCATCGTAAAAGCTATGGCAGTAATGGAGTAACCAAAGTTGACATTTACATCAACAGCAACACAGAGGGAGGGTTTCTTGAATTGCTATTACTTTTCATGCTTACATACTTTATACAACTTTATTTATAGAATGGTTTTTGCATGGTAATCAACACAGTTCATTTCTAATAAAACTTGTAGAAATTGAAAAATACCACAGTACTCATTATTTATCTATTTATTGTTATTTTTAATGAGAGAATTTCACCTTTGAGGACAGCAGATCAGCTTTAAAGAGTAAAACATCATAAAATGTTCCACACACACACACACACACAAAAAAAAATACTTACTTGCATACATTGGTAAAGTAATTGCATAATGTTGCTTCCAACAACTAATGTTTCAATGTGGCCATTTAGACCTTCCGCTAAGCCACTTAGCAAATCTAAGGCTACAATCATGAAATCTTTATCAGGTGCTTCAAACTGATCAGGATTTTGGGTATTTGCCTGCAAAATATAAGTCATTTTTATCAATATGGTATGTTTAAGAATTAATGTAATATGAAAATGAAGACTTACAAACAATGCATGACCTCTTTCTTTGAAGTAGACAAATATGAAAACTTTTACTGTAACTTTAAATAAAAAAGAATAAAAAAAAATAAATAATAATAATAAAAAAAACTTTTTTAAGTTTAAGGTGCTAATGGTTGAATGCCTTTCAGTCTGCCAAAATCATAAACCTTTTATTTTCTTCAATAAACACCAATTTCTTTAAGTTAATACTGTCCATGGATTAATATTTTTCCAGATCTTAATGTTGTTGTTTAAGAAAATTAGTTTTTACTGAACAGAATCTAATAAGATCTTGCAGAACCAGAACTACAAATTAGGAAAATAAAAATAGAAAATGAAGATATACAAGCTATGGCAAAAGGAAAAAACAAACAAACAAAAGATGGTAAGCATGATGGCATTACTGCATTTCTTTTACATCTGAGAAATATATTCATTGCAGACATCCAGAATTGGTAGAGCAATAGTTTATAATAATAATAATGATATCCTTCTCAACAGAAATGCTGGTACTACTATGTATTATAGAATGAACAAAGACTGCCACTATTTTTTTTAAAAGTACAAAGTACGACACAACATAAAAAGACTTACTGTAATTGCAAATCCTGTATTTTCCAGATTTATCAACAAACAGCTAAAATGCCAAAGTTAATACCATTCTTTTACTAAGTAGTCATTGGCATTTGTTGCTTTTACAGGAGTCCTTTCTGACACTTAAAAAAATCAGAAGTTTCTTTTGCTAAAATTTCAGTTTTATTTTATATAATCATTTTCAAAAGACTATTGTTCAAATAGTCTATGAAGAGTGAGATAATTAAGTGAAATAAAAGCTAAAAGAAAACAGGAAACATTTAATCTGCTATTTAAATCTTAATTTTAGTAGAAATGTAAACACGATAAACATTCAAATAATCAAGCCATTTTAACATATCTGATTAATCACTCAGTTTCAAGCCATTAATGAAAAATTCCTTACGAAAAAGAAAAAAAACAAAAAAACAAACACAAAACAGTATTTGTTTTCGATTCCAAAACATTACTTAAAAGATTTTAAAACATCGTGGACTTCAGAAGAAAAAAGTAATTTTACTAGTAAACGACCATTCAATGAAGAAAATTTTTAAATAATTGCCTGCGATAATTTCAGAACAAGCTAAAAGATGGCAAAAAAAAAAAAAAGCCTTTTTTTCCAAGCCTGTAATTTCTTAGTGATACTGTAATGATAAAGAAATTTCTCATACAGTTAAAGAAACATTTCTTCACTGATTCAAGTGACCCGCTTAAAGAGTGATCAACTAATAAGAAAAGAAATTTAAATCCACTGTAAGTTATTTAATATGCCATGCAAACAATTATAAAGTTTAGTTTCAGCATTAATAGAGGTTTTGCTCTAACCAATTGTATTTAAAATCCTCAATATTTATAAAATAAACTAATAAAAAGTAAAAGAAAATGCCTATAAACGGTGTTTTTTTTTTTTTTAAATCTCTACAGATCTTATTCATGTTCTGAATTAAAAGATAAGAAAGGACTTTAAAAAAAAAATGTAATTTGAGTAATAGCACTTAGAACATAGCCATCGAGAGAAATGTTTGTGTTGAACTTCAAATAAATTTTGTTTATAATAATGCTTTAAAATGAAAAAATATAATTGAAAATTTCTGCTCTTCCAATATATTGTCTACCATTAAAAAGCTGGCATAAAGAGGTAAAATTTTCAGGAAAAATCTACACAGGCTGGGTGTAGATTCCATTCATGATCATGCCAAATACAGGTTCTTCAGAAGTTCACTTGGTGCCTCAATGGGAGAAGCATGCATTATTGTAAGAAAATTATAACATTTTGCAAATCAAAAATATTTAAGAAAATTGATGTAATCTTCAGAAATCAAAGATGACTGCCTTATATGGATAGTTAAGAGTTGTATAAATGTAAATTTCATGCTGACTTTCACTGATTAACAATGTTTCTTCATAACACCCATTACATTAAATGATAAATACTGCCCAAAAACAAAAGAATATTTTGGAATACTCATTTCTAGTTGTCATATTCCCTGATCCCTAATCAAGTAATCAACATCTTATTTGGGTATATTGTGCAACTGTCAGTTTTGCAGATAAAGGTAACTCCATTGCATCCCTAGTATAGCAGAAGACTACAAAAATCACAGTAGGCCAACTAAAAACAAAAAGAATGACTTCAAATGAACAAGTTTGAACAAATATCAAATTAGATATTTGTATATCTGTAATAAATCTTGGTGGCGGTCTGCCGTGCGGGGGTTGTGTCGGCACCCGGGTTCGATTCCCGGCTGTGGCTTGGCCGTTTTAATTTCCTTTCCTGTGCTTGTCAGCCTCTTCTTCACTTACTCTTCAGTCTGACGTCATTCCTTAATGGCGTCCTGAGGAAGGCTACGGGAAACCACCTTAGTATCTTTCCCTTGAAATTCTAGGGAGTCTGCTAGGGGTTCACCATCTTCGAAACATTAGCGCTCCCTGGAACACAGGTGCTTCGATAACAAAGCTCTCACTTCCGTGCATTCTGTATCCACCATCACCAACAATCTTAAGATTTCAATCAAGATTACAAGTTATCTTAATGACTTAACAGTCAATTCCAGAGAACTTTTCAATTAAAAATTTTCTTTTTAAGCTTTGCAAAACAGTCTACCTGACCTTCAATACTTTCCTGACTTTTACTGTCCTCTCAACTATCCATATAATTATCCTGCTAAGTTTACAAAAAGTTATAAAGCAAATTTTAACTGAATAGAATGTACTGCCTACTGTGGATATTCAGTTTTTGCTTTAACTGAAGTAGCTTTTTATAATTATTCTGAATGCTTACTATATTCTGATTTAGTGTTTGCTCCACCAAAGAGACACATCTTCTATAAACAGGCTCACAATATGGCAAAAAACCAGACTGCAATGCAGTTGCTACACTTGAAAGGCACTAATGAAAAGAAAAAGAAAAAAGAAAACAACAAAAAAAAAATTAAAATCTAACTGATAAATAAATAAATAAAAGAACAGAAAATATAGAACAAATTGAAATAACATATATAGCCAAAATCATCTCATACTATATCTCGGGTGACCTGAATTTTCCACATTTTTAACCAGTTATTTGAGGGGTTCAGGCCTGAAACATGACAACTTAAATTTAATTGAACTTGATCGTCTTTAATGTATAATATAATATCAGCAATTATCAAGCAGTTTCACAAGATGATCATTTAATCCAGGAAATAATCTATCTATCTTCAGGGCTTTCAGGAAACCAACTTTGAAATTCTTTTAAAATTACAGTTTTACATTATATATCAAACCAAGTTTGATTCAAATGCTAGTTATCGTGTTTTATGTCCGAACCACCCATTTGTAAAACTGTTCAAAAAATTTGGCAGAAAAAAGTATCATATCTTTTTTTTTTTTTAATAATAATAATAATAATAATAATAATAATAATAAAAAAAAAGATCAATTTATTTTCATTCATTTTGATCAACTTTGATAATTTTCAGGTCCACTAAAAAAATAAATACAAAAATTAAATAAAGAAAAAAAAAAATAAAAAAAAAATAAACCAAAAAAAAAAAAAAAAGTAAAGCAATGAATGAAACAAAAGCATTGAAAAAACAAAACAAAAGCTAACATTTCTGAAAGTGTTAAGAACAATCAAAGACATTAAAAATTTCATAAAATCAAGAATTAGAAATTGTTATTTAGATGTAACAGCTGCTGATGTAGAAGTGTGCTGTGGACTAATGAAAAAGAACAAAAAAGTTATAAATAAGTAGTAGTAACTTTGAGGGAAAGGAAAAAAAGAAGATAAATACACATTGTAAATTTTACAGGGGTTACGCAAAGGAAATCTGAATATATAGATCTTTTCTCATTGAAATACTGTAAATTATCATCACTCATAAAAATTTTACCAAGGTGTTTTATTAATTTGATACTAAATTTTACTGAGTTACAGTAAGCTAAACACTCATAATACAAAAAAAACTAAGCAAATTAAAATACAATATAATAATAATAAAGTAACTTTTCTTCAAAAGACTTCAAAAACAATCAGTACTCTGATCTAACAGTTATAGATGTTAAGCACATAGGTTTATTCAATAAAGCACAAAATAGATCTTATACAGAAGTATATGTAACTGAAGTCAAAAGCAGAGTCTACACTTGACACAACCCTGTTGAAAAAATGTCCGAAGGCCAGTGACGCCACATGTAATGGCTTGGGAAAATAATTTTGATGAAATGAACTTCGTTGCATCACAAACATTCGAGCAATCCATAGCTTAAGGTCATGTCACAAGTTTTTTCGTCATTGTTTTGCTTCACTGAAATGGTAAATGTTTCCGATGAAGTGTTCCTATCATTGTTTTTCACCGTATCTGATCACACGATCGAAGAAATAGGATGAAATAGTGCATCCAAGTGGTAGAGCCTTAACCAATTACGAGTCGAGCTGGAAATGTTTTGCGCAACAACTCCAAGCATTTCCCAGTTACGAAAACATGACATGTAGATCTGACTTTATTAATAACGTATAGACAAAATGGGTCAATCATCACAAACTTTTAGCAAACTCTTCCTCAATATTTTTCTGATATATATTGTCCATTTTCGTAGAGAATAAATACAGAATAACAAAATATATAATTTAAATTCTAATCGACCATCCACATAACAGCAAAAACGATATAGCCCCCCCCCCCAAAAAAAAAACAAATAATATTTTATTTTAATTTTTTAATATAACAAATCTTCATTACCTGAATTTCTAAATCAAAAATAGGTTGATCTATACAATTCTCATTTATAATTAAAAATTTTATATTATTATTATTTATTAAATTATTCTCCCAAAGCAAATGATCTTGTAATCCCCCCCCCCCAATGTCCGGGCTCTAGTGCTTTTGCCATTGGCCTTGACAAGGGGCTTGGGGGAAGTGGCTTCATGGGCTTCATGGGATTGGCGCTGCTTTTTAAAGCCTTTCAGAGCCATGGACCAATCAGCAATGAGATCTGAAAACTTTCGGACTTTCATCTTTTTTTTTAGAGGTTAAAATAGTGTTTCAGCAACGCAATTTCCGTAGAATTTGATATGACTATTAACAAGCTGTCAATCTGTTCGAAACTAATTGTATACTGTAAGGTAGCATCTCTAATATTTAAGTGGAAGTGGAGTGCATTTTGATTTGAACAGCGACAGTCCCCTAGTCCTCTGCAAGGGTGATGAAGCTTTAATAAGAAAAAATCTCTAAAAAATTTGACATCTGCATATTCTGATGCATAGATTTAATTTATTCCAGCAAAAATATTGTTTATTTTCAAAAGATAATCTCCTGACTGCAATACTTAATTCATAATAGCCTTGGATTCAATAGAAGCGGTGACCAAAATGGCACAGACTGCCTGTGGGGTCTCCAAATTTCACCGCTCCAGATTGGATGCTCACTCTAATCAATGGTGATAGGAATTCCCCAAATTTTAGAAAACTTTCTACAGCTATTTCAGTGATAGGACTGGTGACGAAAATGGTCATAGGTGCAAATGACATGATGATAGAGCTTCAACGATAGGGTCAGTGATCAGGACTATGGAGAAAAAAAGGACTGTGTGACTTGGGCTTTATTTCTGTTTACTAGTTGGCAGCTGATTTCAATTGTCAAGATGATAAATTACAAAAAATTAAAACAGCTTCTGCAGAAAGATTTACTTTCATTTGGTGATAAAAGACTGGGAAAAGACGATGGAGACAGTCAAGAAGATTGGGATGTAGTGGCTGTAATTTGCTAGCTAACTTCAAATTCCAAGAGAACAGTAGATAATATGAACACTTGAAGAAGGTAATTGACTGATTATGATTTTCTTAAGTCAATTGAGTGGTCCCAAAATGTACAAATGTAATATACATAAAATGTGCTGGAAAGGCTTACAATAAAAATGCATTTTTTTATAACTGATTATTTTTAAAATTGTTTACAACATGTTTAAAATTTTGAACAACATCACACTGATGATACCAGAGACTAAACAGAATCACTGAAATAAAATATCTAAGTAAGAACATGGACGTTTATTTGAAAGGGAAGAATTTTGAACTTGACATTACAGAGTAAATTATTCTCTTAACAATAAAGTACCATTGGAGAATTTATTAAAATTATTAACAATACTGTACATCCAACCAAAAGATATATATAAAACTTAAAACCTGAAAAATAATTTTAATTTTTGTTAAAAGAATAATTTATTTGGCCAACTTTTTTTAAGACACAAGAATAACATTTTTGTGTGAACTAGAAATAAATTACACAAAAACTATAAAAAACAACAATTAAGCTTTTAAGAATTTTTGCTAGATAAATGTTTTCATAAAGCACTGCTTTTGATTGCCATGAAGATATCTTGCAAAATATAGACTAAAAAATGTTTGAATTTCAAGGACAAGAAAAACTGCACTGGCAACAACAGTCAGCTTACATTGGCTACCAATTTCAAGTTATAATAATGTTGCTATTTGGCTACTTTAGTTTTAGTTTCATTTTCCATCATTATTCCATCAAATTGTATTTTACAATTGGTAGCTACTGTATTAAAAAATAAAATATATTTGTGAATTATAATTAATACTGTTATTATGTTATAAAATTCAATAACCTACAAACTGACTTATTTGGAAATTTTCTAGTACTTGATTGCTAACTTCCACAATCATTTCAGGCATTATAATGAGATCTGTTTGTGAAGTCATGGAGTATCTTCAATACTTTGTACTATGTTCTTAAAACGGACCCACTCAGACTTTAATTTCACTAGTTCATGATATAGTTAGTTAAAGTATCCCACTTACAGGCCTACAAAGGCCTATGGGGTGGCTGGAGGGTAGGCTCCAGCATTCACAACCTAACGGGACGAAGTTGAGGTCGGGGGGGTCAGCCCGACACCCACCCGCCTTTAACTCCCGAGAAAGAAACCCGGTACCCATTCTAGAGAGGGTTGGATAGACCCTAGGACCCGTTTGGCGCAGCTTAGCCGCAGCTGCTTTTGAGCCATAAAACACCAACCCACCAGCCAACCGACCCGTTTGGAGGAGAAAGAGCGTGGAAAAATTCCCGTGCTCCGCCGAGGTCGGGAACCGAACCCGCCACCTCCAACCCACAGCCAAGCGCCCTAACTCACTCGGCTACCGGGCCCACAGTTCATGATATACTATAGAATATTAATCAAATGATAAGTGTATTTCCAATGATTTGACACCTTCTGCAATGAGAGATTAGATCAAATAACTCATCTCTTTTGCAGCTGCAAGAGAACTGTTTAACACAACTTGTAAGTTTCAGCTTCTACAACTAGATTGGTTTGGTTTATCTCAAACTATAATTTAAAATAATAATAAAAAAAAAAATCACAAGCAGTTCATTTCATGAATTTCATACAATTTTTCAGATTTTTGTATCAGGATAGTATCCAAAGCAGATATACAGATTTTGTTGTAAGTATGAACAATGCAAAATAATTACATAAAATATTTTTTCAGCAACCTTTGTTAACAGTATGCAATAGTTGTTAATAGACAATTAAAGATTGTTAGAGCAATGACAGCAAAATTTGACTAATCCGTAGCTTTGACACTGCTGATGAATTTAAAACAAATCGTCAAAAAAAAAAAAAGTAAAAAAACTTTCAGTAAATACAACTTATAAGGAAAACTTCTTTGAAGAGAATGTCAAATCAACAAAACTACAAAAATCATTATTTTTTTTTTTTAAATAAGGAATTTGAAAAGACCCAATACACAAATTTTCTCTCATTTTTACAAAATCTGATTCTTCTTCATTTTTGATAATTATTTAGGAAAAAAAAAACCAAAAAAAAAAAAAAAACAACCATAGTAATGTAGCTTTATAAAAGTTGCATTATTAAGAAATGTTGAAAGAAATATATTAAAGATTGTTTATTGTTTTCATTAATAAATGAAATGCTCCTTTAATAAAGAAACCAAGCATATGATTAATTTTCATGAGTGGCCCCTTTCTAACAAAGTATTGCAACTGAATCTTTTGCTATGCCGCTATCAATTTAATCATCTTTTCATCAACCTATTTGGTAAATCACATCCTGCTTTAATACACTTTTGTATAATCTGAAGTAAGTGACTGACTGCATAAACATTTAAAAGTAATTTAATTAAATGTAAAATAGTTACAAGTTTTGAGAACCAGTATCTGCAGCTCTCTTCTTCGGACAGTCCAAAGTAGTTAATGTAATAGTTAGCTGCATGTTAAACCACCATCAGTATTTTATATAATCTTTTTGAATAAAAGTTATATCGATATACAAGGTTGTGTAAGGCATGCGAGTATTATTTAAATTATTTTATATACTTATGTTCTGTTTTGAAAAAATTATTTTCAGAAATAGCGATAAATCAAAATCCATTTTAACTTCAAACACAAATGTAATACTATTTTGTAATCTGTTTCCCATTTTTGCAAATTTACAGTTACCCCCCCCCCCCCCAACAGAAAGTATTAGTGTTCCCATTGCAAAAGCTTATGCTACGCCACTGGATAACCAGTTTTCATCAAAACAATAACTAGTTATAAGATTGTATTTACATAGATTAAAGAATCTCCAGTAACTAAACAAAACTAGCAAGAAAATATTCTTAAGAAAAACTACATTAAAGAAGCTACAATATTCATGAACAATCTAAATATTTGCACCATGCAATTAACCAATCAATAAAATTATTTATATATGACAAAATCGATATAAAAAAATATAAGCACATTGCTAGACAAAGATATTCCATCACCTTAAGATAAGTAATACTAAACTTTTGTAAAAGATGTTTGATTAAATTTCTTTGGAAATAATTATTTAATAATAAAGTTCACAAGAGTTTAAGGTTTGCCAGCAGAAGTTTTAACCAGTTTTCAATTTCAAACCCCAACAGCAACGGGAAAAACAAAAAATATCAAATTAACACGTAGACTGCTGACTACACAGGTCAGTGTAGATAGCATTAGTAGTAGGCATGATTACATGGCACAGTGTTGTATGGCTAGCAAACTCTAATGATCAATATGCTGCCAACACTTGTAAGTGGAACTTGTATTGTGTGTGGCATCTCAGCAGACACCTTGAACAGTCATTGAAACCAAACTTTTTTTTTTCCTCCCAATAATAATGAGTGATGTACTGGGGACCTTAAAAAAAAACCACTAGATTCCTTAAATTTCTTGATTACTGATTTTATGTTGATTTTAGAATTCAGAATTTGAAGAAATAAAAGTTCCTTGATCATACACCTAATTTGATTTTGTTTACATTTTTCCTGAGAATTTACTTTTATTTTTATTAATAAATAAAAAAATACATCCTTTATTCTATCCTATTTACATTTTGATTTCCTTACCATATCGTTGATGAAACCATTAAAAAAAAAAAAAAAAGACCTTAAAATCTAGTATTGGAAGAGACATTTATAAGGAGAGCGCATACTCTGTATCATTCAAATCTCAGTGCCCTTTTGTGAGATGAAAGTACACCTAAAGTACTTCAAAAACATATATAGGTTTTGGGCCAACACCCTACAGATTTCAAGATATTCGACGTTGTTTTTGTTGATTTTCAAGTATTGCCTTATTAACTCACTGCTATCATCTAGAAGCATGTGTTATCGTGGCATAATGATTATTTGCTGGCCTGAGGATACAAGGTTCTTAAGTTCAAGTCTGCGGAGGGATAAAATTTATTAATTTTTTTTTTTTTTTTAAATTTCATTCCTTTCTTTTTACTTCCTTTTTCCTTCTTTATGCTAATGTATTTCTTTTCATTTATGTTATGAATATTAAACAGAAAACTAATATACGATTAGAAGTAAATAAATAATATTCTTGTTAGCTTTGGTTTTTAATTAATTAGTTACTTAATTAACTATCCAAAAAGAGATATTAAAATAGATATAAAGTACAAAGAGATGAAGAACCTGCTGAAATCATTGCAAACTGACTCGCTAATGAGCAATTGGCTAGGAGGCTTTTCTTAGATTTTCCCCTCACAACCCAACAGTAAATGTAACTATCCTAATTGATCAACAGTTGAACTGTGCAATAAAAATCCTTAAAATAAATTCAGTTAGTTCATTTAAGCTCTTATATAAAAACTTATTTTTTCCTAAAATAAAAGTACAACTAAAATAATTTTAAATACAAACAGCAAAAGAGTATCACCACAAGATTAAAAAAAAAAATAGTTTAGTTAATTATGTACATAATTAATTAAAAACCAAAGTTAACAAGATTATTATTTATTTACTTCTAATTGCATATTAGTTTTCTGTCTAATATTCATAACAAACAGAAAAAAATTACATTATCATAAAAAAAAGAAGGAAAAAAAATACAGAAAAAAAAAGGAAATAGAAAGTAAAAAGAAAAAAGAAAGGAATGAATTTAAAAAAATAAATAAATTTCATCCCTCAGCAGACTCAAACTCGTGAGCCTCGTATCTTTAGGCCAGCAAATAACGATTACGCCACAGTAACACATGCTTCTTGAAGACAGCAGTGAGTTAATAAGGCAATACTTGAAAATCAACGAAAACAACACCGAATATCTCGAAATCTGTAGGGCATTGGCCCCAAAACCTATATATATTTTAGAAGTACTTCAAGGAGTACTTTCGTCTCACAAAAGGGCACTGAGATTTGAAAGATACAGGATGTGCAGTCTACTTTCCTTGTTAATGCAGCAATTTTAAAAGATGTGATTCCTACAAGGAGCTGTGATAGTTCATTTGAGGTGGGGGGGGGGGGGGGGGGAAAGAGGTTGAAATATGACTTTTTTCTTTACCAATTAAAATAAAAATGTAAAATATCTAGTGGCATCTGGGGAGCGTCAACCCTTACAACGGCAGCAGTCAACATGTTAAACCAGCCAACCAAAACATCCTTTATGTAATTTGATGGCAATGTATTACAGAATTTTTACAGAGAACTATAGGGTAGTTAAAAAGTCAAAATATTAAATCAAAATGGGTTCTTTATGCTCTGTGGGGATTTGTATCAATTTCTCAGCAATGCATACTGTTGGTATGCACAGATAAACTTCTGACAATTTCCATTCTCTCTGAAGTCCTGTGGCCTGTTTTTGTTGTTTTTAATTGCTTTATAGTGCTGGGTGGGATAGACAGTCTGGGATGTCTGAGGGTTTGGGACAATTGTGCTACGCAGTGCTGTAAAATAATAACTGGATAACAAAAGGCAGCATATGACTTTTAGGGAGAATGAAAAGTTCCAGGAGCTTGTCCACACAGACAGATCAGTGGATGCATTTAAGTTTCAATAAAATATAATTAAGAGAATGGGGTAAATCCATGACTTGGTGTTGGTCTGATAGTGCAGTCCGAGTTGAAATAGACTTGGTGAAAATAAGTTACTTGATAAATTGCAATTAGTGTTCTTGTGGCTAATGCAAAAATGTACTTTTCAGAATGGCTTAGAAGAAAGTACACTTCACTAGGTGGAGGCACAGGTGCATGCACTATGATTCTTTACTGTTGGTAAAGTATCTCTTTCACCATCCTGGCATTTGATTATTCTTCCCTGTCATCGAAGTCATACTGGTAATTTCAGCTTTGAAGTGGTCTTCTGATCTTAAGTATGCTTTGTTGGTACGACATCTAATACTCTTTAGAGATAAGGTAATAAACATGTAACTGTACTACATTACTTCACCTGCAATTAGGCTACAATTCACGTTAAGTATTAGTTTTCTAGTTATTTTAAAAATAAAACAAAAATAAAATAAACACACTAAAAAGGATGATTAAAGTTTTTATAAAAATTAAAATACTTTACATCTTGTGGAGCCTTTTGAGTTCCTATGCAGAAACTCCTCTTCAACATGCTTTTCTATGCAGAAGTTTCCACATAGGAACTCGGAAAGGCTCACATAGGAGAGCGGAAATCTTAATCAACCTTTTTAGTGTGTATTAATTTTTTTTTTTTTTTTTTTGGAAAAATAATTTTCCCAGATGTTTCAAAATGTCAGCTTTTAGCATAGTATGTTGTAGTCTTCTCAAAATGCAGATGTCTTTCAACAGTTATTTTAGTCAATTCTAAATCCAAGTTCAGTTTCATGTCTTTCCTCAAACAAATATTGCTGTGAAATTCAATCAAAATAATTGCCTGACAAAACATATGGTATTCATAAAATGTAAAGTAAGCCAGAACCACCTTTTAAATTGATTTTTTTTTTCTTTTTAACAAAGCATTAATCAAAAATTAAACATACCTCCATTACTTCAATACAGTATTTTTCAATATCTGATAGAAAGTATTAAAGTTTCATCAAAACATTTTAATCAATAAGTCTCAGGCAAGAAATTAAAGAAGCAATATCAACAAGAAAATGTATATTATCAAATGTCTTAAATATTTAAGAATAGGTTTGTACAGTTGTGCAATTTTAAAACATGTTTATTGATACCCAAAACAAAAATCAATCAGGAGTAATGACATAATAAACTTACTTCAAGAAGTGGGAAGAGATCTTTATCTTCATCTTTTAACACATTCCACTTCTGAATTAGAGGTGGCATCAGTAAATTGATGTATTCCTGAAATCAAAAACATATCATTATGTGGACATACAAAAACAAATGATTACAATTGAATTTAATCTTAATCTTTCTCTCTCTCTCTCTCTTTTTTTTTGGACTACTTTCCTAAAGAAAGTTAAAACTGAAAATTGTATGTTCTGTATATCACTTCCCAATAATTTCTGTACCATTGAATGGGTTTTCCTGATACTTGGTATACCTGCATATACAGTGCAACTTGGATAAAACGAACGTCTCTAATTTGAAGATTTCTCTTAGTCCCTTGAACTTTTCATTAAATCAATGTTAAAAAATCGTGGATAATTCGAAGTTTTTTATAAAAACTTTCAAACCATAACAACTTTTCAACCTTTCATCGACAAAAGAACAGAAAAATTCTCTTGTTTATTGACAACTGCACTGTGCATAATTCTATTCCACATACGGACAATTTAAATGTTATTTTTTCCCCACCAAACATGACTTCAGAGTGCAACCAATGGACCAGGGTATCATACAAATTCTCGAGCATTTTTACAGATGCCTTTTCGTTCGAAACCTTTTGACAGATTCTTTCAAGGACAAAATAAAAAAAAAAAACAGTAATAAGTGTCCTTGATGCAGCACAATTGTGTCACAATGCATGGTCTCAAGTAACGAAAACAACAATAGCAAATTGTTTCCAAAAGGCAGGATTTACCAATAAAACTGGCCCAGCTGCGTTCCTGGAAGAAAATGTTCCCCCGCCACCGGACGCATGGGATAACAATTCCTGTAGAGTAAGAAAACAATTCTCTCATTGATGGCAAACAATGCACATTTCCTTTTGTACTTTTGACTATAAATTAGCTTTAGGCAATACATAATTTGTAGCCCGAAACAGTTTTCAGTAAATGGAAAATCTGAAGATATCTGCAGGGTATTACAATTTACAAATATGGGGAAATTTTGCTTTGTTCTTTCAGCTTAAGAAAAACTTTTAAGTAAGCTTTTAAGTTTTCTCAGATACTGCTTCTTTGTTCAAATAATATTTACATGAAATTGAGGTATCCTCCATTTAAAGGAATTCAACTTTGAACGACAGAAAATGGAAACATAGGAACAACAACAGCCATGAATATTTGAATCAGGTCAAATTGTCTACGTATCGTGGAATTTCAAATAAATTCAAACAAGTGGATAAGTTCCGCAGAGAATAATTCTTCATTCATCCTGTCATTTTCAAACATTAAATAATAATAAAAAAAAATCATCTAGATAATATCCGGCTGACAGTTAACTCCTAGAATCATTGGGAATATGGAACGATCCTATCTTAAGATTGAAGTTATAAAAGGTAAAGTGACCTAATTATTATGAATTCATAGTTTTAAAAAACTGTTCTGAAAGCTTAGATAAAAGAAAGTAAGTTTAATGAAGGGTGGATTTTTAAAAAAAATAATAATAATTAAAGTGTTGTAATTGTATTATAATATGTAGAACTACAAAGACCTAAATTTATTCAAATAGGATAAGAATTTTAAACCTCAAGAAAGAGACAACAGGGTTTAATATTATCTAACAACAATTTCGTATTTACTTATATGTATTAATTAGACTGGAAAACTTGTTGAAGTATCAATTCCCCTCCCCCTCTTGAATAGCTAGCTGTCAAGAAAAATATTTTATGTATATATATTTGGAATATAATAGAGAAAATTTCGTTTTGTTTTTTTGTTTTTTTCCTTTAGGACATAATTAATTTAAAGTGGTTTATATTTGAATACTTAAAACTACAGATTGCAGAAATTTATCAAGTTTATAAATAAATTTTCTTTTTATACATGTTTGTTTTCTTTAACACAATTTTAAAGCAAAGGCTACAATTTTTCTGCAGCAGCACCCCCCACTAATTTTAGCTACGTCCACAATGCAGGCGTCAAAGTTAATTGAAGTTTGGTGCACTTGGGCATAAGTGTATTTAATCAGGTTTTGATATTAGTCTTAAGCAATTTGTTTGATTGAATTTATTGGTGTCTGCATATCGATTTAAATTCTTATCCTAGTATTTACTTCCACTGTGCAAATCTAAATTAATTTAGCTTGAAATTTAAAATTTAAATAAGTTAGTTTTCTGGATATTAAATGTAAGGATTTAATCACCCTCTTGTTATATCTTTGCCCTCAATCCATGGTGAATAAATAAATTAAGGGAGGAGATAAACACAGACTGAGGACATTTTATCTGTTCATTTCAGAACAGGGAACAAAAGACATTAGAAACTAATGTATTCAAGCTTTTTTGTATTAGAATATTTGCACATTGTACTACAAACCTGTTCTCACATTCTACATTAAATCATTTTTAATCGCACATTATATTAATAAGTAATTCTTGTTTTAATAAGCCTATCTTTAAATAATCTATCATTTTGCTTAAGTAAAAAATGGTTCTAAAGGACCTAGGAGTCTCAAGCCACCAAATCATGTTGTCAATATTAACTGCAATAATCTCATTAATAGTTTTTAAGCTTTACAAAATTCAAGCTTTATTAGGAGATAAATTTTACTGAATGTGACCTCTACTGATTTTGATATAAAAATTGAACTCAGATGAGAAATTTATAGATAACAACCACCAATTCACATATCATCCTCACTTACTATTATTATGCACTGTTAATATTATTCACTAATAATTATTTGTGGATCTTACTTCATTGAAATTAGTAAACTTAAATTAATCTAGACCATTACAGGGTTTAGGAAAGGAGTGTCAGAACGTGCAACAATTATTTCTTAACTAGATTGTTGACTGTAACCAAATAATTTTGACTTCCAGAAATGTAATAATTGAGGTTTTAATTTAAATATCTAAAGGAGATCTTGTGAACACATACCTTCAAGATTTGATGACAAACCATAAGGATGTCCTCCACATTCCCATCTCGTTTAGTTACCTTTAATTTCTCTCAAACAAGATTGCTTTCCATTCACATTGAAAAAGGCAGAAGGTAGATTTTTTCAGGATAAAGCTTATATATGCATCACCAAGATCAAATTAGATTGGCAGATGTGGAACATATATCCTAATTGGACACCTTCGATTTTTTGCTAAGAATGTGTGAGTGATAGGTTCAGATTGGCAGATATGCAACTTAAAATCAGAAACTTCCTAATAAAAAATGTAAGCTATTGTATTGTATCCATAGCACAACAGTCAACTTGGACCTTTCTTTTAGATGCATCAAATGAAGGTTATGGTCGCTGTTTGGTGATCAGCAATTGGGATCATCTACTACACTTTTTGAATCCTGGCAAGACTATTACAGCAGAGAAGTATCGACAGGAAATCGATAAAACGCACCAAGAACTTTAAACTTTACATCCAATATTGGTCAATCGAAAGAACAACGCATGACTGCATGTTTCACAAATGACGCTGCTGAAATTTAGGAAGCTGGGCTACAAAACTCTACCTTGCCAGCTTACTTACGAGACCTCTTGCAGACCACTTATCTCCTTTTTCAAGCATCTTGTGATGATAACTTCTTGCAAGAGAAGAACAACCGAGCAGAAGCTCAAAACGCCTTTGAAGAATTCATAGACTCCATGACTTCAAAATTCTATGGTACTGGAATAAATAAACTTGTTTCTCTATTGGCAAAAATGTGTAGATTCTAATGGTTTTATTTCAATTAATAAAGTTTATTCTTAGCCAATATATATTGCTTTAAGTTGATGGTTAAAAAAGGCAATTATTTTTGCATCAACCTGATAATTAAAAATATTGTTCATTAATTGTCATTTCTCAAGATACAAACTGAAATTTAAACCACTAACTATCCAATGAAACTTGTTTAGCAATGCAATCTGATTGTGTATGTACACTACTCAAGGCAAGTTCTACAATGTCTATAACTGAATTTTATAAAACAAATAATATAGTGGCCTTATATAAAAAGGTAATTTTCTGGAAACTTATTTTTAAAAATATAATAATAAAAAGGGACACAAGACAATAGATAAAGATGATAAAATTAAATGAAATTTACAAAGGAGCATTTCAATGAACTTTTTTTACACTTAAGGTTCTTCAGGACTTGACTGACGATTGAATGTATATTCATAGCAATGATCCCACTGCAATTTTTTTTATAATTTTACATTTTTAATCTGTACTCAATTCATCCTTTTTCAAAGTTATTATTAAAATGAGGTACATATTAACCAAAACAGGGAATTAAATTAAAATCCTATTTACAATGTCAGCATATTTAGAAGCATGAAATTATAAAACAATTAGATAAGTTTAATTATGTATAAATGTATGTGGAGTACACTATTTGAAAAGCAGATTTAGAGAAACAAAAGATTATTAAAACAACTAAAATATGTTATAAAAACTTTAATTGGATTAGATACATGCAGCTAATCTTACACACAAGTTGAACCATATATAGCTTTTTAAAACACAGAATTACAAAGAAAGAGATGCTATTATACTTACAGGCTTGTTTAAATGATGGCCAACAGAGTCTGCTAGTGTTCCTATGGCATCATAGAGAATCAGCAAATTTTTATGCTGAAAGAAATCAATTGATAAAAGCTTCAAAATAAAAATAATAAGTAATTATATTATTGCTAATATTTGTTAAACAAAACCATAGTCCATCAAAGATTTGAAGGCAAGCAACTTTTGGTTAATAGAAATCCCTTTATTAAAAAAAAAAATTCCTTACTCCCCCCCCCCCATTTTTTAATTAAATTGATACAAATAATTCAGATAATATAACTGTATGGTTAACATTAATTGAGGTATTCAACTGTTTCATATAATTTAACACAAAATTTAACTCCTTCCACAATTAGTTAAGTAACATCAATCTTGCTTTTAATAGAACAAAGTATCTAAATGAAATTACAACTCTGATTACAAAAGAAAAATGATCTGTTCTGAACAACTGTTCTTACAAGTAATTTTAATGAACATTTTCTGTCCTAGATTTATTTTTTTTACCAAAAAAAAAAAAAAAAATCCTTTAAAAATTACAAATAAAGAGAAAAACAAACTGTTACCTGATACTTATTAAAGGCAAAGACTAGAGTTTCTAATATAAATCCTAAATATGGTACAAGTTCTGTACAAGCCTCTTCCTCTAATGTTGCGAAAGCACTGCAGGCTGCTTCTTGAACTCGCTTATTAGCATCAAGAACCCTCTTCAATAGCTATTAAAATTAAAAAATAAATCAATCACTCTTATTAGTACCAAAACCCTCTTCGATAGCTATTAAAATTAAAAAATAAATCAATCAGTATTAAAGAAAGTTGAACATATTTAACACTAAAGAAACAATAATCTAAGCACTGCAAATATTTCAATGTCAGATGCCACTGGAATGTTTATGTACGTTAAGATGTAAAGTTTCACATTCTGCAGTAACAGAAGCATCACGTAAATTCAGTTAAAAAAACAAACAAAAAAAACAACCTGTACATCTCAAGGCAGTCCCCAGGTTACGAACAATCCGGACTTACGAACGTCCATACTTACAAACGGGCTCCCAAGACTCCCCATAAGGATAATTTATAATTAAATAATTATATTAAAAATTCGGGAACTAGTTGATTCCGCGCTTGTCAACAAACTTCGCACGGCGTAAAAGTTCTTTGGCGCAGTATCTTTATGCTAGAGGCTAGTCTCATTGTTTATACGGTCGCGTACACACAGCATCACTTTCATCGTAACTTTATTTGGTACTACGGTACTATTATTATTATATACATGTTTACATTCTTGGGGTTTCCCAGCTAAGACAACATGGCAGGTCAAGAACCAAAGCAAATGTTACCAAGTGTTTATTATTATTATTGTTGTTATTATTACAGCATTACACTGTATTATTATTACCACTTATGAGCCATTATAATAGTTATTATTATTATTACTGTTCAAGCACTGTTCATGAGGGTTACATACGACTTACGAATGTTCTCGGGAACATATCTCATTTGT
>JAFIDM010009631.1:144897223-144928276 GCA_023159025.1 Thereuonema tuberculata | reverse complement strand
GTCAAGTTCAAAATTCCCTGACTTTTCCAGGTTTTTCTAGGCCTAACCTGCCATTTTTCCATGACAATTTTGACTACAATAATATCTAAAGGATATTTGGCAATGAATATTACCCAAACAGTAGTTGAAATTTTTTAAAAAAATGTTAGGCAATAAATGCTATGGCGATAGTGTGCAAAATAATAAAAAATAAAAAAATAAAATAATTTAACGTAGTTATTTATTGTTTTATAATATTAAATGAACAATATACATAACAAATTATTTAAAATTCTAACTTTTTAGTAATATTTACTATCTCATCAAAAAACTATTTTTTTTTGGTGACTTTTGCCCATTACTATCCTCATTTTTGCTTTAAGCTCATTTAATTTTTCTTTGGCTCTTTTGTGTTCAATCTTCTATGTTGTTTCTTTGTTGTTATTGAGTTTTTGATGATCTAGCTCTTCATAATATCTTGTCCATGAATTTCTAGCATAGTGAATCATATTTTGCTGTATTTCAATCCCTCCCATATCAGAAGCTGAGCTATTAATGGTTTCTCAGGCTAATTTTCAAACAAACATTCTTTATTACTGAAAATCCTTGTTCAACATTAGCTTGGCCATGGGACATAAGTGCTTTTTTTTTTAAAAGGACACAAATTTATATGAAACCTTTTCATTAGTATGATTTTTTTTTTCCAGAAATGATCTAATTAAGTGTTTTTGCTTGTGAAAGCTACCACCTTTGCTGCTTTAGGTTTTTCACATATTTTGAATTCTTGTTTAACACAGTCTGCTATGATTCCTGTAATCCAATTATGAGACACAAAACACCTCGCACAAAATCTTACAATGTTTATAAGCAATTTTCTCACTCTTCGCAATAATTTCAGGGTTGCAGAAAGATCTTTGGTCAGTTTATAACGAATAGGTGATTTTATCAAGCATATTTTCACAAAATTTTTGACGAAATTTAACAGAACGACAAAATTTCTTAATCAATGAAAATTTAATCCCATGACCCAAATTAAGAGCAGTTACAAGCTTTTAAATTGTTGGCTTTAATTAAGTCTATACCACAAACTGTTAGTGAGATCAAGATGCAGTTATGGTACAATAGACTATGTCTACGTAAGCAGTAAGAAATGGTTCTATTTCAGCAGCAATAGTACGAAAGAATTGTAATTTAGGTCCAAGTAATTTGTCTTTCATAGCTTTTTTTTTTTTTTTTTTACAAACTCGTAACTGTCCGAGTTTGGTTCTACAATTCCGCTTTGTGTCTGAACAATATGCTTTTCAAAAATAGGTAGAATTTATATAGCTTGCACAGCAAGTTGCATTTTGTATAATCTTACTGCACAAACTTTCAAAGATAATTTATGAGATCCAATGAAGTGAACATAGTCTGTTCTATGAGCAGATACATTTAAAAATATATTGTAGATACAAGACCTAATGCTTGAGCTTATCTCAACAAGAGTAACAAATGTAATGGCCAACTCATTATCCTGACATGAATTCTGTAGAAGATGCTTGGAACACTAAGAAGAACTTATGTCCTTTAGGCATTAATGTGTGCAGAGATCCTGGACAGAATTCAATGCATGCTGAACTGCAGCAAGAGCAAGCACTCAAAACTGATCAACATTAGTTTATTACAAATATCACATTTATCCATGCATTTTTTTTTGGGGGGGGGAATAAAATTTGCACTTCTAATTTCTCATAGTTACTCTCAGAATTTGCATTAACAGCCAAAATTTTCAACCTTTATCCCCAAGCCATAGGATTTCTATATCCATAAATTATACATTTTATTATTATTTAATAAAAGTAATTTAATTGAAAACATTACAGAATTAATTCAAATATACGACTCATAAATAAAGAAAAATAAATAAAGAAATGTCACACAATGAAATTCAACAATGTTTAATTTACTTGTTTTAATCAATTAATAATACTAACATTCTGATGCACTGACTAGCAGAAAATAAGTTTCTATTCATAAGAAACCCCGTAATGACAATAATACATTTAAAATGACTGATTCTTTTTTTTAAGAAACTGACATTGATGGCAAAAAAGTACAATCTTGTAAAAAGTAAATGGCTATCAATTACTGTTAATTGACAATTTTCTAGCAAAAACAGTGAATGAAAAATGTCACATCTAAAGTAGATGTGATGAAAGGGCGAGGAAAGAACTAATATGAAGCTCAATATTGTTTTTGTGAACCTATCTGCCATTATTGAAGTATGGGAACCTTGGAGATTTAATTTAGTCCCCAACATTTACTTTCAGAATATATTTCCAATTTCTTATCAGAACACTATTCTAAACACTGTCCATAGCATAATAGGAACAGACAAATCCTAAATACTCAATTTCTATCCCCAACTAATATACAAGAAACACTCCAAAAGCTTTGAGATACATAAGAACATGCCTTCATGCTGCCAAGTGCACATTAAAACACACATTGTGAGTTTGATTGCAAAATTTCAAACTGTTCAGTGAAATTATTCAGTGAAACACTTGAAATGTTTCCTACTATCAACATCTCACACTACAATGATTTTAAAGAGGGAGCATTTTCAGGCCATTATTTTCTATGAGTACAAGAATGAGAAGTGGAATCATTCAAAAGACTTACATACAGCATTAGCAATGATTCCCCTTGATGCTCTATACTATATTGATGGTTTCTGAACAATCAATTTCAACAAGATACACAAGATCTGAAAAATGGAGAGAAATGATGTCCAGCTAATGCAATAAAATCACTTCTGTAGAGAATGATAAAGGAGGATTCAAGATGCATTTATGTTGATATTCAGTCTAGATAAGATTGGTACGATGGCAGTTTCAGACATTCTCCATAAGCACCTTGGAGTTAGGAATGTCACTAGTCACTGGTTGCCTCATAAGACATAATGGGTATCGAGCAAGATGTATAACTCAAGAGCTTTAATGCATGTTTTTACAGGATGAATTGCTGAACAGTGTCAGGAGAATTCTTTGAAAAATTGTAATGGTTAGTACCTTAATCTGTTTGCTTATTGTTTCATATTTCAAATGTTTTGCAGCAATATTTGTACAATTAAAATTCTTCCTGAATAACCTTAGTTTGTATGTTGCCGTCAATTAGCCAAATTACACCATGTAAAGGAATTTTTCATTTCTGAATCAGAAACTAACAATTTTATTAAAACTTAAGAACAGAACAGAATAGCTATTTTGTGGCCATATATTTATTGAAAATACCCACAGAAAACAAAAACTATATATCTTTTTCATCATTGGATATTTGAGGTGCTCCTTATACAGCGTGTACATGGAATGTGCTGCCAAACTTATCATGCAAAACAACAAATAAATGTCATATAGACATGGGTCTGGCAATGCTTTATTCCAAGATATGAACGATGCAACAATACAGATATGTTGGCAGTACAGTTGCTCAGTTTCACAGAAAGTACTCGAAACGCCCTCCACTGGCAGCAATACAAGCAACACAACGTCGTTCCATCGACTGCCGAACACAGTCGAAGATGCCAGATGCACGTCAAATTGTGTTGCACCCATCCACTATGCGATCGTGCAGTGCGTGGGCGTCAAGAACCGGTGTGGTGTACACTAATGCTTTAAGATAAACCCATACAAAAAAATCTAGAAGGTTTAAATCAGGAGAATGAGCAGGCCATGCTGTTGGTCCCCCTCTTCCAATCCAACAGTTACGATACCGTTAGAGCTTCTAAAATTTTACACTGAATTATAAAAACTGCTTTTGTTAAGTACTAATTATGAAAATGAATAAATGGCATATAGGCAACTTTCGTACAACAATTTTATGGAATACAATTTAATGTTTATAAATTTAGAATCTAAAATAGTAACAAACTTCATTTTTTTTTCCAACCCCAATATACATAACTGCATTGTTTGCATGGAAATTATTCTCTAAAAGAAAGATCATTTTATTTCTGTTGAAAAAAAAAGTATGGGAAATGCAAAAGAAAAAAAAAAAAAAAAAGGGAAAAAAAAAAAAAAAAAGGAAGAAAAGAAAAAAAAAAAAAAAAAAAAAAAAAAAACCTCAGTAAAAATTTTGTGTGTGTTTAATTTACTAATGAATAGAATTATGGCTTAATACACTTGCTCTGTTAAATAATTTGCACAACAAAAATAAACTACAACAATACAAACTCTATTGGTCAGTTTTTTCTTTAGATTAATTACAAAACATGGAAGTTACAAATTAAAAATTAAAAAAAGGATTAGAAGAATTTTCAAATAAACCAATTACGAATTAGATTATCCATCTTGAAATCAATGTCATCGTAATCAATGGTTGGTTGTGAATACAGTTAAATATAATCTATTTCAGTGATTCCAAAATTGCAGAAAAATTTAAGACATTTAAGCCCCGCGAACACCATGCAATTTTTCAGCAACTTAGTCGTTTGATTTTGACGTCACGAGTTGATATAGACAGTTTTGAGCCCGTTTATATGCAACTTGACTGCAACTTTTATCATCTGACTCGAGTACACCTGCAACTCGAAAAATTGCATCGAAGTCGCTGGGAATTACCCAATCACAGGGCAGCGTTGGAACACGTCAGTCGTGACGTCACACCCATGGAAGAAATGGTGTCGAAAATGATATTCGCCGATTCGATATGAAGACATGCTCGTACTCAATGAATATCAAGAGTATTGCGAGTTTCTTTCATGCATAAATAAAGTTTATACTGAAATGCAGAAATTGTGTGCGGCAGAATTTATCAGAGGGGTTTCAAAACTCATTGCATTATGGGATTCCTTCTATCACCGCCGACTTCATGTCGAGTTGCATGGTGTTTGGGGTTTGACAAAAGTTTATATCAACTCGTGACATCAAAATCGGACGACTAAGTTGCTGAAAAAGTTGCTTGGTGTTCGCCTAGCTTTAGGGAACTGATTTAGTTGCCAACTTTTTAACTTTCCAAGTCAGGAGACTTAAAAAAAAACAAAGAAAAAACCAAATATATATTTTTATTTATTTTGTGCATTATGGCACCACTATTAGAAACAAATTGGAATAAAAGGCAAATATAACACATCAATAAAAATAATGTTTTAATTTAGCTTTATGAAAACTCAATTTTTTTTTTTCCACAAAAAGTGAAAAGGGTCAAAATGGTTGTAAATAATGGTTTATTTGAGAATTTATGTAGGAATTTACTAGTAATGTCCTTTATTTATAATAAATCTGAAGAAACCAGGCGAAGTGATTTTGAAAGTATTTTTTGAGCTCTTCAGAGCCGAAAGTCGTAAGCTTTCATTTTTTACTTATTCCACTTTTCCGGTAGCTTATAGTATCATCTATCACCAGCCAAACAAAATATTCCAATTTTGATGATAGTCTGATAAATGACACTTTTTCCTTTGCAGCTATAATACTGATGTCTACCTGAAAACAAATGCAAAATTCTGTACTAAAAACTGATGATAATCAGACTTTAGTTGTAGGGGCTCAACTATAAGCTTACTTTTGTCATTGCAATTATTATTTATTTATTTTTTTTCAAAAACAAGCATGTTAATACCATAAATCCTTTCATATAATAAGCTATCTTTTTCCCCCGATCTCCACGCTGATCATAATGTAGGGAAAACAAAATATGGAAACAAAACTGTAAATAAAATCAAAGAAAAAAAAATTAAATAAAATTAAATTGTGATTTGTACTAACCTCAGTCATAAGTGGTTTTAAATACATATCATGAGGCTGACTGACAACCCAATGAGCATAGCGACTTAATGTCCAACATGTGATTGATCGGACTAATGCCTTTTTATCAGACAGGCAATTTATTAAGTATGGAATGAGTTCAGGGAGATGCTGAATCATACCATTCATACAACCTAAAACAAAATAACAGCACAAATTAATAAAAAAAAAAAAAAGTAAAAAAAGAAAAAGAAAAGAAAAAGAAAAGAAAAAAAAAAGAAAAGAAAAAGAAAATAACCAATAAAAAATAAAACAAAATAAAATAAAAGGCATTAAAAGAATTTAAAATAAAACAAAATTCAGAACTAAACTAAGTATTTGACATTTTACGGCACTAAGAAAGGATTCAGTTTCAACCTAACATTACGGAATAATTATTTACGGATTAAATCATTTGGCTTAGTTCTATATCCCAATGAAATATTAAACATTATCTAGGGCAAATGGGATTAAAGCAAAAGAATAACTACAGTAGGAATGACTGCAACAGAAACAGAAAAATGATATTAATAACTGCCTCTGATGCCTTCTCATCCAGATAATGCAGGATGATTAAATTCCTGGCTCTCAATCAAAAACTTATGTATACTCTCTCATCTAGCATTTGTAAAGTGCATGCACTTTATTAATAATATGCTACTTCGTTTTTGCAAAATTAATTCTTTCTAATTATTATTTTGCTTATTCTTATAATGAATGTACTTCACAGCATCTAGCAAGCTCTGGATTGTCAGTAATCCAAACTTTATTGCCTACTTTTAAATGAAAGTACAATTTAGAATTGTCAACAACAATCTCAGCTTTAAGAGACAAAGCGATGTAAACTACTTGACCATATGGCAGTAAATTCATATCTCTTAAAACTATCTTTCATGCTTTCATTTAAATGAAATGGAAAGGTTTTCTTAGCTACTAGTGTATAAAACTAAATTGGAAATATAGGTTATTACTTTTAATGTTAAAAGTATTCAAATTTAAAATGAAAAATACTATATCATTTTGCATTTTAATGGTATTATTTCAATAACACATCTAAAAATAAGAAAAAAATTAAAACATCAGCTGCATTGTAGCAAGCATTCTAATACTTCAAAATGAACACACTTGTTTTCAAAAATACAGTGAAGTTCTTAATTTCAGAATTTGCCATTTAACAATAAAAAATTTAGCAATATGACACTTCGTAAGGAAACTCAGTATTAGTTCCTTTCAAACAGCAATTGGAAACTGAAAACTTTTAACTAGAATTATTTACTTAAAAAGCAAAACATCTTTGATTTGTTGTTGCATTTAGCTTCATAAAATGTGTAATCTACATGTAAGTTGTAAGTGCAGCAACTAATTCAATTATAACAAAAACTAAAATAAAAAGACTCATTGATTTTAGAAAGCTATGTTAAATTGTAACTGGAATCTCAGGATAATGTCAGCAATATGTATCTTTCAATTCTTGTAGCATTTTTAAGTATCAGCAAAGCTTAATTTCCCCAGCCCAAATTTAAAAAAAAAACAAAAAAAACAAACAAAAAAGATGCTTTACTTCTTATTATTGAAGTTACCTATTTGAAATGAAAGAACACAAACATTTATATATAAATATATACATATATATTTTACTAACCTTCAGCTATGGCCCCTAAAGCAAGAATTCCAGATTCTTTAATTTCCCATTCTTGATGGAATAATGTATCTTTTAATATTGGAAGCAAAACTGGTAGCAAATCATCATGAAATACATTTGCTAGGACATCCAAAGCTGCAGCAGAACATTTTCCTAAAAGCAAATATGGTACAATTAACTGAGATCTGCAATCACAACTATTAGCCTAAGAAACATAAGCAAATTAATGCTCTTTTAAAATGGCAAATGTAAGATAATTTCATCTCAAAATCAACCTTCTATGTGGTGATGTATACCTATCATTGTTCCAAATGTATCAAATTATTATTTTTTAAATACAAATGCTAACCTTCCTCTAAAATCCTCTCTGCCTGTAGGGCGAATCGCAAGTTATGCTTTAGGAAATTAGTTAAAAACTGCCTTTTTTTTTTTAACTGTCAACAATTTTGTCAATCAGCTTCCAATATTCAATCAAACATCCAATTTATAAATATTTCAGAAATAATAGAAAACAAGGATAACATCAAGGGACTCTTGTGACTGTTTCAAGGCTTCTTACACCTACTGAAAAGTCAATAGATGTAATGGGTGTCTTGAAATTTTGTTCTACCCTTTCACTCCGAAATCTGACAACATTAAGCAGACAGATTTGCGTTTCTTGAAAGGGAAATATAAAATAATAATAATTCCAAATATTCAAATATAATTAGCAATTCCAACTTTTTGCTAGTAAAGTTTCAACTCCAGTAAAATGCAGCAAATTCTTATTTTAATATGTAATACTAGAAAATTTCCATAACAATAAATGATATTGTTAAAATAAGATGAAGCTATTAATTCATTACATCCCATACAATCACAGTTGAAACCAGGATATTGTACAGACAAAAAGTTTCTTTATATAATGTAAAACTTGAAAAAAAAAAAAAAAAAAGCCGTTCTTAATTTTATTGTTTATTAAATTTCAGAAAAAAAAAATCCAAAACAACACTTAATCTATACTGGAGAGTTAAAGTTACAAATTGTTTTTCCTAAAACAGAATATAAAATTTTCAGAATTTTTAGCATGCTGAATTCACAAATAGCAATGAAAGCGTCGTATACCATTCACTAATATATAAATCACGAGTTGCTGTAAAAGTGTGTTGCTACAGATTTTGGTTGTTTTTCATTTTTGAATCTTTTAAGAGTAATTCTGGACTAGCCAATTTTTAGAAAATGCCTATACATTAATTTAAATTAAAGCCAAATCTGATTCTTCGGTTAGCCAATTATTTGCGATAGCCATTTGTTGAATGAAGATGGGATCGAGACAAGCTACTATGGTCAGAAAGTTAAGAGAGCATGAAGAATAGTGGTAGCAAGGCTATGGAAACAGTTTTGGGATAGAGAGGACATCATTAGAAGGCTGAAGGTTGTCCTCATGCCACAAAAGATCTTAAGATGATCATTATTCTTAAAAAAAAGCAGCTACCATCACTGAGGTTTCACCCGTAAGAAAGGATGTGTCTGGAATGGTGTAATAAGCATGTTGCTTGGGACATCAACTTGGAGTCAATTTTCTTTTCACAAGTCAAATTAGGGTCTGCAATCTGATTCCAGAAGGATTTTAATTTGGTGAGGAAATGGTATAAGATATCAGTCATCAAAAGATGGGAATCAATCACTATCAATGGCCACGCAATATTTCTACATCTTTGAGGGAGTGGACAACATTGCAGAAATCAGATGTCTTTTGGCAGGTTTTGCAGCCCATGAGTCAAACTGATGGATGGCATTGCCCACATACAAGATGTCATCTGTGGAATCATAATGTACAGATAATTGATCAGCTTAAGAAGGCCCTTCTGTATGAATGGCCATTATTAACCTCAAAACTGTGTGATCATCTTGTGGCCAGTATGAAAATGCCTGTGAGACCTGCATTGCTGCCTGAGGTGATTTTGCACATTATTAAGATTATCTGTCATGAATTTTCATAGTTCATTATTTTGATCATTTTGCTATCCTGAATTTTTTAAAGACAAACTGAACATTTCCATTTAAGCATATGAGTAGCATATTAATGTTCGAGCTCAAAAACTTAATTTGAATTTTTTTTTATGATAATTGTGTGTTTGGTAACTTCACTTTTACCCTTCAGTGTGAAGAAATTGCTGCTTTAACCTGCTTCCATTTGCAGCAATAACTAATTTTTCATTTTATTTTAATTAACACATTAATGTTTTGTTATAAAATAAGCAGATTTTTTAAAATAAATTTATTTCCTAAAACACCTTTCAAAGCACAAATGTCAATTAAAATTGCTCTAAAGATTTTGGATATTATTCAGCTTTAAGAAGAAATCTGTGCCACTGTGTTTAATAGCTAACTCTGATTTATGCAATTCTTAACAAACCTAATGTAAATGAATTTGTCAGAAGTTCAAAAAGATGTTTAAGTGTTAATTTTAATTAATAAACCTACTACTACATGTTCAGCTATCTACAAAAGTTTCTGCAAATTACATTGATTATGGTGCTTTTACAGCAAAAGATTTTGGATTTCAATCCCTAGTCCCTTACCAACTGAGGCGATGCATGAAAATATGATCTTGTATCCAATAACTAACTTATCACTCAAGTTTCACCTAATATAAATTTTTGAGTTATATCTTCATCAGATGATTGATAACAAATATTTATTTGCTCATTTCATTTTGCTTTGTTTTTTTATTTTGAAAGTTCTTTTCTTTCTGCTGCATATTAAGGGGTAATCTATAGTAACCTTGTATTTTGTTTTCTTACATAACAAATGGGGAAGATAATCACTTGGTTATTAGATTGAGAAACAATAAACCCATCATAAATTAGTGTTTAAAGAAAGAATTTTTTTTCTAATGCCAAAAATTTAATGTGCGTGAGTTAGTAATAAACAATAAAGGTAAAACCGCATGATAATTAAAAGATCCACTGAGCTATTTTATTTTATTTTGCAAGTTTTACCTTTATTGTTTAACTTTTTTCTATTTCCAAGAAATTGTGAAATATTGTCTAAATTAAACCATAAAAAAAAAAAAAAAAAAAAAAAAAAAAAAAAAAAAAAAAAAAAAAAGATCAAAATTCATCTATGCCACAAACTTTCTTTTAACTCTCAAATCCTACCCATCCTAGGAGAAACACTATTACTACCCAGGATTGGGGTTTGGAAGACCCCTAGGTAGGGTTTAAGGGTTTAATTAAAATACAAAGGCTGTTTTAGTTGAGTAAGAGTTAAATTAATAGTTTAGACATATAAACTGCTTAAAAGCACTGACCTCAGAATGTACCTGAACAATGAAATCAGACTATTTGTTTTTGTTTTTTTGCTTAAATTTTCATGAAATAAGGATAGCAAAAAAGTACGATAAGTATGAAAATAAATTAAGAGGTAAATCAGGTCAATACAAATAAGTGGTTTTGGGATATTCTGTCACAATTTAGATGGATTGGCTGCAGTGTTAGATTAACATACCCTCCAACATTGGTCATCCTCCTATCCGTAGTGGAAATCATCTAATTAGGGGCCGTCCATTAATTACGTTAAAAAATTTGGACCCCCCCCCCCATGTGAGATTTCAAAAATTTTAAAAGGGCCCCAGGAAAGTTAACGCGAGATTTTCGTTGACACCCTCCTCCCCCTTGATGAGATTTTGCCAGACCCCCCTCCCCCTTTTGATCTCACGTAATTAATGGACGACCCCTTAGTAGTACTCATGCAACAACATGCATTTACACAGAACGTGCGACAATACACACACACACATATATAAATATATAGTCTTTAAGCACATACCCTGTAGCAATACATATTCACATTTCTTAAAGCACTATTTATTGAATTTATTGATACTTTTTTCTTTGCTCATATCAGCATTAGCTTTGGTGTGACCACAGCTAAACTTCTTTGTAATATCAAAATCGGGATACATTTTTGAAAATAATGGACCTGCTTGATCCGCAGCCGAAATTGGTGGTGGATTATGTTCAATCAAAAAACGGACAAAATAAGTTTCTGCTTTAATAACGTTATTTTCTTCAGATTTAGTGAAAAACGATTGAACAGAAACTTGTCTTGACTGATGTTTTTCAAGCTCCACGTGCTTAGTACACGACACAAGACGTCTTCAGTCATCTCGACCGCCATGAGCGACGAAAAATTCCGTGCAACACACCGTGCAACGAGCATATACATCCTTTCCTGGTAGACGACAAGGGAAAGCTTTCCATACTCCTCTCGAAATTTTTGATTGTTTTTTTTTTTTTTTTCTTTTTAAGTGGATCTACATCTATATCCTTATTACTGCGTTTTAAAAACCGATCCATGATATAGGCATACGCAGCTTTCAACAAATTTACGAAAGAGAAATAAACAATACTTTGTTTCTCCGCACGTGCAATCAGTTCGCGCAAGCACAAACCATGCATTGATTAAATAAGATTCTTATTTAATCTATGAAACCATGTGACCACCACTCTCAGGTGGGCAGGCAAGTCCACAACAAACCACGTGACTCTCTTCCCCCTAAACGGGCGAATCTATTCAATAGGTGTGTTGGTCAATAGTGCTGTTAACGTATATCAACTGAAAAAAGATTCCGAAGTCACACAAGAGGGAGAATTGGCCACAAGCGCTCAGTCCATCACAGAACTACAAAATAACAAACAGCATTCTGTCCTCTACTCTTTAGATAGGAAATCGTTAATTCTGTGGAGACTCTTGCATGGTGCAATTTTTTTTTTCGTCTTTTTTTTTTTTTTTGAGGAAAAAAAAAAATTAAGGATGAAAATCTCTGAATCGGTAGCTTTTCCCTGCTTTCCCGTAATTTCGTAGTACTTACTTATTTTCCGTACAAACTACGGATACTCCGTAGAAGTTGGAGGGTATGGATTAATAATAATGAAAAAAAAATAATAATAATAACTGCCAAGAATTATAATCTACAGGAAGGAACACAGATCATCTAAACAATGAATAAGGGATCAAAAGCTAGTAAATAGGAATGAAGAAAGAGACAGCACAATCAAAACAAAATATCTGATAGAAGAATCTTACTCCTCAGCTTTTATTTAAAGAATAACTAATAAGAAATCTCATGTAAGTGGAGATAGATGGATGGATATACACACACTTATTAATTGGCTTTATATAAAACCCTATGAAAAATAGTTTAAAAAAAAAGCACTAATAGATGAAACAGAAAAGTCAAATACAGAGACACTTCTCCAAAACCTCTAAAATGAGATTTCCCTCTGCAGGTGTAAATAAAAATATTTCACAGATAGTAACTAAGCCAATATAGAAGAGACAAAGAAATAGAGAGAATAAAAGTATTTTTTTTTTTTTTTTCAAATATCCAATGCAAAGTTCCAAGATATGCCTCAATGGCTCAGGAAAGAGCGAAGTCTAGTTTATTCTTGTAAGTTACACTGCAGGAAATAGGAGGTCACCCTATTTGCAGACTTTGGGGACTAAATATAGCCCACAATATTGTTGAATGGACTGAATGAAAGATCTACACTTCTTCAATCGCAGAAAAAAGGAAGGGATACATGTTTAAAGAACAGGTATAAGACTTTTCAGAAGCTTCAACTTAAGCAAAGTTAGGCAGATATTTTTATTTAGTCAGGCAGATATTTCTAATGAAAAGGCACACCACTTCTATTCACATCAGAATTGTTGTTGCACTCCCTGCAGTTACAAATTGTCTTCTGAATGTGGAAATGGGATCTTATGTTTCATTTAACTGTTTACCTTTTACACATAGAAACCATCACAAATATCTTTAGTGGTGCATTTTAGGTGGCATTCAAAATGCTTAGTGACACCATTTCTGCATCAATGCCAATCATGCAGATAAAGATCAGAAGACATTCAGAGAAAAAGAATAAAGTTACACAATGTTACGATATACATACCAAAAAATATCTAGATGCAAGATTATATCAGATATTTCCACCAGAACATGCACTTTTAAGGCAAAACGTGAAAAAAAAATCGCATACACTATTAATTTTCAAAACTGAAGTGTTCCATTGTTATTTCAAGTTACTATAATCACTTAAAACTTGAATCATTTGTTCTAGTAATTATATTTACAGTACTACAATGTCAAAATCAGTTCACTTTCTAGATGTTCTGATCTCCAATTCTGTCAGTATACAAACCAAGTAACTAGCTAAAGAGCAAAGTGAAAACTGAGGATTTCAAAACGATCTCAGATGAACAGAAGAAGAAAACATGCCTCGGCCTATCATAGCTCAAGCTTTCTATTTTTGACCCTACAGAAAATCTGTATGGACAACCACAGAAATAGGATGGTAATTGATGCAAACACACTTTGCTCTTGAAACCAATTACAGATAGCAGCCAGTCATGAAGGTACAGTTGAGTTGGGTTCAGATGGATGAGGATAGTGTTTAACCAAATTAAATGTGGATTGGATGGGAGTTGTAGAGGAAAGTTGCAAAATTAGATAATTTTAAAATATTTAATCACAACTAGTTATTTTAAAACATTTTCACAAGATTATTTTTAAAATAGCAAACTAATATTTAAATATTATTTTATTTTTTTAAATGTGGACAAGTGATCAAAACATTTTTAAACAAAAATCTCTGAAACTGAATCAGGGTAGTTTTTGGAGGATCGAACACAGTAAAATGTCGGTATGAATATTTTTTAAAAATATAGTAGCTTAAGTAAAAAAAAAAAAAATGGTGAAACTTTTTACAACCTACAGAAGTGCAATCTATCTGATGACAAAAAAACAAAAAAGTCCCAGTAACTGAGGGATTAACCTGAATTTCTGAAGCATAGAACAATCACCGAGGTTATTTACAAAAACAGGCTTTAACAAAAACTGCAAAACTTTTATGTTTAAAGGAAGAATATTCCCTGCTTTTTCCAAGAAGCAATCACTGCTAAGCACTGCATAAATGCTTTCATGCTTCAGGAATATTTGAGATAATTAGTTTAACCAAATGAGTACAACAGCTTCAAGAATAAAGTGGTACCTTCCGAAAAATCCTGCAGATGGAAACTATGTGGTTTAATGAAACTGGTTTCCTTAAGAATAGAAACCACCATAAGAGGTCTTCCTGAGTACACATCTAATTTGAGGTAAATACAGTGCCATGAAGCATATTTTGTTTCCTGATAATGATACATGGAGAATAAAAATTACATTTTCATTGTAGTTAATTCTTGATCACAATAAAAATTACTATTCAGCGTATGTTACAAAGTGGAATAAGTTTGCACCTGAAAATAGAATAATTTATGGACCATTTATATAAACAAGCAAATTATCAAAGGTCAGATCCTAATTAGAAACAAAGGCAAATTCCGAATGATTCTTCATCTATAGTTCTATATCTCAAAGACTAAAAAAAGCTCTTGTTAAGTTAGCAGATAATAAATTTCAACTTACTAAGGTTCCAATCTGTTAAAGAGCCGTCATCATCCATGCCATCTTCAGAATCACTTTCTTCCTAAATTGGGAAAAAAAAAAAAAAAAAAATTAAAATCTTGCAAGATAAAAAAAGGTAAAATTCTTTATATTGTATTTCTGAACAATTAAGGAAAACTTAAAAAAATTAAAGTAAAAAATAAATGTAGTCCTCATTACAAATTAGCACTTACCTCCCCATTTTCCTCTGTATGTTTTTGACTATGGGTTTTTGACTTGTGGAAACGGGGCTTGATATCTTCCTCTCTATCAGGAATCATCTCATCTTCTTCTACATCTCCCTAACAAGAAAAAGAATGATTTTTATACTATCTTTGTACTTGTACTGAAGTAAAATTTAGTTAGCATTACCTGCCTAAAACGGAAAATTCTAATACTCAAAAATTTTTTTTAGGAGCAAACTAGTGCTTCACATGAAATTACACTTGAAATGTCTTTGTTGTTGTTGATTTTTTTTCTTGCTTCTAATAATGCATGGCCCAAGTAGTAGAGGAATAAGTTTGTAATACCCATGCAGATTCTGAGGAAAACAAGGGGAACAGGATAATCTGGATCACAGAATGTCTGCATCACTTAGTGTTTTTACCAAAATACTTACTTATATTTTTGGCAAGTATACTTATAGTGGATCAAGGACAACAGAATATGCAGATTTCTACTTTGAAGGAAGGAGAATTCTTGTTTTTCTAGGCAAGATGGATAAAAATAAATTGCTGCAAACCAATCATCTGGAAGATGACCAATTCATTAGAATGGTCGTTATAGAAGTCCCAGTTAATAAGACAGCATATGGTATCACTTGCAGATTTGATTCGCCGTTGAATAAGCTCTTGGATAGAGAACAGACAGTCAATAACTGACTGTGACACCTAGGAAAACCTGATTCTGGGATAATGGTGAATAATAGATATGGAGTATCTGATTTAAACATTCCTTAGAATTAGGATTATTGGAATCACGCTCAGTAGAAGAGCAAGAGCTATATCAATTACTCCACATCTTAAAAAAAAAATTCAAAGTCATAAGTCAACACAGTGATTAATTATCAAATCTCTCAGTGCACATAGCAGGAGAATGGCTCTTTATTTCAATGCAAATACTGTAATTTATTGTAAGCAGATCTTACTTTTACCTTTTCATTAATTCAGAACTGCCCCTTAGTTTAGATTTAAAAATCAGGAAGATCAAGTAACTAATATGAAGTAACATTATGGAGATGCAGGAAATCTTAATGAATGCTAAAATAACGCTGGCTGCCATGACAATATAATCTGAAATCATGTTATTTTTTTCAGCCTAGAACACAAGAAGCATGAACTCTCCCATAAGTTAATGTAAACTTAACCATTTTAACAAACCAATTTTGTTGTTCTTTTTTTAATTGCACTGAGACTGAGCAAACATTATTTTTGCCAACTTTAAAAGAGGAAAGTGTCAGTTTAAACAAAAGAAATGTCAAAGTCTTGCGGCACAAAGGCAGTTGATATTTAACTGAATGTTTGACATTTGTGGAAAGGGAAAAGCTCTTTACCCTTGTTCAAACCAAAGCAAAGCATCTGGTGGTTCCTAAGATGTAAGTAAGAATGGTCCATAGTAGCCTAAGAATTTTCTTTCTTTCTTTCTTTATTAATAATTGGGGGGAAAAAATAGGGGATCTCTGCTTCCAGTCAACTAAAGAAGCATTTTTCAGAAGAGAGAAAGCATTCCTTCACATGGAACATATATCTGAACAAGCATGCAGTGTCATTTAAATCTGTTCATCTCAAATCTGACATGAAACAAAGATTATTAAGTTATCACTGCTTATGTCTAATCTCTACATAATAGATTAAGTTGGTAGCTCTAAAAGATAATGTAATGATTGTACAGTAATACCTTGAGATACGAGCGTCCCGACATACAAGCAAGCTTTCGAGCAATTTTTGCTTTGAGATACGAGTAAAGATTTGAGATACGAGCACGCTTACAGACGCCGACACTAGGTGGCCGAGCACTTGGAGCAGCCCACGCCGCCTCACTCGTTCACTTCACGTGTTCTTGACTTCCATACGTATCTCCCGCGAGTCTTCTGTATTGTTTGCATTATCTACGTGATTTTCTCTCTTATTTTGTGCATTATTCTTCATAATAGTGACGAGTCCTAAGAAAGTGAGTGGTAAGGATAGTAGTAAGAAGAAACGCATGATGACCATGGGAATAAAGCATGAAATTGTCGATGAATATGAGCGTGACGATTATATCAAAGTTACGTTCGAATATAATGATGATGAGATGGAGAGGCTTCTGTTGTTGTGGATAAAGGAGAAGCAGATGTCATGAGATACCATTACCAAGACGATCATCTGTGAGAAGGTCAGCTTAATCTATGATGATTTGAAAAAAAGGAAGCAGCTGAGGAGGGGGAGATATCAACACCAGGGAAGCCATTCAAAGCAAGTCGAGGATGGTTAGATAACTTTAAGAAGACTTCTGGCTTCCACTCAGTGTATGTATTTTTTTTTTACCTCACCACCAAGTTAATTCTAAGTTTATGTAAGTTACATAGAGTACGTGTCAGGTACAGTACGAAATCAAGTGTCTACATACGGGCCAACTCTCTTCCCTCCCTTCCTCCTCCTCACATGCCGCCATTAGCCGCTTTTATATGGTCTGTCAGTAAGAACTCATAATTAAAACCACATTTTATTTTATATCACAGGAATCCTTATATACCTTATTTTTTTTGGTGTGTGTGTGTATGTCTCTATAGCAATTGAAAACATGTTTTTTTCCATTATTATTAGCACTAATAAGGGAGTTTTTTAGAGGGCCGGAACAGATTAGTTTTTTTTTCTGTTATTTCTTATGGGAAAAAATGTTTTGAGATACGAGCACCTCGAGTTTCGAGCTTGGTCCTGGAACGGATTATGCTTGTATCTCAAGGTATTACTGTAATTTATTTTTAAATAACAGAGTGAATTAAGTTATGTCAGGAATGCAATGTCAGATAGAATTATGGAGCTCCAAAATAGAAGAATGGAATCAGAAAATCTATAGGAATTTCTTGATGACATTATCTGTAACAGAAGATCAGACCAAATAAACAAATTCATACCAAGAGTTTTTACAAAAAGTAAAACTGGGATGAGGGATGGAGGGGAAAAAATAGTTTGATAAGATACCTTTACGATAATCATTAACACGTTATCTAACTAGCTCCAGATATTATCTAGTTTCAAAATGAAAAAGGACATTGTGTAAAAATCTTTTGAGCTTATCAAAAGTTCAGTGAATATAATATGAATGTCTTGTAACGACTATTTTTTTTTAAGGTTGGAAGACTTAAGCTAGGGATTCGGTGGAACTACATAGGAAGGATCGCTTCAGCCCAAGGCAGAGGGTGACCTTCCTGTGCTTAAGTCTCAATGGATTCCTTCACTGAGAGGTGGCAATATTCAATGTTAATTTTCATTTATTTATTTAGGTCTTTTTATATGAAATTCTGTAATAATTTTTAAAAATCATTTTTCATGTTAAACTTTAAAACAAATTTAAAGGTTGGATAACAGAATTAGCATAAAAGTATCAATAAACTACTGAATGTCATTGTTGACCGTTTTCTTTTTTCTTAAATTGTTTTACATAATTTCTTTTAATCATGGAGTCATTATAAAATTAAAATGATAAATTTAACTGGATTTAATTCATATAGTAAATTATAATAATTCTGTATTCATTAATGTAAGTGAATGTTCAAAAAAAGATGTAAAAATTATCAGTTCTTTTTCAATTATTTATGTTTTCCTTTAATATTCCAGTAGGATTAAAATTTTTCAAGTTTAACTTGTAATTAAGTTAAAAAAAAAGTTTTATTATGTTATTTTATTAAAACAGTAAAAAAAAATCCATTTCTCAAACATAAATTCATCTGCTAATTAAATTGTCATAAATATTAACTCAAACATATTTTCAAAATAACAAGTTTAAAAAAATTACAATAATACATTATTTATATCAATAATGAGGATTTATATTTTAATTCTCTTTTTATAAATTTCTGTATTAGGTGTCAACTTGTATCTATTTGTTTCCAAAAAAAAAAAGAATTCAAAACAAAATTTATTTTGATATTTTTGGCTGTAGAAAGCTACAGAAACTAGATACTGTAGTTTTCCAAGACTGGTCCCTTCCAGAGTCCCAGGGCGGGACTTCAATCGAGGTTGTGAGGAATACCCTCAATTACAACAAAAGACTACTGCCCCCACTGGAAACTCAAGGCTGGTGGCTCTATGGGATGGAGGGAGCTGTAATTGTGGCCAGGGCCGCCAGACTCTTGTAGCTCCACTAAACCCCTACCCTTTATTACTTGAAATTATGAAATATTTCTTAAATATTGGTTTTTATTATTATACAAACAAACTGCAAAATATTACCTTTAATAAAATGATATCTATTTCGGAATATTTCATGCCCCTGACAAGAATTGGAATTAATCGGCTTAGATGTGGAGCCAGTGCATCTTTGCAGATTGGTTGTTCTGCTAATGATAACCAAAATTCACAGGCCTCCAAGGCAACACCTTCATCTGGATCTTGTGTCCTCATTAGCATGTACTGAAATGGAAGAACAAAAAAAAAATTACAAAAAAAGTAACAAAGAGTAAAAGTATCAATTGGTACCAGTTACTGATATTTAAGACATCTGCAAGATACTTAAATGTATCAAGTTATACATGTGTTAAGACTGCTGGATTAAAACTGGAATCCAGTAATAAAAGTATAGATGTTTATGAATATCATTGGCAAATGCAAATAGTATTCAGTAGTATTATAAAATTCAGAAGAAAAGTATTAAAAAGTCCACAAAATTCAATTTTTTTTCTTTTAGGCTTTAGAAAAATAATGATTAGAAGAGCTCTTCTTAACAAAAAATACCAAGCAGCAAAGCTTTTATCAAAATACTTTTATATACAGTCTTCTTTAAAAGGAATATTATCAGATGAAAAGAATAAGTACAACTAAAAGAAACCCACACCTTCATGCCCAGAACATGTTTCAAGTTGAATTGGAAGAAAATTTTCAGAAAGCATAATTAAATCACTATAATAAAGGAAAAACTGAAAAATAGAATATTTACATCATTAAAACCTGCAATGTTTTTTTTAAAAGACTTCATATAAAACAACCTCTTAGTTCCATCTTTTTCCCCCCAATGACACCATTCCTGGATAAGCACCTCATCCTAACATGATGCCCTGAGAAATTATTAAAATCTAGAACACTAAAATGCAGTTTTCAGAGGTATTTAATATGCACTTATAATGGAAGTGTTGAAAAATATTTTGCTTTAAAAGACTATCAAGTTTTAATAAATTACACGTAATGTAAGCTATACAAAAAAAAAAAAAAAATCATTACATTACCTCAATGATGTTATGCATATGTGGTATAAGCCTGTCCATTCTAACTTCCAATAACATTACTAGTGCCCTGCAAACATTTTTTCTAACTTCAGGATCATCATCCGTTGCCAAATGAAAAAGGTTCTAAAATTTTTAAAACAAAATGTAAACAATAATCAGAAAAATAAAAACAAACAGTAAAACACTTAAATGTATTATTATCCAACTCTAGTAATAACAAGAAATACCATTTTTCGGAATTAAAACTTTTCAAAACTTCCCTCCTTTCCAACGCAAAATGGCAAACAAACTTTCATCATTTTTCCTATTTTTCTTCTCCTTTCTACCATCTTAGCCACAGTTGACTCGTCAGGTAAGTGTTGACAATTGTATGAGAATAGTCAGAAAATGGCTGAATACATAATTGTGGGACTTCAAAACTTTTAAGTTTCATTTATAGTTTATAGACATGACAAAATAAATCATTTTTCACTCATCCATTTCCCTATCAGACAATGCCATGATGTTTTGACTTTAAATGCTCTCTTAATATAAAACTGAAGTTTCACCAACCACACATTCGTTATCTCATAACTGGTTATTTACATCTCATCAATATTCTAACAAAATATATTAAGTGTTATTCTAAAATGCCTTGTACAAAAGTATTTTATATATTTTCATCTTAAAAGTATTTAATACATCAATGCTGAAAAGCTTAAGTTTTAATTTACCGTACGTATTATTAATATTTGCAAAGAATAAATATCACCGATTTTTTCATTAACAAAATTCAAAGTGCTTTGATATTTAAAGATTGAATATTAAAGAGTTCTAATAATTAAGTAGGTAATGGAAGGAAAAAATATAGAAAGATATCTTTATAATGATGGTCAACACTTTTATTTTTTTAAAAGTTGTTGACAAACAAACAAGTTAAAGAGCAAATAATTAACAATCTTACTTAAGTAAAATTTGTCTAAGCTTTCGTCATTGAATGATAGTATTTTTTTAAGTTTTTTAAATGTGTCACATATCTCTTATGTTTCTTCTCACCGACCTTTTATCTTATATTCAAAATACCAATTAAATTGTTTTAATTTTTAATAATAAAAACTATTTATTTATTTATTTATTTTAATTGGAAGCTCACCTCTAAAAATGAGTCAATATGAATCATGAGTGCTTGAGTTCGACTTATGATGAACTGATTCACACAAGCTATCGCATGAGACCTGAAAAGAATTAACATAAGTGTTTGCTTTAAGTTAAAAAAGAAAGAAAAAAAAATATTACCAATGTTTTTAGGAACTTTGACATGAAAATAAAAGTAATAATAATTGTTAACTTGTATCGGACAAAATTAACATAGAACAGCAGAGACTAGCTTTACATGCAATTTAAGAAGTATCAAAAGCTAGTTATAAAATATGAGGGATGATAAACTGACATGCAAGAAGAAGAGCCATTTATTCAAACAGGGATTTATGGAAATTAGGAATGAAACAGCACTATTCATTTCTAAGCAGTGGCTATTTAACATCCTTTAACATACATATGACTATTTCTGCTAAGAAAAACACAAAAGCCATCCTCTTCAAAAACAAAATTTGAATGGTTTCAAAACAATTCTAAATGTTTTGAAGTAAAAAAAAAAAAAAGCAAAGCAAGAAACTTGATTGTTTTCCTTTAGAACCTTTTCACTTTCATTTCAGTACAATTACAGCTGTAGATCATTACCTAAACTTTCTTGCAATATTACACACAGTTTGGCTATCTCAATTTCTTAATTCATTTTATTCTGCACTGAAATGTCTCCATATCCTTCATTCTTAAGTTAATATATTTCATCCAATGACCATTATAATCAGATGAAACAAAATGAAGTTCTTTAAGAATCAGAAGATTCAACAATTTATGAAACAAAAATTCAGGCTATTAATAAAAAGTTTGTGAAAATGCTATATATTTATTATTTTTGTGAAGTTATAACCATTCATTTACGAACAAAAAACAAACTAACAAACACCTGCACTATGCTATGAAGATATTCCATAGATGTATTTCCGCATCATCCCGAGACCAAACTACTGTAATTTCCTGTCATCTTCAAGAACTTAATATAGATCTCTAAAGGTAAAGAAACATCTGCAGAACAAACTATTATTTACAGTAAATGAATTAATTGCTTTACCACCAAATGCATAATAATTTAAAAAAAAAAAATTTACCTAATTTTGGGACTGCTATGCCTAAAAAACTGCAGAAACTTAGGAATTAATATATTCAATGGCCTATTCAGAGCATCACTATCCAGCACCTCTGCAGAATCTTCACAAATTTTTTGAAGAGCACCAAAAGAACCCTAGAATAGCAACATACAATATTTTGTTAGTTCTGTTTTAACTGGAAATTGCAATACGTAAAGAAATTTTGGACAACATTTCCAATTTAGGACCATCTTTGTTAATAAGTAAAACTCAATTTTAAAAAGTGATTAAGATCTGTAAATAAAATAATATAGAAACAGCAATGAATAAAATACTTCAAACATCACTTAATTGATATATCTAGTTATAAACATCAAGAGTACAAATGGAAAACTGCAGTTTCCCAATAGATGGCGCTAGCAAAAATGCTGGTCAGAAATGGCAGATCAGAAATGTCACATGGTAAGGTTAGGCATCTGTCAACAACTCATTACTAGATTTGTGAATTTTTATCGGCGTCATATACTTTTTTGTGTGCGGATAAGTTGAAGTTTGAGCCAAATAAGCGTCATTTGCGGGAAGTTTTGCTTTCTGCCTTCAATTCAAAAATATCTATGGCTGAGGCACATCAGATGATTGTAAAAACTTATGGTGAGGCTGCTATTAGTGAACGATCGAATGGTTTCAACGCTAGAAAATGAGTGATTTCGGCGTGGAAGACAAGGAGCGTCCCGGACCGGTGATAAAGTTTGAAGATGCAGAATTGGAGGCATTACTGGACGAAGATTCATGTCAAATGCAACAAGCACTTGAAGATTCATTGGGTGTGACTCAACAAGCCATTTCACATTGTTTGCAAACCTTGAGAATGACGCAAAAGCAAGGAAATTGGGTGCCATATGAGTTGAAGCCAAGAAACATCGAACTGCGTTTTTTCATGTGCGAACAGTTGCTCCAACGACATTAAAGGAAGGGTGTTTTGCATCACATTGTCATTGGGGATGAGAAGTAGATCCATTACAATAATCCAAAGCGAAAAAAATCGTGGGAATACCGCAGCCATGCATCAACAACGACGGCCAAGCCAAACATCCATGGCTCGAAAATCCTGTTGTGTATTCGGTACCGAACACAACTAATACTTTTGAGCCGAGCATTGAAGGAAAAACGACCGGATTATGAGCAGACACATGACTAAGTGATTTTGCTGCACGACAACGCTCGGCCACATATTTGCTCAGGTTGTGAAAACCTATCTGGAAACACTGAAATGGGAAGTCCTACACCATCCACCGTATTCTCCAGACATCGCCCCTTCCAACTACCACCTATCCGATCGATGATGCCTGGCCTGGCTAAGCAGCACTTCCATTCTTACGAAGAAGCCAAAAATTGGGTCGATTCGTGGATCGACTCTTAAGACGAGCAGTTTTTCGATGCGGAATTCATATGCTGCCAGAAAAATGGGAAAAAGTTGTGGCTAGCGATGGACAATATTTTGAAGAATAATTATGTAACCATAATTATGTTAACCATTTTTCCACAATAAAGGCTCAAATTTTGAAGAAAAAAAAAAGGGCGGTTTTCTATTTGTACTCCTGATACAAAGCCAAGAATTGATTCCTTTTCAAATAAATTATTCATGGCCAAAGTCAGATAGGCTATTTTTTTAATGACCCCTCAAAAATCCTCTCAAATTTTAATGAACTTTTTTTAATATACAAATATAGGTACTGTCATTTTTATCAGAAGTAAAACAAGCATTATTATTAACTGGATTTAAAAAAAAAAAAATCATATCTATTTATAGAATTTTCACATATTTACATACTTTCAACAAAATGCAAACATTTGACTTTAAAAAACCTTGTAAAGGAAAATGGACCAAATCAGACTTCAGTGCATTCAAAAGATTTAACAATTTATTAAAACCACAATGTTTTGAGTACCATCGAAACATTCTTGTATGTATCAGCCTTCAATTATAATCTCTACCATATAAAAATAAACTTTTGATTTTATTTTTAGAAATGGACCACTGGACCGATGTTATTATTCAAGTTTTCATCTGCATTGCTAATACAGATTAACAACCAATACCCAAGCAAAACGACTAAACAAATGGGAAATCTAAAAATTATACCAATCAATCATATTTAATAAATATAATATAATAAATATACATCTCTACAAAATTATTTCAATTTTTAAAAAGCTTAAAAAATGAAAGAAGGAATACTTTCCAAAAATTTGTTTAATATATTTTGTGAATATATTTTTTGTGGAGATGGTGTATATTTCTTAATCTTTAATAAAGCTTATACAATATTTTATAATATGAATAAATAGCTTTGAAGTATTTATTATTATTATACTACAAGTAGATGCAATCTAAAATACAAATGAATTAAAAACTTTTGATATAAAAGTTTAAAATTCGTTTTTTGGCTGATAACCTCCTTGAGATATTCTCACATAACACTCCCCCTCCCTCCAATTTGGGAACCAATGCCTTATTAACCCTTCAAGCCGGCAAGATGTACACATGTACATTCCGATGTATGTCTCTCACAGCCAGTTTGACATACAGGTGTACGTTCCCTGCAGGGATAGATAATTGGCAGCCTCCCTCTGTCACTGACCAAGAGATGATGAAATAAGCTTACAATTCACTGGCGGAATTTAAATTTCCGCACTGTAGTTTAGCCATTAATTTTTTTTTTCTTTTAGATTCTTTCTTCTCTCAACAATAAAAAGTATCGGGGGAAAGACTTATGCAGGAAATAAACTCGCTGGCCTGAAGGGTTAATTAATTGTTCACAATTACTACAGGCAGGAAAAAGAATTAAAAGTTATTTTCTGGCAAAATGAATAATGAATCTTGAGTAGCTAAAACAAAAATAACTTTCAGGATATTACCACACTACTTCTACCTACAATGGCTGTTCAATGTTACTCATAAAAAACTGTTCAAGTAGACGATTCAAATTTTCTAAGCAGTTTCATAAAGATCGTAAATGAACAAGATTTATTATTTACATAGAATAAAATTGAATTTATACAACAAAATTTTAAATAATATCATTTATAGTGCTCCCAGTGTAAGGTTAGCTATGGGCACCAGATGGTGTCATGGTAGAATTAGAATTGATTCTATTCTTTAAGGCAGTAAAGTTTACATTTAGGAGAATTTGTTTGAAAGGGGGGGGGGGCTGATTTAGCTTCTTGTTTACTTAAATACTAATTTTTTTTTTTTTTTTAATTTTTATTATTTATAACATGTTAAAAAACTTATTAACGTGTGGGTTTTTAAGAGGTTTATAAAAATTACTGAAAACACACAATGCGTAAAAAAGATTTTATATTAAAAAATCTTAGTTAAAAGGTTAAGAAAAAAAAATTATATTATTTATAACTAAATATCAGTTATATTGATAAGATCTGTAATATTTATTTCTATTTGCTTTTATGTCGATGTGAAAAGTATTGAAAACTACATTAAATGTCTATACAACTGAATAGACTTATGTATTATGAAGGTTTTTTTTTTTCATCTTGTGAATTTAACTAGTGTGTGTGTGTGTGTGTGTGTGTGTGTGTGTATACGCGTGATCTTACATTAATAATTGTTGGCCCTGAAAAGGGCATTTTCGTTTGATGAATTTAAATAATTCATACAGGGATTCAGAATTTATTTTAATTTTAGAAAATTCCATTTTTTTAGATTTTTTAGAAAATGAAATTATTTCGGGTTCAAAAATTGTCTGCCAGATGGCTTCCAGAGTAAAAAAAAAAATCAGGATTTGTGATTATCCCCATGGAAGCAGATACTCTTTCTGCAACTTTTTGAATGGCACTAATACTCTCTTCTTTGATTTCTCCTTCTCAAAATATGATTTTATTGAGTCGTCCGAAACGTTCGTGCCGATTTTCTGTGGGTGGCATAAGGACACCCCTAAATGTATCAGTATGATTGAAAACAAATGATATGCACACATATTCTAAAAGACGGTACTTCAGGCATATTAGGAAAAAGTTTGGTTACGATACGTTAATTTTTGTCAGTTGTATACACCTTTGAATATGGAAGCAAACAAAGTGCATTACAGGCATTTAATACTTTTCTTTTACTGGAAAGGCAAAAATGCCACACAAGCGGCAAACAAGATATACACTGTTTATGGTGAAGGTGCTGTAGCTGAAAGAACTGTGCGGAAGTGGTTTATTAGTTTAAAGCTGGCGATTTCAACCTTGGAGATCAAGAACGGCCGGGTAGTTCCTCCAACACAGATGAAGATCAGATTAAAACACTGATCGAGAATAACCCACGCTATACGACATGTGGATTAGCAGAAATGTTAAAAATATCAAAATCCACCATCCACGAGCATTTTCTGAAGCTTGGCTACACAAACCGTTTTGATGCATGGGTTCCCCATGATTTAACGGAGAACATCTGATGGATCGCATTTCCATTTGCGACTCTCTCTACAAAAGCAACGAGGAGATACCATTTTTGAAGCAAGTAGTGACGGGGGATAAAAAATGGATCATTTATAATAATGTTAAGCGAAAAAGGTCTTGGGGAAAGCAGAAGGAACCACCTTTAACCACCTGAAAAGCTGGTCTTTATCCTAAGAAGGTCATGTTCTGTGTCTGGTGGGATTGGAAAGGAATCCTGCATTATAAGCTTTTACCAAACAATGAGACGATAAATTCAGAAAAGTATTGCTCCCAATTAAACGGATTAAAGACAGCAATTGAATAAAAACGTCCAGAATTAGTGAATCGGAAGGGCATGGTGTTTCATCAGGACAATGTGCGGCCTCATGTGTCTTTGACAGCTTGACAAAAGTTGTTGGAGCTCGGTTGGGATGATCTACCCCATCCACCATATTCACCAACCTCACACTCTCAGATTTCCACCTATTTCGATCATTACAAAATTCCTTTAATGGAAAAAACTTCAACTCTTTGGTTGAGATAAAAAATCATATAGAAAAGTTTTTCGCCAAAAAACCTGCGAGGTTCTGGAAGGACGGAATTTTCACATTGCCTGAACGATGGAGAAAGGTTATGGTACAGAATGGCACCTATATAATTTAATAAATGTATACCAAAAGCCGAGTTTCAATTTTCCTTCAAACTCGGCACGAACTTTCCACACAACCCAATACAATAACAGTAACTTTCTTAAAGCTTTCCCTTGTCCTGTTTTGGCCACCATTATGGAAACCGGAAGATGAACAATAGTTGCTGAAATAATTGATTGATAATCTACATTGTTGAAGGTTACAGCTAACGTTATACTAGGAAGACTATAATAATGAATCAGCTGTCTTAACTATTTTCATCTACATTCTTTAACTAGTACTCACCTCACACACACTGTAGTCTTCTGAATCAAGTAAGACACACAATTGTGGCAACAATTCAGGCCAACTTGTCAGCTCACCTTTCGCTGCAATGGTTGTAATCAAAATTCCTATAGTGGCCCGAATCAGAGGAGAGGGATCTCCTATACTGTTAATACATTCACTTTTGATAAATTGTGTCACCTCAGGGGGAAATTTGTGAAAGTGGGCCTTAACATTATTCTTAAGAATGAGTCCACTAAGTGACCGTGTTGGTTCATCTAGAAATAAAAAATTAAGATAGAAATTATTAAAAATTTACAATTTTATATAAAAAACATCAAAGAAAAAAAAAAGTGCTGTGGTTTAAGATTAGTGATAATATTTATATGACAATAAAACTAGTACTGACTTGACGTTCAAATTATTTGGCATCTATTCATGATAAAAGGAAACTTCTTGAGCCAAGCTGAGACCCTGGGGCAGCTTTTCAAGCTTATAAGGCTCTCTTCAGCCAGGGCTATCCTGCATGCAGACTCAAAAGAAGTGAGGGGAAAAGTTAATATTTTCTTAGTTTTTGAAGGGTCTAAGAATATATTACTTTTCCACTCATACTCTTCTAAATCTTTGCATGCTGGGTAGCCCTAGCCAAAGAGTCTTAGCTGGCCAAGGATTGAATTTCCACATTCTGATGTTATTTTTATTTTTCTTAATCTTAGTTTTTGCGGGGTCACTTCTGTTTCATGTAAGTTTTCATCAATGTTATTAATTTTCATCAATTTCATATAATGTTTCATCAAATTTTATATAGTTTTTATTTGATTGAACAGGCTGTAACCAATCATCATATATCCTCTCTTTTCCAATTCATTATATTTTTCTTAGTAGATTTTATACAGATTTTATTCTTTAGGTTATCTCAAAGTCATTTCTACTGTTTTTCTTCCTTTTTCTAAAGCATATATATGAAACCTTAAATATGAACTCGCCAATTTATTTACTGTCACAATTTCTTATTTGTTAATGGTTATTCCAATTCATATCATTTAAAAATTGTGTTTGATTAATTTTGGATTTTCTTTTTGGTTAGTTATTTTGCTTTTAAAAACCTGAATTGTATTTGTTTGAATGATAATGATGTATATCTGATTACAGTAGAAGGTTATCATGCACATTAGTTTCCATGCCCAACATTTTTATTATTAGGGCTATAAGAAAGACATGAAATATATCAAATCATAAACTTAATTAAATGAATAAATAACTAATAATTAGGTTTGTTCTATAAATATTAGCCATAGTAAAACTATACTTTGAGTGGTTTTATTAAGCAGTTGCAATTGTTATGGATTCTACAGAGATAGCAAATACATGCATATTTTTTTTAATCTAGAAATAATGAATGGCCAATCAGATTTTAATGTCCAGATAATAATCCAAGCTTTAGACTTAGTCCAATCATTTGAGCACTCGACCACATTTTTGTAATCAAAATTCTGAGAAATTATGATAAAAAATTTTAAAAAATACCTTTTCATGAAATATATATATTTCTAGAATAGCATTCATTTTATTTTATATATATATATATATATATATATATATATAAAAACGTAAAATAGTAATGATATCATTCAAGTAAATGGCACCAATATAACTGGTTGGTTCAAGAACAATGGCCATTCTGCACTACACAATTCAGTAGGGTCACTGTTTGTAAGCTACAAACAGTTTTGCACAAGATCAGCAGCATTCTGAACTTTCATCTACATGAAAAACTCACGTTTTTCTGGTAACTGGGTCCTTTCATAATTGATAGTAAAAGTTTCAGCTTTTAATACATCTTCTACAATAGCTACAGTCCAGTTTTAATTTTGTGGAGACTATTGTTAACTGGCTGGCAATAATATTGTTTGATGCTTTCTTTCTAGTGCATTACCATAACATAATTTCATAAATCACTGTTCATTATTACAAGTGGTCTAATAAAAAACAAATATCTGCAATAAAAAGTCACTGCTAACAACTGAACAATAGTCCAAAAAAGAAATTAAAAAACTGTAAATAAACAACACAAAAATTGTTCTTCAAGAACTGTATCTGTATTAAGAACGAATTACTATCTCAAAATTAAATTGTCAGATAAATTAATTGTAGCATCTTATAAAGTTATTAGAAGATAATTAAAAGTGGAAAATTGTTATAAAGAAAAAACGATAATTAAAAAAGCAGAAATTTCACTGGCAAGAAATTACCACTTCACCTTATAAGCATTATTTTGATAGTGCTTCATACTCAAGGTTATCAGTTCCCAAGCTAGACAATATTTATCTAATCAATGCGTTATTTTCAGCTTATCGAAATAAATCCATGTGAAACTTAGCCTTTTCTTTCACTTTCTCAGTCTTTCTCAAGTCCGAAAATGTGCGCTTTGCTTGCCAACAACAGTGCAGTATCAACATTCAATTTCTTATTTAAGAGATATTTATAATGCTAGAATGTGATTAGATTTTCATATATTTAAGCAACTGCTACAAGCTATTTTCTTTTCGTTCAAAACTTTCTGGTTAAGTAAAACATTCATGTTCTTCTAGTTACTAGTAAGGAGAAAGCAAGACAATGGTTCCATTGCTATTTATTGTTTAGAAAAGAAGTTCATTTTCTCAAGAGTTACTTCAATGAAAGAATATCTAAATATAGAAACTTCATTTTACAAACAAAAATAATGTAACTGCTGTTATAAATTAATGAAAGTTTAAAATTACACAAAAAGCATTTTTATTACAGGTTAATTTGTCACACCTCAAACCATTTCTTTAAAGTGAGTAATTAAAAGCAAATGGCAAGGTTCTCGTGCTATTCCACTTATTCCCCCTTTTTTTTTTTTTTTTTAAACTGGTTTAAAAAGGCATGATTGTGTGTTTCAGGTTAGACAATAGCAGTTTTTAAAACCAAAAGAAAAAAAAAAAAAAAAAAGCTTCAATTCAACTTTATTCTGGAAGGAGTTTCACAATTTTCTTATATTCAATGAGTAACTTTAGTTAATCTGTACAATAAAATATCAACTGCAGAATAGCAATGACAGCTATCAAATCAAGTTAACTAAAAAAAGTTAAGAAACCTATTTTTTTTTTTTTTTTAACTAACAAGGAGACGACACAGCCTGTACGTTTAGAATTCAAGTGCCCTTTTGTGAGATGAAACTACACATCAAATACTTCAAAAATATATATACATGTC
>JAFIDM010009631.1:144886257-144896823 GCA_023159025.1 Thereuonema tuberculata | reverse complement strand
GACATGTATATATATTTTTGAAGTATTTGATGTGTAGTTTCATCTCACAAAAGGGCACTTGAATTCTAAACGTACAGGCTGTGTCGTCTCCTTGTAAGTTTCTTTCAATAAGGAATTAGCTAATCTACTAAAAAATTCAGACATAAGAACTTTAAAGCTATTTACATTATTTTGAAGTTCTAAATATAGAAATTAGGAAATCAACGAAAGATTCTATAAAGATCATCCATTACAAGGCATGGAAAATCTTTCATGAAGTTTTCTTGTTACTAATGCAAAAGTCAAAGCTAAATAATTATGCAATTAAAAAGAACTTATGCGCAAGAAGGAATTTTCCGTATAAACCAAAAAAGACAAAGTACAAAATTTGAAAATATATTATTAAAAATAAATAAAAGTTTTGAAAGCATAATGGCTTCCTTTGTCTTTTAGACCAAGGAAGTTGTTACAATTTCCAAATTATTTTAATGTGTCAATCTATTTTTAAATTTTGTGATCTCTCTTTGATTCTTACAGATAAATTGAAGAATTTAATTCCAATGAAAAGAAATAGTTCAGAAACTTTTAAATACGGAGAAACCAAGAATTTAATAAGTGTGTGTGGCACACATTTGTTTTTTATTTGAGTTAAATAACTACTATATAAAATAAGTCAAAATTTATTGAGGAAAAAAAAATACGGTTAGTTTAATGTTTGTTTATTCAGTTAAATTATGTATATAAGAAGGTTTAACGTGCATTAAATGTAATATGAAAACTTTTGCCTATGCCTTTGGTTGAACTTTTTATTAAATGCCTTTTGTGCCCAGAGGTTAGCGGGCTAAGGTAATTATGCTGTACTGGTCACAGCGATTTTTCTATTGTTGTTTGCTTTTACGGGGTCCCACTTCCAAGAGACGAAGAAGGATCCATAGGCTTTCACAAGGTCTGAGCTTAATCATAGAGGGTAAATCTGGCTGATGGGCCCTAATAAGGATGAAACAGCTGACCCAGATTCCCATCAATGATGTCTCAAGGAGTGAAAGCAAACGACTGTGCATTTTCATCGTTTTTCAGTGAAATTATCTAAGCAAAATGTCCTTTAACGAGTTTTGTGAAAAGATATGCAATAAAACCTATGTATGTAATTCAATTATTAATTACCAAGGTTAATTATTGAAACTCGAACAGCATTTACATAATAATTACTAAGCATTTACTGATTTGTAGGCATCCAAGATACCTTAAATGAACAAATAGCATGTATACTTTAATTGTCGAAAGCAATAACAGAAGTCACATCATTTTTCTTCATTAAAAATGTTCAAATGAAAGTCAGAAATTGTTTTATTGTAGACTTTCAAAACAAATAATTCTAACCGATCGGAAAATCTCAACTGCACAGTTCTTTTAGTAAAATCTACATATATAAAAATGAAAATTCCCGACTCATCAACGCCCAGCCCAAACCCTTGGACCTAGAAAGCTGAAATGTTGCACAGAGATTCCCCTTATGATGTAGACAAGAATTAAGGCCGGATTTTTCGAAATTCCCATGGGATAGGGAATAAAGAGGATTTATATTTTCGCTTTTAAGATGTCTTATCGATATATGGATGTGTGGTTGCAACCCGCAATACATCTAAGTTATCTGGAGAAGGCCACAATTTGCAAAGTTTTTTTTTTTTTTTTTAATGCTATGTATGCAAGGGTTCCGGAGCGAAGCGATGGTACCCGACTAGTCAACAATAATTATACTAAATCATTAATTCCGGGAATAAAAGTAATGGAAATAATGTTTTATTATCTCAGTTCACTGCAAATAATATTCATCTATAATAATTAACAAATGTTCTTAAGATAATAGAGAAACAGCTAAAGGGAAAAAAAATAAAATGGCATAGTTTTGCTTTCTCTGTTTCAAACAGAAGTGGTGCAGCAAATATTAACAGCAGATTCCTGTCTGAAAAGATAAGCACGTCAGTATGAACTAACACTATAGTAAGTGAAGTTTTATCTGTGTTTAAATATTATTTTTAATTTCTTCATTCATGTCGAGAAATGTCTCAACTCTTCAGTTTGTCGCTTCTACATCTAATGCTCATCTGGCCTGCACTTGTAGTAGGCTAAAAGAATACTAGATTAAAATTTCAATTTCAATGTTCAGACTAAACTTAACAAGATTTTTTTTTTTCCTCTGGCTCTTCTCTCACTGTCATATACACAGAGGGAATGACAAGAGATATTTAACAATAATTTGAATGTAATCCCAGTGGCCTAATGGATAAGACATCTCACTTCGGATCAGAAGGTTGCAGGTTTGATTCCTGTCACAGACGTTTCATTGTAGAAATTATTTCTATTTTCACAGGAAATTAAAATTATTTTCCAAACTATGAGAGGAAGTGTGTTATACAAAGATCTGCAAAACTATATAAAAGATTTATTTTTGGGCTTAACAGCTTTTGCAAAATTTACCCTTAAAAGTCACTTTAGATTAGACCCCTCCATCGGTCATTTTGCCTTCTCTCAAGACCCATCATAAGCTTCATCCAACTCAATTACTGTGGGCTTAACAAGTAGAGTACAAATGTTAAAAAGAAATAGATCTTTAAATAATGATTAAAAAAAAATTACATTCTATATCCTGTGCCCAACAGGAATTTTCAATGCAAAAATAAAAGATGGAGGAGGCTGAAGGAACAAGTACAACTAGAAATAATGACCAAGAAAATGAATTTTTTGAAAAATTCTTAGTGATTGTTTCTTTTTCTCTCTCCCCCGTTTATTAATTTTACATGAAGAACCCAGGATTCAGATTTGAATTATTGTAATTTACTTTTGTTTGAATTAGGTTCTGAGAAGTCAGTTGGTCTATTTGTTTTCATATTATTCAAAACAATGAATCTGAAATACAAATGGCATTTGGTGTCTCATACAGCTGCTTGGTGGATAACTACACACATATACATACATACAGTTGAATCTCGATAATCCGACACCACTGCTCTTGCTGCAGACATCTCCAGTCTGCCCCGTGACTCACAACAGTTTCAGTTTAATTGTTCAGTTTTAATTAAATATGTACTCAATATGTATTGAAACAATATACGTACTGTAGTACATACAGTACTGTGTATACATAACTTACATTTTCTTGCCTTAGAAGTCAAAATTCAGTTTTAAAAAATCAACCTTTGGTAATCCGACATTCCCTCGGTCCCGTAACTGTCGGAATATCGCGATTCAACTGTATATGATTTTTTTTTTTTTTTTTAAACCTATAGATTAAAAGTCAATTTTATATAAATAGAAAAAAAAAAAAAGCATGTAAAATTTGTTATTTTGCTACATTCTGCCTTTTTAATATTTTTTTTTTTTTTTGAACTTTTATTCTATATATGTGAAAACCAAAATACCAGCATGTATTTCCCTTCATTTCAATACTATACTTAAAAACTAAAACATTCTGAAATAATAAAATTCATAGCGATTTGAAGACAGACTTTTTTTTTTTTTTTTTTTTTTTTAGAAAACATTAAACTGATTCAATGGACAAAAGAAATTACACATAATATCCGAACTATAGTCGTGTGATTTTCAGCTAGCTCTTTATCAGCTATTTCATTTTTGTAGTATTAAAATAAACTTTTTTTTTTTTTTAGCATAAATCACTTAAACTTTAACAGCATCAGACTATTGTATTACACGCTAATTATAACTGAAAATTCATATTAAATAAAGTTTATAAGCTTTATTTAATATGAAAAAGTTTTCCATCCTCACAGTTCTTTCTGCTTTACGTCATTTTCACATAACTATTGTAAATATATGGTCCAAGACAGTAACACACGTTCTTTTATTTGAAGTTTTAGGGCATTCTGCAAACAACCTCACGTCTTACATTGGATTTTTTTTATTATTATTACTATTTACAATTCAAAATTTCCACTTGGCCCTTGCATTTCATTACGTCAAATTTCAAAAATATAATATTAACCCTTTTACTGTCAGCCCATTAACCCTTTTACTGTCAGCCCATTGTGGGCGGGATGTGCAAAGACTGACAAGGCTTTTTTCAGGAAGTTCGCAAGATTTCACATTTTGAATTATTTTAAATGGAGAGAGAAAATCGCCAACCAGACAATAAATATGCCTTCGCACATTGAGACAACATCAACGGGAATTCTGTACAGCTGCTTCATCCTTATTAGGAATCATCAGCAGAATATACACTTGGTGTTTGGCTCAGATGCACGAAAGCTATACCTAAAAGCATTCTCGATCCCGGGAATGGGCCGCCGGGATTAAAAACAATAAAATAAAAAATGATCCTGAAAGATCCAATGTTTTAACCCCTTGTCCTTTCACTGAAAGGCACTAAGGAAATTAATTACAAAAAGGCAACATGATAAATTCAATAGAAAGCAAGTTTAACGTCTGTAATTATTCATAAATGGAGAGAGAAAATCAATTGAACTTTTGATGTTGCCTTTTTGTAATTAATTTCCTTAGTGCCTTTCATTTCAGTGAAAGGACAAGCAGTTAAAGCATTGGATCTTTCAGGATCATTTTTTATTTTATTGTTTTTTATCCCGGCGGCCCATTCCCGGGATCGAGAATGCTTTTAGGTAAAGCTTTCGCGCATCTGAGCCAAACACCAAGGGTATATTCTGCTGATGATTTCTAATAAGGATGAAACAGCTGTACAGAATTTCCGTTGATGTTGGCTCAATGTGCGAAGGCATATTTATTGTCCAGTTGGCGATTTTCTCTATCCATTTATGAATAATTACGGACGTTAAACTTGCTTTCAATTGAATTATTTTAAGTACTTAATTTTAGTTAATACATCTAGATTTTTCCCCAAAGCTGAAAATAAAGCAGGGGCTTAGAATCATGGAAGAATTATGGGAGTTGACTTTAATTTTTAAAAAGGAAAAAAATAAATTAATTACTATATATGTAAAAAACTCAATTCTATGTTTATTTCACATTATGATTAGAAAAATATTATTTACAAGCAATGAAATAGTATTTCTTATTGATAAAAGTTAGTGTCAATGAAAGATTCTTCACTGATGGCAAATCACTTATCAGTAGCGATGAGCACATCTTCAATATCCTTAACTTTTGAAACACTTTGACATTTGTCACAGAGGCAGCCCTAAAATAACATTTTCTAAATTGTATCAAAATGAAAAATTATAATCGCAAATTGCCGTATCTATCGTCCAACACTAAATGACATGGAGAAAGTTCAGGAAAACTTATTTACTTGAATAGGTAAAGTGTAACTATTTTTCCAATAAGACGCAGTTCTATCAGAATTGATCACCACAGGTTTTGCACCGATTCTTAGTAAAATTAGACTACAGGAAAGGTCAAGCAAAATAAATACATCAAAATGCGATAAACATGACGTCATGTATCTTTGCACAATACCATGCGCCAGAAGCAGTAACACACCAGTCGGCAGTGAATACTAAGGACACTTCCTATTGGCTATGCCGTCAACTCAAGTCTTGCAGAATGTTTGCTAATCTTGCTGGAAATAAATCTGACACTGTAAAATAAATACTAAGAGTCACAGAGGAAACACAGACCAGCACGAAGTAAAAGTCAAAGAAGTCGGGCCAAAAAAGAATACTCAAAAAATGAGACAGGAGCCGTTGAATAGGCCATATATCACGAGTAAAAAAAGCAAAAAAAGTCGGGCCAAAAATCGACCAGTGGCAGTTTTCGCAGTTATATCAGCCCTTGTGCAGTAAAAGGGTTAAATAGGTAATAATATCGTTGATGGGCAGGAATAACAGTACAAGTCAAAAAAGTCAATTTTACAGGAAAGCGAAAAAACTATAACATAGGACATTCTATATTACTTTTTTTAGAAAATTAGTTTTATATGTTCTTTTTGACAACTTCACAGGAGAAATTAAGTCATATTTTTTTAAGTGTCCTATTGGCAAGTCAACTTATAATGTTCTGGCTGCACATGATTTTAAAGTTTTATTTTGTGCTGTAATGTACACTAGAGAATTCAGTGTGGTCTAGCAGGGTCTGACTTATCTGTGTGTGGCAAAACATGCAAAGTTTGCACTTATCTTGATTTTGTCAAGATAACTTGCACTGTTTTTCCTGCCCATCAAAGATGTAAAGATACATTTTCAAGTCAGTAAACTGTAGTTTTTAGTGGATGATTCTGATAATTTTGTATCTGTTTACACTGTTTTACATAAACACTTCAGACCAGTTTTAGAGTTATTTCTGCTCATAAACAAAAGTTGGTTTCATCAGTGACATTTAACAAAAGAGAAATACAGGAAATTCACTGTACTGAAAAAATGGCTTGCCAGTGTTAAAGTTCTTTTTGTACTGTATTTGGATAAGCTACTCAAGAGAAAATTTTAAATTTTAGAATTCATGTAGTAACTTACTATATCATACAATAAATTGGTAAGAATTAATTTAAAATTATTTTTTTTAGTTTGCAAGGCCACATTCACAGAATACTCTACATCTGATTACTACAATAGAGCTTTAACAATGTAAACAGGATATTCATAATAATACATATTAATGGTCTGAGGTTATACTGTCTAAATATAGTTCCCATACATTTCATGGAGGATGCATTCATGAATACAAAACAAAAAGGATATATTTCATTTGTTTTTCTTAACTTAGGAAGAAATTTTACCCTCTGAAGACTCCTAGATAAATCATAACTTTTTTGTTCATGTAATATAATTAATCTCCTGGCCAGTTCTGGGGGATCTGAGGTAAAAACTGCAACATCAGAATAATTGTTTATGAATAAATTTTGGTTTAGTCCTTTCTGTACAAGTTTTCGTATTAGTGCCATGGCACACACAGAAAATTTAATCACATTTAATAAATCACATATTTGACATGATTTATTATTTAAAACATCTCTGTAGAAAGTTTGGCTATCATTTACAAATACAGCAATATGCTGCATAACTTCATTGATAATAAAATGTTAAAGACACACTAGTCATATTTTCTGAAAAACCAACAGCTGGATTCATACTATCATAATTATGCTGTAGTTGTGGCTCTTGTTGAGATCTGACATCAAATACCGCTTCATATAATTCCAGTCTCCAGCCATTTCCTGGGTTAACCCAGGAGTGGTTACACTCTTCACCCTCAAATTCATTATAAAGAAAAAAAACTAAGCCTCCCTCCCTTGTGTGTCATATGGTGTGATAATTTTTGAATGGTCGAAAAATATGACTTCATCAATGATGAGCATTACAAAGGCCTCCAAGAACTTACGCATTTCAAAATCTGTTTGAGCCAAACTAATATGGAGTAATACTATACCAACTACTGCAATGACTTCATCTTTTGGAATCTTTGCAGCAGCTTGTGTAGCATTGTATCACTCAAATAAATCATCCATCATAGATAGGGAAGTTAACCTTAGAATCAAGTGACTGTGTATGTGGGCAGACTAGATTCTTGTAACTATCACTAAATTTGATAAAGAATTAATTTATTCTAATTTCTTGAAATTACTGCTCATGAAATTTTAACATTTACCATTCTTCTGACGACTGCTGTTTTAAATTGTCACTTGTCCTCTCATGACGTAATATTGTATCTGTTTATTTTCATTTATTAGCTTTATTTTATTCAGGCACAAATGATCTGCATTGGGGGAAAAGGGGAGGAGCATACATATGCAAATACTTTTTGCTTGACTAAATAATTTTAATTCTTCAAAATATTAATTACCACAATTTTGTTTTTTAATTATGTTGTAACAATGTTGAAAAAAGTTGACCACTTATAACTATTTTCTAATTTTGAGTATATTTAATACTTAAAAGCAATGTCCCTTTAAATGCACTGCCTACCCAAAAAAGTAGAAAGCTTAAGTTTCAGCTTTTAAAAGTAATCAATTTTGATATCAATTTATTCATTTTGGAAGTTAGGAAGCAAAATTTTTCAAATTTACATCAAATATTTTTTTACAAATTTAGATGCAGTAACCCGAAATAATAAATGCCTAAATATTAACATAAATTTGTCCTTAATTCCATTTTTTTTTTTTAAAAAAAATACTGTCTAATGTACTTTCTGCAATGAAAAACATCTTTTCAAATTTTCTCCTTTACATTTCTGAAAGAATCAACATGCACAGCAGTATGCGAAGTATTCAATGATACTGACAATTTTAAACTGTCAACACACACACACACTATAAACAGTCAAACCCCGCTATAGTGAACTTCAAGGGACCGAAATTTCGGTTCACTATAACCGGGAGTTCACTATATCTGTTCCGTTATACGTGCATTGCACGGCAAGGGACCAAACATTTCGTTCATTATATCCGAGAGTTCATTATAAGCAGTGTTCACTATAGCGGGGTTTGACTGTATATATATATACAGTCAGACCTCGATATAAGGTCACCCCTTGGGACCTCGCGAAAGTGACCTTATAACCGATTCATACGCATTTCAATTCAGTTAGCCGGGACTTTAGAAAAGTGACCTTATATGCGGGGTGACCTTTTATGCGGGTGACCTTATATCGAGGTCTGACTGTATATATATACTGTGTTCAGTCTACAAAATTTCTTAGCATTTGAAACAGAATGGCTCAGATTCTGTAGGAATTCACATGGCAATTAATTTTTATCTTTTTCAAACTTAATCTATTTCTCTCTCCCAATGTGAGAATTTTGCTCTAGATTGCAAATAGTCAAATGGACTTTTTACAGTAATTACATCTGTCCATATAAAAACTGAAATTTTTATAGAACTTCAAACTGCAAAATTCAGATGTGGGTGGAGGGGAAGAGATAGTTAATCTAGAGTAATTGTCCAACTCCAGTTGATTACATGTCTGCTTATTAATTGTTTCATTTGCTCTTCACTCACTGTAACTTTGCCATTTCTAAAAAAACTGGCCTACATGTTTATAGCTGCAATCCACGTAATGGCTGAATGTACCTGAAATCTTTATTTAATTGCTTTCAATTAAAGGTGGTCTTACAAGGACTCGTCATTCACCGACACCTTTCAGAATGTCATGAAAAAGGTTTTTTTTTTTCCATGAATGCAGGGGTGGCAGTCAAAATGATCTGCAAAACTGATTAAAAATAGCTTTAACAGGGAATTTTTAAAAATTATGAAAGCTACATCTTAAATTAACCACAGCTATTTTTAAGAACACATTTGCAGTTCTCTAAAATATGTACAAATGGTTATTAGCAGCAGTAAACTACAAAAAAAGATGCATCAAAAGCCTATGATACAGAAATGCTTTTTCCCATCCCTATCATCATTTGCACTAGGAATATATGCTCACTTAATGACCCTTTAAACAGAACTGACAGCACATGGGGTTCAAAACTTCATAAAAACAATAACAACTATTAATCATAATTTTGTTTTCACTATGTGTAAAACATATTTGTAATGACTGGTACAGTCATTACCCTACATAATCAACAATTAACAAATTAAAAAGCAATTACATAAAATCTACATATTAATTCAGCTTTTACTGAATTAATATATATTTTTTTATTGAACTAATATATACTATTTTACAAAACTACATTATAAAACTATTTTCTAAAAAAAAAAATTGATAAGGATACTTATCAATATAGGATGTCTGACTAAATTTTTGACAAATTTAACTGTATATAAAATGCAATACAGGCCAGTATTATGTTTGTATTGCCAATATTTGTTAACCTGTAAACATATTGGCTCCTATAGGACGAAAAAATCAATAACTCGTTACATTCTTCAATATCCAAGTTACAAAGTTTGCAGAAACCAAGCTATTACTGTATTAAGTTTATGCATTTTTTTTTAGAAGAGTATAAAACAAACAAAAAAATAAGAGAGAAGATAATCAATAAATGAGTCAAAAAGGAAACTTGTAAATAACATGTTGAGTACAAAATGTGCTTTTTTTTTTTTTTGTTATAGTTTAATAAATATGGTGGCATTAAATAAGGTTATTATTGTGAACAAAAATAGATGGAACCTCCTCAGCCAATCCAGATAATATTTAAAACACCTTTCAGTTTTTCAAAAAGTCAAGATAAAGAAGATGTATTAGTGAACTGTTAGATATAATGGCAGCTACAACAATTGCATCCATTTCCAGTCTGTGAAGCATCATTGATACAGAGAAGATTGCCATCAATTTAGATATCAATAACGCTAAATTCGAGAGAATTTAGCGCTGACAATTCATTTACGATGTTTAATCTATTGTATGTATGTATATATATATATATATATATATATATATATATATATACACACACACACACCGTATTTATCAGCGAATAGCATGCACTTTTCCTAAAATTTAGGGCTGAAATTCTACCTGTGTGTTATATGCATACGCTACTTTTATTTAAATTTTAAGTTTTTTTACTTAAACTTCCTCCTTAAAATTAGAGTGCACATTATACACCAATAAATATATATTTATATATGAGGGGTTTTAAGCCATACTAGCCTAACCCTCAAAAAGCAAATTATTGAGGAGATGGTTTGAAACGTTTGGTGGTCGTGTACAAAA
>JAFIDM010009631.1:144823096-144881257 GCA_023159025.1 Thereuonema tuberculata | reverse complement strand
AATACATACCTGAAATTATGCCGTGTATTTTTGAAACACCCTGTATAGTTTGTATTCTTGTAAAACCTTAAAACAAATGAAGGCCAATATTCTTGTGATTTCTTCAATTACCAAGATTGATCTAAATGCTTCAACAAGTTTATTGTTACTAAATCAAGCACAACTGTTTTTATAAGCATCTACCCAATAGTATAGTTAAAATTTGAAAAAAAAAAAAAAAAAAAAAAAATAATTCTTGCTTCACTGCTGTACAATTTTAATTTTTCCTTCCTCGTTCCTCCACACAATAAAGACAAAAACACAGTACTGTATCACTTAATTTTAGTAGCAAAAGAATAATGTTTTGATAAAAAAGATTTAAAGTAAACATTCCTTTCATACTTTTTTCCTCTTTACTAATATCTTATTTTAACAATATATAGCGGCATCACAGCAGTGCGCCAAATATCATTGGATTCTTAGGGCCAGTATGTATATATATTTATAATATACTAGCAGGCTACCATCGCTTTGCTCCGTAAGCCTTGCATATGTATGGTAAAAAAAAAGTTTTTATTTATTTAGCAAATTAATATCATGGTCAGAGAAAATGTGACTTCCTAGCCCTTTGTGGCCTTCTTCACACCCCTATCACTTGAAACCTTCCGAGGTTGGTAAAGAAAATCCCATGATCATTAGAAATTAATGTTATCTTCTAAATTAAAGTTTAAATTGTAAACAATATCCAACATATTAATTACTCATATCATATTATCTATTACCGCAGACATTGCCTACTGGAATTATCAGGAAACTCGTGAGATAATCCTTTTCGGCACCTGCAAAGAAAGTCCTTAAACGCACTGGATTTAAAATTATGGTGGTGCCATCTATTGCGAGCTTTGAGACTGTTTTTCATTCATCTCATGGGAACTCCTTGATGTATCAGGATTAAAAGTAGCCTATATCCATCTCTGTGTCATACATTATTTGCAGGTAAAATATCATTCTGATCTGTTTTGCCATTGCGGCACGATTGAACGACATACAAACTTACAGATTTTGACTTTTATATATTAGTTAGGATTATGATTTGTAATTATATAATTTTATTAGTGATGTAACTATATACTGTATAGCAAATATATAATTCAGATATTATACAAAAATCTGAAATGTTTTATAGCATGGATGATCAACTACAGAAAAGCTGCATTTAAGGAGGCTACATAAAGCAAGAGCTATGCAAATCAATGCATCTCTCGCCATTTCTCGCCTTCACAGCAGGCTACAATACAAGCTCTCTCTATGCCTTGATACAGAGCAATTCTTTTATTTTAATAATTTTCACACAAGCTTTTAAGTATTTATCTAGTGATGGGGCAATTTATCCAATGAAACATTTGCCAATATACACCAGACAGCAGTCTACATAGCACCAAGATATATGACAAACACAAAAACAGTAAACTACCATGTTCTATTCAGAGATTATTTCAAAATTTGAGCATTTCAGAGAGGAAGTATCTGATCAATGGACTAAACCATATGACCATACCAGACAGAATTCATTAAACCAAAGTATCTGCTTACACTAACTGAAATGCACATAGTGAACTTGCCAATAGTTTCAATGTGTCAGCCCGAACTTTATAAATTTTGCATTCCAAATACATACGTGTAATGCAACATTATATCACTACTATATATTACTAAAGAAGATTGACATTATCCACAAACTTAATACATTTTTAGAAAACTGAAAGTTATTTAAATTTTCTAATAAGTTTTTGAAGGTAATTTTAATCTTTATTTCCTAGTAGTATTGACCCATTTAACAATTTAGCACTATTAAAGATTATTGCAGATGTCCTGTATGAGCCACAGTAGTGGCTTGCATAAGCCTCATACATTATAATCTGTACTGAAACCACCTTGGATCTATTTACAGTAATACCTAAATGCCTTAATGGATAACTTAAAATGGAGTAAAATCAAGGAAATTACCATTTAACCAAGGAAAGTCAGGTTAAAAAATTGCAAAGGTTTTTTCAGCATATATCTGAATAAGGATGTCCATTTTTTTCCCCCTATCAGGAATCCATCTTCGATTCAATCATTGAATCATGATGAAAACTGAACTACAAAATAAAATAACTATTTGTCAGATTCATTTGAAAAGTAATACTAAATAACCAATTTTACAGTACTAGCATATGAAATCTGGAACTCCCCCCACAACTTATTCATTCCTATACATTGCTGTTATTGATCACTAACTGAGCTAAATCCTTTTAAATCATAGAATATTGTGGAAATATTTTTGTAATCTAAATTTACACAGGCTTGGTAGCAGTAGCAAATTGTTAGACATTGATGGCAGTGAGCATATTATACAAAAGATAATAACAGTCAAGAGCCCCTCAAAAGTCTTTTCAACATAGAATCAAGCGAAGTAATGACAAATATTCAAGAGAAATTCAACAATCCTTTTGGTAATTATGTTGGAACCAATAAAAATATATATTTCCTGAAGTAAAAATCCAGGATTTCAAACATGTAACAGCTCATCTTATTATAAATGTACTGAAATAAAATATAATTTCTAGACAGTTTTAAATAAACAATAGTTGCCTGTAAACTAGCATACTCCAAAGCATATTGGCAATAAAAGTAACAAATACACTGCTGTAATATTATTAGCAAAACTAAAAATTTATAAATGTTTATGATACCATTATGATTTTCATTGTTTTATTAATTATTCTTAATTTTTCCCCACCCTCCCATCATACTTTGAAATACCATAAATAATATTTTTCCCATCATATAGCTATCATTTTTAGAAATATAAAACTCTTCAACATTAAACTTAATTCTAGTTGTAGATTTTCAATTACTACTATAAAATGTGCATTAATTAGAATCAATCTATTCCTAAATTGGATTTGCTGTAAATGTATCTACAGACTTTCATTTGTCTTAATAACTTATTATTATAATTATTATTATTACATAAAACCTTTGATTGATTTGGTTATTACAATTAGGCAAGTTTTAAATTACAGCACAGTTAAGTAAAATAAAAATTCAAGGTTTAGCAGTGTACAATCTCCAATAAGCACGTTAAGTCAACAACAACAGCTGCTACAGCATAACTATCAACAACAAATGGTCGATAAGCTTCCAAAGGTCAATTGGGATGTGAGACAATAAAAAAATACCTAAAGTCATTGCCGTAGGAATTTTAAAAAATCAGACTTCACTACATTCTTATAAAAATAAAGTTCACTGATGGTAATTACAGGCATTACTGAAGCCAGTCAATGAAAGGAAATAAAGTAATAAAATGTATTTATGAGATTTAACAAATTTAACAGTTTTGATGTTCTGTGAACTAGTTCCTTTATCTGTCATGCCACAAAGAATGCTGAAACTGCAACATTTTTCGATATACTGGTTAAAAATGTAACTGCAAGTTTATTCTTTTAATCAGGCTGCACTGATGAATGAAAGAATACAGAAAATAGTTTCACACTACATAATTTCTTTTAATTTATTTCCTTTTCTTTAATTTAAAGAGTGATTAAAAGAATAGAGATCAGAATGTTTTACAATATAGCTTCAAATACAACAATACAAATAATTTCAAAGAATGAAGCTGCTTAAGAAAATATTTCAAGATTGTAAAATAGTTTATTAAACAGATAACACCCCCCCCCAAAAAAAAAATATTCTTTCCCTAATTGTAAGAAAGTATTGCAGCTTGTTTTGCAACCAGTAATTACCGAAAATAAAAAGATACAAGAAATCCACTAGATACTGCCATAGCACAACCAAAACTTAACAATCTAATTATCAGATATTTTCCATGTACTTGTATTAATTTTGTTGCATTATATTAGTGAATATAAAGCAATATTAATGGCATTTCTTTTTTCAGTAAATATTTCAAATACAAGCAGGAAAGTTCCATTCACTTCTTCAATAATAGAAATAATGCTTGAGCAGTCTTGTAACAAATGTTGTCCTTCACATTCAAATACACTGAAAGGTAATCATATTTTAAGGCTTATAGAGCACTAGTCATGAAATCTGTACATAATGGTATATCCTTCAAGTGTGATGAAGATAATCAAATAGAACCAATTCAGTTTTTCAAGCAAATAACTTTTTGTGTAGAATACATGATCAAGAATAATTAATAAATAGCAATAATTTATTGCTATTGTCATTGTAATCCACAGACTACAGATTTATTGTTGTTCCAACTACAAGTGACAGGTGTAGGATTTATTACATCAACATACTTTATTTTACTTGTTTGTAATAAAGACATGTTCATCAGATGTCTGTGGCTTCGAGTGCAAACAATAATCTGAAGCTGACTTGCCTAATGATACAAATTATGAAGATGAATTGGACAAAGCTGTAAATCCAATAGCCATTAGAAAAAAAAAAGAAAAAAAAACGCTATTTAGAATCTTAATACACAATATATTTAATAAATTAACTAATTTTTCTGCAAGGCAAATTATCATTTATTGAGGATTTTTTGGCTGGAAAAATACTGAAATTTCTTATCCAAAATCAGACATTACAGATAATTAAGGAAAATGCTCAATATTTTATAAAAAGTTGGATATTGATTCATTATCATTTTAGTAATAAAAATTTTATCTAGTTTAATCTGGCACTTTTAACAAATGTCTTTTCAAAGTAAGACTGTCAGTTTCAGAGAAAAAAAGAGTAATGACTATTTTAAAAGATCACAAGTGCATAAAACTTACCTTCACTGGTCAGCTTGGTTAGGACAAAAATGAGGTAGTTATTAAAGTCTGGGTATTTGTTTAATTCTTCAAGTTTCTAGTAACAATAATTAAGGCAAATGTGTAGTTTCAACATTTTTTTTTTTTAATAGTTCTCTGTGTCTGGGATACTTGGCATAAAATTCTTACACAGATCTTGATTAATATCTCAATGGAAATAATAAAAAAAATCATTTACAACTGAAAAAACAATATAAAGCCAGATATCAAACATACACATTTATTTAATAACAATCTGATTTTTTTTTTTTTAAGAAAATTAACCCACTAAGGCCCAAAGTTGCATATATGCAACATTTCAGTTAATTTTTTTTTTTTTTTTTTGTAAAATGGCCCCTCACAATTCTTTTTTAAGTGCTACAATACTTAATAGACATTACAAGAAAGAAGTTTCTTGAACCATTTCTTTATTAATTTTTCATCATCACAATGCCAGTAATCGTTGAAAGCTTCGAAAAAAATGCAAGTTTTTCACAGTTCCATTCAAAATTTTTTCTTAATTTATCTGAACTCATTATAGTAAAATTTAATGCACGACAATCATCAATAAAATTCTTATAACTGTCATTCGTTTTGAGAAAAAAATATGTATTAACTTTCCTTTATACAATTTACCACAATGTTGTGTTTACGCAACTTTGGGATTAGTGGCCATCTATAGTACATCAAGCTCCTCAATTCGCCGTAAGCCAACAGCGAGTTTCAACATTAGTTTCAGCTTACAACAAGTCCACTGCTTATTAGAAAATGTATGAGCCGTAATAAGTTCACATCAATCAAACAAAATTTGCATTTTTCTGATAACAGCAAATGATAAATTCTCAAAATTAACTCCTATTTTTGATATCGGTCGAAAATAATCGACAGTTTGGCCTTTTTCTCGCACAACCTCTCCATCAATGAGGAAATGGTGCCTTATTTTAGGAGAAATTCCTGCAAGATGTTTATCAAAGGGAAGCCAATGCAATTTGGAACTGGTGCTTTTGCAGTTTAAATGGCTACATGTATAGATTTCTGCCTAATAGCGGCAAAAGGGCAGAAAACAAAAGTTCCGAATTTAGTTTAAGTAAGCAAGTAGCTGCAGATCGGCTTTCAGTTTTCAAAACCCAACAACGTATATTTTTTGGCAACAACTTTTCATCATATAAACTTTTTTGTACATTGAAACTCCAAGGATTTTTCGTGACTGGAACCATTCATGAAAATCTCTTTGGACCCCATTTCCACTCTGAATTAAAAGAAATGATTTTACTTATAAAAATGAAGTAGATGTCACGACCGTTCTTTTGTGACAACTGCTATCAACAATGGCACTATACAACCATTAGCAACTGCCAAAAGATACAACAGAAAAGAAAACTGTTTCTGTGCCACAGTCCCGAGTCAATTCTGAATTTAGTCAACGTATGGGAAGAGTTGATTTATACAACAATTGTATTGGTAATTACAGAATCAGAGTAAGGTGCAAAAAATGATGATTGCCTCTTTTCATCAACTTGACTGGCATTGTTATTGTCAATTCATGGAAACTATACAGAATTGCAAATAATAATAAGATATCGCAACTTGAATTTCGATTTCACTTGGTTATCATCCTGATGAAACCTGAGGGTAATGAAAGTGAAAATGAAGATGAAAATGAAGACAACATAATCAATCAAGAAAAAGAAACATTGAATTACGGTAGAACAATGCATTATTTGCCCTTAGAATTACAATACTGTCATCTTGGTCATGTGATAATGAAAAAAAAAATAAATAAAGCAAGAAGAAGATGTGGGCTGTGCAAGAGAACAACAATTTATAAATGTAAAAAATGCAATTTCCACCTTCGTACAACTGTTTGCTGCATTTCACTCCAACAATAAATAAGATGCATTGTAATCCCAAAGTTGCATAAACAACATTTTATATCAGCTCAACTGATTTATCAATTTTTTATTTTCTGTTCTTTCTTTCTAATGTATTACTAGAATAAATAAATGATTTCTGTTCAGAACTTATCCTTATTTCAATGTTTGGTCCTTACTCAAAAATCAAGTGTTATAGAATTCATTGACATATGTTAGAGAGGAATTCTTGAAGACTCAAACTGTGAAATGAACAACTGAGTTAATATTCGTAAGAAATAATGGGAATATCCCTAGGCAACCCCCCCCCCCCCCCCCCTCAGCACCAAATTAAACAAATATAATTCTGAATGGAATAGAAAAAAAAAAAATGGGTGTACATTTACAGTTTCACCTCTGTAAAGAATTTTCAGTTAGGAAAAAAACAAATGTAATAAAATTAACTATTAAACCAAGTGCACCTTTTACTTTTTGACTGAATTTGATGGTATATTCAGTAACTTCCTTTAAATTTGTAGAATTTAGGAAATCACTAAAGGCGAAGTTGTGTATGAATTAACAATAGAATCATAGGTGCAGTGCATCCTTGAGAATAAATACAATGATGAAAACAGACAGATGATAAAAAAAATAATAATAAAATAAAATAAAAAATTATACGCCAATTTTTCAAAAAGTTCTGTATTCATCATTGAATAATTACAAAAAAAGACATTTACAAGGACCACAAGTGTGTAATTTTTACATATATTTTATAAGCATAATTAACAATCATGCTTTTATTGCTTCTTGATCAAACTGAAAAATTTGAAATTACAACTAATTTGTATTTTACATACAGCAAAATATAACAAATTTCAATGGCCCCACGTAAAATTGATCAATGCCATAATTGGACAAAATGAAAACACTTTTGAAGAACTGCAGGCAAAAAACCTTAATTAGAAATATTTAGACATCAATATTTGGATTCTGCAACTTAAAATATTTATTTGAAATGGGCAAGTTTTAATGTGGTATTAAAATTCCTTTATGCTAATCATGCTTATTCCTTGCTCTTGCTACATACATTTATTTTACTATTAAAGTGTAAGAACGACGATTCTTCAGAATTATTTTCTTTCAAAATTAATCTGTTCCTCTTTTACTTTTGATTAATTTTCATTGCAAATATTTTTCCAATGGTTAATTTTCCAATTCTCCAAAAATCTCACTAAATCTTTATACTGTATTTGAAAATGAAATTCTAATGCTGATGTAAATCTTATCAAAATTAGAATTTCAGCAACTCTTCGTCAGCTATACTGTTTAGTTCTTGTTTCAAATATCTACTTTTCCTTAACTTATCCGCTAATTTTAATGCACTGCAAGATATTATCACTTGTATTTTCTTCTTCAAAATCATTGTGCAATCAAACAAACTATCACAAAAGCCAAAAACTGGACTGCATATGCAAAGAAAGTTTTGAAATATATTTTTATTAAATTACATTACTATATTTTTAAAAAAAAAAAAATTGCCACAGCAGAATCATGTAGAAAGAAAGAGGGAAAAGAAATTTAGGAATAAAGGGTGGATTTTTAACAGGCAGATCATGGTCAAAAATTTCAACTTGTACAATGTTTTACACCTGATATTTTAACCATATTTTTAAAATATTCTCCCTACTGCAATAATAATAATAAAGCTGAAGGTCAGACATTTTAAGAGAAATGATTTTTATCAAGTAATTGAAATAAGTGCATTTACTGCACCAGCAATTTATGAATTCAGAACTAAAGAATTGTTTTTATAATACACAACTGAATTTAAAAGGTCAATTTTTTCAGATGAGAAATATATTTTGACTAAATTCCCACCAAAATTGATAAGTGATGAGAATGAAAAACAATAAATTTCTGCAATGAAATTATTCTCTTAAATAGGGAAAAATGGCTAAAACATAAATCACATACAATGCAGCAATAATGTTTTGGGGACAGGGTGGGGGGAAGGCCGAAATCTAATGGCTTGCGAAATCAAGATATTACATTGCTACTTCCATTTAAATTATCACTGATCGGCAAACATCTGCATTACTTCTTTCTTCATTGCTGAAGAAAATATAATGGATTCTTACGTTTTGGACTCCAGTTCTTGAAACTCGTCAAATTCCAAATTTTTTAGATTTTTAAAACGATAAACAGTATCACGAATTTGCAATTAAACGAAAAAACTGCTGATAAATTAGGACATGCGAGAAGACTAGATTGATATTTTACTGAAGTATAACGGCATTTTCCATTAAAAAAAAAAAAAAAAAAAAAAAAATTCATTTTTTGTAGTGAATTTAATAAAACTAACGGTATCAAATAACTGCCCAAAAAAAGTGAGGATAATGGTTAAAAAATTTCAAAAAGATTTTATTAATTCCGATACGGAAATGAACATTTCAGCCACAAAATTAAACCTAATTATAATTTAATCTGCTTAGACCAAACATTTGCATCTTAAAAAAAAAAAAAGATTAATATAAAGGCACGATTTAACTGGCGGGGGAGGGAATATGGCTCTACAAAAATGAAGACTTTCGCTTTTCTATTATTAGTGGCTCTTATCAAAGTGGACATTTCAAAATATAAAACGCAAAAAAACACTTGTGCGTTTTGATGTTTTGTTATGTTCCACCTTGATAATGCCCAAAAAAGAAAGATAAAGAACCGAAAATCTGATTTTTGAATCTTAGTTTTATTTCTCTGCGATATCCTCTTCTCGCAACTTCAGCAGTTGGTAATCGGTTTTGTAAATTTCCAGTAACACGCTAACTTTAGATAATAAATTTACAACCGACAAACATATATTCTCTCTAAATCAACGGAACGGATGGATATAATAAGAAATAAGAGGATGATTTAATGGCTAATTACGCTTAAAATAGTGGCGATATATGTTATCTGTTTAAAACACGGAGGACTGCAGTCAACCCCATAGGCTTAAAATTCTCCTCAACAAATGGTAATACCATTAGCTGTTGCTACGGTTTTAAAAGATAAAAAGTTTAAATCATAAACGATCTAAATAACTGAAGTTTCAGTTTTCCAGCATAAAAACGATAAAAATCTGACCTATTGAGACATTTTAACCGAAACAACGGGAGACAAACAGACAGAGCGAGAGAGGGAAAAAAAAAAAAAAAAAAAGATTGGCGATTGAAAGGGGGCGATAGAGATTATGGACTGTTTTAGGACCATTTAAAATCAAAAAAACCCAAGACTCTAAAAGGGACTTCGTAGTGGGTTTTGTCCGATTTTGACTGATGAAATTCATTATTATTTCGCGTTCCCAAGGGCTCTAAAAATAAGGGGAATGCAGTGTGGGGATCGATGTTCCACCAAAACACTGCAGGTTCCTTTGCCGTCGTTGCGCACGTGCAAACCCAAACCAAAGGGTCTAAAATGGCCGAGTCGACTTTCCTACCACCTGATAAGAGATCCCGTTTACTATTCCCATAACTAGGTGCTCGTCTAAATCCCTCGCTATCAAAAAGGATACTTGTTGAACTGCTCTCTGCGTCGCAGTATCGGGAGATTGGGACTCCTTCAAAAGCTGCAGGATTTGACGAAGGCCCTCTTCTTGGGGTTGCCACGCCATATTCACTGTCTCTCTCATCTTCCCGGTGCCGAAAATGGCCGATAAGCTTGGTTTTTCGATGACACAGAGCGTTTCGTCATGCTGCCCGAAAACGCAAAATATTCATATTTTTCTAATATGAAAAAAACATTTAGAGTTTTTCTTTTAAAAATACAATTAAATAAAATAGTTATTTTTCCAATTAAAATTTCCTTACACTTTGATTATTTTTTAGCCAATCAGAATAGACTCTAACATATCCACTGACTGTTATCTGGCAACCAGCCAATATTTTAGAATCAGCTGGATAATGTGTCCACTGGAATTGTAATTGTTGTAAGAAAAGGATTTTATCCTTCCACTTGTTTACTAATAAATTGGGTATGCCTTTTGCTATTATCCACTATTTTATTCTTCTTTTTAAGTAAAACTAATTACATTGCAAACAGGAAAATATATACAATTTTCAGTTCCTGGTTGGAAACTAGAGAAATTTATAAACAAAATTTTGTTCGAATAATAAAAAATCTCATCAGAAAATTACGATTTGAAATATATTAAGAATAATTAATTTCTAATTGCAGGTATGTAATAGCTTAAATATTCTCATTAATTAATTAATTAAGCTCCTAAAAAGACCCATTAATCTGAATTCACGTGAACTGAAGACCTTTCAAATAATAAAAACGAAACTTTTTCAAGATGAAAGTAGTTCTGAATGATATTTTAGGGCGGCCTGTCTGTATAATAAAATATGCTTTCAGCTAGGCAAACTTGAAACTTTAAAACTAATTTCGGGGGCAATGTCAGTAATTAACGTTTTGATCAACGCGGTCAACGACCAAACCACCCGTATTGAAGGTTTACCTCAAATAGGAAATTGGTGTTAGTTATTTGTTTAGATAAAACAACGCGAAAATATGGAACATAATAACTTTTTCTATCTTTTGAAAATATATTGTATCTATCGCCTAAGTAGAATTTATTCTGTTGTTTCTTCTACTTTGTAATATAAAATTGAGAACGCTCCAATACACTTCCATGCTTTAAGTTTGAAAATCATAATTTTGTAATAAAAGATCTTCGACATCTCATAATTAAATGTAATACTTTACATTTATTATTAAAAAGCAAATTTTCGAGGGAATTTCGTTCCCTCTTTCTCAAGCCTATTTACAACAATAAGTTAGCGAAATTTTGAAATTGAATTTAATTATGAGATGTCGAAGATCTTTAATTACAATAAATGTTGTAGGAGAAAGGACCTACAAAAAAGGTATGGAACAATTATATTTAATCATAATTTTGTCAGTTTTTTATAATAATAATAAAGTATCGGCATTCGTATATCTTTATTTATTTATTTTTTATCTTTTAATTTATGACTAAGCCAACTATTCCTCTCCTTCTTCTATTATTGCTATCATATTCTCGAATTTAAAATATCATCCATCACCCAAAATCTTCAGAAGAAAGATTTGTGCCGCTTGTGCCAAAAGTGGCAAGGTAGTGTTAATATGACCTATTTGCATAAAAAAAGTGATAGTTTAAACATATTTCCTCCCAAGAAGAGAGATGCTTCCCTGACTCCTGTATAAGAGGGGTACTGGTAAATGAAGCCACACCTTTGAATCTTTAAGAATGCTACCCCTGAAGAAAAAAAATTGGAAAACACAATATTAAAAAAACCATATTGATATAATACAAGGAAAGCATTGCTAAAATATGCATGGAAGCAGAAACCTCTATATGAGAGACATCCACAAAAAAAAAAAAAAAAAAAATCATTGCTCAGAATGCCATGGGCATTATTCTTTATACTTTTAATGAAAATATTCTGTGCCTGGATGAGATCCTCAAAAATTGACAGAAATCAATAATTCTTAACTCTTGCAATTTTGTAAGAAAGTTCTTCAACATACAGCTCTAATCTACTGTTATCTTGAGTCAGTTCCACTTGTAACAACTCCAGTTTAATGGTTCCAACACTTGGAAAGTTCAGTAACTCAGTAATAATAAATTATATTGAAATAGCACAATAAAATCATCAGTTGTCTGAATATCATTCTGATTAGGATTAAAGAGAGCAAATGCAATTGCCAGGAAGTAGGAAACTAAATGTGCTTTCCATCTGTGCCCTCCAAGTTGGCTCTAACTGTAATTGCCATTACTGGCAAATTTGTGAGCATTTAAATATTAACTGTGATACTTCTGGATTTTTTGAAATGGTTTTATGGTTAAACAATTTCATGCACGATCAGGTGTTTTAGATGTATACCCTGTTGTAGACATACTAAATGCATCCAAATGAAGGCACAGAAAATATCCTAGTATCCAATTAGCTGAGATAGATAACGTCAGTTTTTCAAACCACATTTTCTTTATAAAAAAATCAATATGATTTATTATCCTTTGTTGTAAAATAAATTATTAAAATAATAAAACAACTCTGTTTTGGCTTTGTTGTTTCATAAATAAAGTAATATTAATTATTAATTAATAAAAGAATTGTCTTAGCAATGAGAAATACACTTAGCCAGAAGTATCCAGATACCAACAGTTGTACAATCAGAAAGTCATGTGGCACATATTAATAGGATGTTGAGCCACCTTTAGCATCAATCACAGCCTACACTCGTCTGGGAAGACTTTCTACCAGATTTTGAAATATGTGAGCAGGAATTTTCTTCCATTTGTCCATGAGAGCTGCAGTGAGTCCTGCCACTGAAGAAGGGCTGTTGGGCCTGGTGCATAATCTACGTTCCAATTCTTCCCAGAGGTGTTCTATGGGATTCATATTGGGGTGCTGTGAAGGCCTGTCCAGTAGTTCAAATCATGGCAGCACTGCCTCCATTCTGCAGACAGAACAGTTATCCTGTTGATACAGAAACAGTCCTTCTCCAAACTGTTGCCAGAGTGTGGAAAGTGCAGAGTTGTCAAGAATGTTAACATCTCGACATTGATGTTTCCAGTCAAAGGAACTAAGGGACCCAGGCAGAACCATGAGAAACAACCCCAAACCATGATGCCGCTGCCATCAACCTTGATAGTTGGCACAGTACACTCGGATAGGTACTGTGTGTTCTCCTGTCATCTGCCAAATCCAGATGCATCCATCGGACTGCCAGATTGTGTAGCAGGATTCATCACTCCAAAGTATTTGTTTCACTGTTCCACAGTCCAATGGCGGTGCACTTGGCACCACTTCAACCATCATCTAGCATTCACCATGCTTATGTGGGACTTGTGAGTGACCATACGACCGTGGAAATTTTTGTGTTTCAGCTCCCGACAAACAGTCCTCGTGCTAGTGACGATGCCTGAAGCTGTTTGGAACCCATTAGTGATTGTTGCCAACAGAAACTTGCGATTCTTCTGCGCTACCCTCTTCAAGGTTTGACAGCTGCGATCTGTGAGTTTCTTTGGCCTACCACTGCGATTTTCTGCCATTGTCATTCCCAGATGTTTCCGTTTTATAATGACATCACTTACAGTTGATCGTGACACCTGTAGCAAGGCCAATGTTGCATGAACCGATTTGTTACACCAACAGCATCCAATGATCATGCCAAGTTCGAAATCACTCTGCTGACTTATTCATTGTCTTAACACCCAATTATGATGACTTTTATCTCGTTCTATGATGTCATAGCAGGCGATATCAGCCACATGCACTTCTCTAGAGGGGTGTCCGGATACTTTTGGCCATATAGTTTAGTCAATGAAAAGAAGCTGCTTAGATGAATTTAATCTGGGGGCGGAGGGGGAAAATGCTTTATTTTAACAAAGACTCAGTTTAAATAATACTTTGTGTTTGCTTACTCAGTATTATTTAAAGGTTTACTAAAGGATGAACTAAAATTTTCTTTCTTGAAATATAGAATTATGTGATTCTTAAAGTATCAAAATATTAAAAATTGAATTACTTCAAAACAGTATAAAAAAACTGATGAAGAATTGACACAATATGATTATTATGTTGTTTATTATTGCCCAAATAATACATTAGTGCAAATAATCTTTCTTGACATTTGAGTCATTGTTCTCTAACAATTATTAGTCATGAATATACATTAAAGTATTATATTGTGAAATACTCTACAGCATAAAACCTGTTCAAATTAGAGATGCTGCTTTTATATGGCATGAGGTATCTAGAGTAAATAATGAAGTTTCAGAATTCCCTGCAAACAAGAAGAAAAAAATAATTTTCAGAATAAATGGTTTTGCCTCTAGTGACTGCTTAAAAAGAAGCAGGCTATGCACAAATAAAGCAGCCATTTTTTATAACAATAAAAATAATTAATGTATAAACCCAATTTATACTGATGCAGTCAAATGTCAAGTAGCATAGACTGGAAAATTGAAATGAGTTTAAAACAGTGAAGAAAAAGAGGTGAATAGCAACAGTTCCCAAGCTTTTTTTTTACTTGTAATTCCCTTTCAGTATTTTATTTTTATCGTGAACCCTCCCCCTTCCCCACAAACATTCATCCAGCCTAAGCAGAAAACTTAACACCTTACCAATAATAATAATAATGAGATATTAATATAGAATTTTTGCTGTGAATCCCAAAAAGGAAGACACTGGTGTATCTCTACTGGTAACAATAAGATTAGAAGATCTTCAGTTAGATAATATATTTAAAAAAAATAGCACATACTTACATACACTAAATGAGAGTAAAGAAGTTAGGAAATCAACCATATCTAACACACAGTCATTAAAAGAAAGAAATAATGTGTCTTTTTAATATTTGGCATCAAGTTTATTTCTTTCCAGGACAGGCCTGACATAAATAGTTAATTTGTTATTTTTTTTTTATACGCTGATTTTACTTAGATTGATATTTTGTTTTATTTTATTTTATTTATTTATTTATTTATTTATTTATTTATTTTTTGCCCGTGATATCTTTAAGAACTTTTTAATACTCTGCTGTCACATGTAACAATTGCATTGAGTTCCATCCTAACAACTGTATGATAATTAACAAATCTAGGAAGGACACAAATGATGGCAGTATTATAGCACTTTACATGATTAGTTGGATTATTAGTATTCATTGATAGAGTTTGCAGATATAGAAACATATTGAATGGAAATAATGATGAAAATATTCAGTTGTATAAGGCACTATGCTGAACTTCATAGGAGGTAAGCATTTGGAGAAGACCTGCAATTTAGGATTCATTTGCTTCAGCAATATACAAACCCTGGTGTTACCTTTCATTCAAAGTATAAGATTAGTGAGGCTGATTTGAGAAGAACACAAAAATTCAGTGGAAATTGCCCATATTCGTTCAGCTGTGTCAGCTGAAAATAAAATCCCCAAGCTAAAACAGGAAAGATAAAAAAAAAAAAGGGGTAGTTCAGTTCATAAAAATGAAGCCAATTCATGTAATATATATATATTTTTTATGGAATAATTCAGAAATGGTATCTTTACCACAACTTCTGATGTTTCTACTCTGCTTTGATTAGTTCTGCAGACATTCTGATATTGATATTGCTACCGGCTGTGAGGCGTGCCAAAATTAGTATTTTATCACTTCAAGCTTTGATCATTGGCCACAGCTGTATTATGAATATGTTCCTATTCGAACATAAACAAATCACAAGTCATCAAGAGAAGCAATCAATGTGACGGCACATTTTATCATTAACAATGTTTCTCCAAAATCAAACTGGTATTAGATCTTGCAATTGTACTAAACTCTGGGCTGTAACAGAGGAAATGCAGTAGGAGGAGCTACACTTGGATCCAGGATCAACAAGGTCCCCGTCAGTCACGACAAATTTAATTCAATGTATATGGATTGTAATAATAAATAAAATAAATATCTAAATGATAATTTTGTAAATACCAGAGAAGTTATTTCAGTTGATGTATGTAATATGGTGAATGTGGGTGGCAGGAAAGCCAAGCACTGCGACCGGAGGTCTAATGTACTAACCAACGGAAGTAACGACAGATGGAGTGAAAAAATGGTGGGAGAAGTGCAGGGGAAATGGGAGAACCCCGAGAAAACCTACCCATGCGGATAGTCCATCATCACAAAACCCACATGAGAACCGAACCACAGTACTCAGAGGTGAGAGGCCAATGTCATAGCGGCAACAACAACTGTGCTAATATTTCAGTTTATGTTTTGTAAGATAGTTTTAGCAAGTATTTTCATTTTTATTGCTTTTCTTTGATAGATCTTTAGTACTTGTTATTACTGAATACTTATTCCTTTTAAGATGAATTATTTTTTGAAAATCTCATTTTCAGGAAAAGAAAAGCTATTTTAAAATGTACAGGGGAATGTTAAATGAAATTGCGCTGTTATTTTTGTTCTTAATTTCATTCTCACGAATATTGGAAAAAGGAAAAAAAAATTAAGCAAAACTTAAGCTTTGTTTATATTAATAGGACAATTATTCTTTAGCTTAAGAAATAATTGTAATATTAATAAGAAGAAAGTGCACCAAAAGAAAAGGGGGATATAAGTCCAAAAAATGTTAGTACATGGGCCCATAGTTACACAATTATGCCATTGATCAATCCACATCATTTTGGAGCAATATTCAGGAATCTTAAGTAGAAATTTACTGACTTTTGAGTGTTGTGTAAGTCTCTTTCAAAAATATAAGAATTGTTGAAATTTATAATAACTGATGTAGAAGAATGACTAATATATTTTTTGTCACAATATCATTATATAAGCTGATTTTACTATAATCCTGTTTAGAAAAATTACTGCAACATTTATTAACAGTTCACTGGCTTGGTATTTGAAGCAATTCTATCTTACCGGATTTTGAAACGCAAACACCTTGGATTTTGACCAAAAGAAGCACCATGGATTACTGCATCAATTTTATAAATTAACAGATAACATTGACTTTAGTAAGAAAAAATATTCTATAACAGTAGACTTTGAAGGAATTTCTGGCTATATCTTCTACATGCCCAAATCATAAAAGATTGCGTACAGGAAAGCATTGCATGAACTTCATAACCTTTTACAGAATTATATAAAGCCTATTATAAAATAGCCATCAAACTCGCATTGACCTTAATTGGATACTGCAATGGGAGAAATCCCAGTTTCTACATAATGCATTCTGTAATATTGAAATTGAAACATTCAGAAGGAATGATCAGAAAGTGCATGTAAATAAGCATTGCACAGAAAGAAATAAATGATTAAAATGTGGTACCAATCTAGATGCTGAGCAAGAATTACTGCCATAACATCACGACTTGCCTATGTTTCTTGTGAGAAGAGTCTTCTAGACTCAAGCTACAAGTGGGCTTTCTGTGGAATGCCAAGGTGATATATTTGCAACTATACCACCAGTGTATTTGACAGATTATTCACCTTAGAGATACAGGATAGTTGACTTGCTGTATTACAAAGATCCAGATCATGACAGCATGAAGCAGGCAACAGTTTGAGAGGGAAGATATTTCTTTCTTCTAGTCTGAAACTGAAGAATTCAGAATTAACTTAAAGGAGTACTATTGGATATAACAACTAGTTTTCATTACCCATACAGTCATTATCTCCCAGTGAAATAAGTTGTAATTATCCCTTAAGTTACCATCTTGAAACAGACTAGAAGAGACAGGTGGAGGGTTCAATTGCTTCACTGTGCTCCTATTTAGTGACTTACCAACATCTCAAGTGATTATGAGTAAACTTGAACAAAAACAGATTGGTGGTAAGTATTTAATCTTGCTTTTGTTTGAGGTTCAATTCCAGATTCATATATGGAGAAAATGCAGAGAATGGACTAATCCAATGATAATCCCTAATAGCAGGCAATTCCATATCTAGGAAGCAAATGATTGTAACAGCTGAACTCTTTAGACAAACAGCTTGACAACTCAAAGGTACATATAGATGCATATACATGTTCTGAATACTGTAAATTTATAAGAAAAAGTACATGGCAGTATGTTTCAGCAAGATGATGCAAATCCACATGTAGTAAATCTCACCAGGGAAGGTCTATGCACTGTTAGTATCTTGGAGTAACCAAGATCTCAGATCTGTTAGACATTGAACATAAATGGGAGATAGTTATATCCTATATAAGTGTTCATTTACCACCAACATAGACAACAGCCACATTGCAACAGTAAATGCAGGAAGCATGGTGGGCGTTCTGCAGGAAGCTATCAGAAGTCTCCACAACTAGTTTTCACAACATACAGTGAATGCATTGCCAAAAGAAGTGGCTGTACCCCTACTGATATACCTCATTTTCCAGGGATTAAAAAAAAAATTGAAAAATTAATCATGGCTTCAATGTTTCCTATTCGTCAGTGACTATCAGGTGAATTTCCCAGTGCTCAATTTGCAATGTCTTTATTAGGTTTGTAAAAAGTCATTAATACAACTAACCTCCATCTGCAGTCTAGCTAATATTTGATGAAAGTTGATTGCCTTAGGATACAAAAAGTTCTTGTCAGACAGACATTGAGGAAATCACAAATAAATTCATCAACTTAAAAAAAAAAGCGTATTATGTTCATTAACAAGATTGATTCAAAAGATTGTAACAAGAGAAAGTAACAAGATTGATTTCTAGAATACATATGGATAGTCAAAACTTAAAATTCAACTCTAATCCAGAGATTTTGCTAAGAAATTGCATTCTTTGCTTGTATGGAAAACATTGATGACCTTTATAGAGCAATGTATGAATATACTGAACCTACACAATATCAAAATCTGGGGAATGGATACATTTAGTAGTATTTTACATATTGTTCATGAAATCAAAAGTTACCACTTATTGTGAATCAACAATTAATACAATGATCTCTGAAATTAGCAGAAATGCTGTCTTGCACATTTACTTTGCTAGGAAGACAACTTTAAATCCAGTGAAAATTGAACTTGAAACTAAGCATTGGAGCTATTGAATTTATTTAATAAAAAAATATTCATCTGTAGGGTAACATTTGGAAAGCCAGACTTGATCACATGTTCATCATTAGTTTTTTGCACCTTGTGTGGATATCGGTTGGTTTGTTTTTTTTTTTTTTGTCACTTTGTTGTAGAATTGAAGTTCTTTTTTTTATTTGTAATCTTGCATGATTTCCTATAATCAACCCAGATCTACTGTGGATATTTGATGCACCATCTAACTTACCTTATGATAGTCCTACTTCAAAAACAAGGTAGTGATAGCGATTAGTTAACCAATCACAATGCTTCGCAACTTCTTCTGATACGTATAAGAAAATATAATTGATATCGCTTTAATTTCCTTATTATTATAAATGTGATTGTTGCGAATGCAAGAGGTGCAGTTGTTGCAATTATTGTGATTGTTGTGAATGCAAAAGGCACAATTGTTGCCATGATTGTGATTATTGTGATTAATGATAATTTAATGATATTTTAATGATACTTGTCCACAGACAGACAGACAAACCGGGATTATAAGTCTTCTGATACTTATCAGAAGACTAAAAAGCTCTTCAACCATTCAGGCTTTTCATCCTTTGGTTTGATCTGAAGCTGCTTTGTGATCAAAACATGGCCCTCCTTAAACTCTTTGAACCGCTGAAATGTGGTTGATTGTGAAGAAACATCTTCGCTGTATGTCTGCTGCAACTTTTTGTATGCTTTCCATCCAGATTTCTTAAGCGGACGCAATATTTCAATGCCACAAACTGCTCATCACTAACTGACTCCATTTTTCCGTAGGCAACTGCCGACCACTCGTACTTTGTTGGCACAAATTTTGTCAGACGCATGCATGAATGTGCTTACAATTTTTTTCACTGATCCCACGAGACCTGTTCTTCTCATGAAACATTGTTTCATAGCCATATGTCCGATGTATGATAAAAAAAAATTCATTCTCACTCTTATTTGACTCACCCTCTAGGTATATATAAGTTTAGCCCTTGTATGTTTTCAGCTATAAGAGGTACTATGTATGTATGTTTCTAATTTTGTTTCAGTCTTCCAACAGTTTATTCTGAAAGAGACTTTCAAGAGTTCCTCCAAAGTATGCTGAAATTAAGAAGGAAGACATTAAGAATTATTTTATGGAACTTAGAGTTTAATAAAGCATCATATCAACATAATATTATAATTGTCATAATATTTCAGAATTCTGTAAAATAAAACAAAATTGTATTTCTATCATGATAAATGTTGCAAGCATGGACAGTTCCAATTTTAGACACTCGTTTACAGTAGTCTGCTTGGGATCAATTAGATATACAGTAATACCTTGAGATACGAGTGTCCCGATATACGAGTATTCCGAGATACGAGCAAGCCTTCAAGCAAATTTTTGAAAGGGAGACAGAAACAAAACTCCCTCGATCGGTATTTCGTTAAAAAGCCTGCGCCAAGTGAGGGTAGTCAGGAGAAAAATGTTATGAAAAATGAAGAAAAGTGAAGAATACAAATCGAAAAAGCAAAAAAAAAAAAAAATATGTACGCTAGTTAATTCTAAGGTTATGTAAGGTACGTAGTGTACGTGTAAGGTACCGTATGGAATCAAGTGTCTACATAAGGGCTAACTCTCTTCCCACCTTCCTCCTCCTCCACACATGCCGCCATTAACCGCTACTGTATCGTCTGTCAGTAAGAACTCATAATTACAACCACATTTTATTTTATATCACAGGAATCCCTATATACTATAATTTTTTTTGTGTGTTTGTCTCTATAGCAATTAAAATTTTCCATTATTATTAGCACTAATAGAGAGCTTTTTAAAAAGAAAGAATAAGCAATAGTAATAGTTGGAAAACTTAATTTTAATGAGAAATTCCAAAAATAAATGAATTTATGGGTGATATTTGAAATAAAATTTCTTTTATATTACAAATAAAATGTCTACATAAATAGACATTAAGAGGAATCAAATTCAGAATTTCAACAATATTAACAGCCGATTTTTTGAGTAAAATGTTGATCAGCTGACAAAATATTGAACTAAACTATACATTAATTTTTCTTTATACACTGGTGATAAAGGAACACACTGAAGCCATGGTCCCAGGAGAATGAAATTTTATACACATTCTATAGATAGATCGTACACTGTACATGGTCATGTGCACAGTGTAATATGCCTATGTACAGACATTGCAGCGTATGTCAAAAGACCATGTCAGTACCCTCCTCCAGCAGCAGGCCTGCACTCTCGCATGGAGACATTCATAGAAGTGACGAATGTGATCCTGGGGAATGGAGGTCCATGCACATTCCACCTGGTGGCACAGTTGGTGAAGGTTTGTCGCCGGTGTTGCAGACCAGGTCAGACACCGTCCAATTGAGTCCCACACATGCTCAATGGGGAACAGGTCTTGTGATCGTGCTGGCCAGAGGAGTTGAGAACGCCTTGGAGAGCTCATTGGGTTGCATGAGCAGTGTGTGGGCAGGCATTATCCTGTTGGAAGAGAACATCTCCCTTGATGTTGCAGGAATGCCAACAGAACAAGTTGGATGATGGTCTGGATATACGCTGTACTGCTCAATGTTCCCTGTAGGACAACTGGAGGCAAACGATCATTTTAGACTATGGCTCCCCACACCATGATGCCAGGCGTTGGTCTTGTGTGTTTCTGCCGTATACACTGTAGCATGTACCACATGCACAAATGACCATTACTAGCTCCGAGTCAGAATCTGCTTTCATCACTAAATACAACGCTGTGCCATTCATCTCTAGGTGCTTCTTGCCTGACACTACTGGAGGCAGCCTGCACGGTGGTTAGCATTAGGGGAAGTCTGGTGAGCGGCACTCGTGATTGTAACCCAGCTTCCAGCAAATGATTGCAGATGGTTCTAGCTGATCTCCGGGTGCGATGCTGGTCCTAATCTGTGCTGAAGTCATTGTGTGATCCGTGATGGCTGCTCGTACGATGCAGCAGTTCTGGCGGGCATCCGTGTGCCACTGCCATCCGGAACCAGGCTGACGAGCATTTTCCTCAGACCACTGGTGCCAACACTGATGCACTTCAAGTCCAACGTGTTGAGCAAACGAACACCCGGAACGATCACCCGGCCTCCTGTAGACCCACAGTACGACCTCGCCCTTAACTGTGCTCGCCTACTCCGCACTAGCATGTCTACAATGTTCACCATCACTTTGACACACAGTATGATGCTGAAAACAGCTGACCATTCTTGCATCTTGTAGGGGCTCAGATTGTCCATGGCCACTACTAGCTTCCTAATTCTTGCCCTCTACCAGTACCACACGCAAATACGGTGCTTCCCATTCACTTCCTAGGGGTGTTCATTTTTCATTTTCCACTAGTGTATATCCCATACGTCCATAAATTCTTTATATACCCTGTTATGCCTGTACACAAATGTCTTGTGTCAAGAGCACATAAACAGTCACTTGCTTGTGTGGGTCTTAGTCCTCGTTTGATTTTCTACAAATCAGTGAAAAGAACTTCTGAAGTATCTTATTTTTTACTTCACAATGACCTAGAAAGAAAGCGTACATTATCATTTGAACTGTTTATCCAACCTGATATATTTTGGCAGTTGAACATCGGAGTGACAAGAAATTTGGCTTATTTTACCAAAAACCGATACCTCATAACAGGAAGTTCTTCTTAAATGGTATGGCCCTGAAGACTTGAAAAGTATTTTTTTATAGAGTAAAAAATTTTCATGTGGGAGAGAAGTTTAACAAGCAGAACGATTGTGTTTATGCCAAATCTGTTAATGATATTCCATGAAGCAAGTGGAAATCTATTGAGAGTCTACAATTCAGGTTATGTTATGGTTTGGCCAGGAGTCAGCTGATTAGGCAAATCTAAACTCCATTTCTTTACCCAATTTTTTGTGAAAGTTTCAGCAAAAATTTATCTGTGATTCCAGAACCAATTTTCAAGCTGCTCAATCTTTCTTTGTTCAGTGGACACCTATGGATATTTCAGCAGGACACAACTCCATCTCACAAAGTGAAAATCACTCAAGCTCGGTTGACAATTCCTGGTTTCATTTATGTGCTGAGTGGCTGTTTGCACCACCAGATCTAAATGACTTGGACTACTACTTATGGCCAAAGTTGGAGCTGAAGGCTTGCTCTAAACCCCACACAAGCATTGCTGCTCTCAAAGAGATCTTTGTGCCAAGAAAGGAAGAAGATATCCATGCACATCATTCATAGCACTATCAAGCACTAGAGACTGAGGTTGCAGGCCTATAATAAGACGAGGGGCAGCACATTTTGAGAAATAAATTTATATTTATGATAATTAGATATTAAGAAATACTTCTGAAAATTTCAGTAAAATATCAGTAAATTCGTTAAGTTATGCTCTTTTTATCTTTGTACCAGAATTTATGGGCATACAGAGTATATGCAAGAAAATTATTAATTTAAATTGTACTTGAACATTTAATATAAAAAAAAGGTGTAAGTTAAAAGTAAGAACAATGCTTCCTAATTACCTTTTATAGAAAAATTACTAATAATTTGGAATTATGAATGTGAAGAAAGGATGGAGACAACATCTATCACAAAAGTCATCTCAATATACATGTATATTGCAAGATCATTGTAGGATTGCCTTGAAATTGTGGTGTATTCATAGCATTCATTCAGCTGTGCTGCCATGGAAGTCGCCTATTTTACTGGATACTCTCAACTACTATGTTTTTTGAAACTCTAATGCTATAGGCTGTTATTTGCCTAGAATAGTGACTTAGTGGTTATATTTCACTAAGATTTTTCACCACTCTGTCCAATGCATCAAATAGCCTTTTCCAATAGTATATTCACTTGATGCATGAGACACTGCATTCCCATATACTTCCTGTTTAAGGCAGCATAGCCATTGCATTATTTTATGGAAAAAAAAAAATGGACAAAAAAGACTTACTGATAAGTTCTGAACACGTTTTAATATTTTCTATTTAATAAAGGAAAAGGAAAAAAAAAATAGGAAAAGCTTGTTTCTCACTTTCATCATACATTAGCAAAGGACAAACTTCATTTGGATGTCATATTCCAATTTCTCATCTATCTCACCAGATTACTCTTTTCTGTTGCTGAAGTACCACCAGGTTTGATCATAAAAGCCGAAAATTTATTTCAGCATTAACAAACCTGCCTTTTAAAAAGAGAGCTTTGTCAATTTTCAGCATTTGATGCTGTTTTGATACAAAACTACATTCAACAATTATTGTCATTGTATCAGACCAGCAGCGCAGTCACCTGTTCATTGATTAGAATAATAGAGTAGGATAATGAGATAAAAAACAGCTTTTCAGAGGCTATCCATTTCTAGCTATCAAAAAAACTAAATGATACAAAATTGGTTACTGGGTTAATGAACCTCTAGTTTCTTTACACCAATGCTTCAAAGTATTTTGGATTTAAATGTTGAGCATCTCTCTCACTAGAGGATGGACTTTTCTAGACGTTGTTTCTATAAGGACTTAAAAAGATTTAATGTTGTTTTAAAGCAGAAGATAACTTCCTCCCACATTTCATTTGCCCTCATTCATTTGAACACATCCACAAAAGGGGTTTATATAATGAGAAAACACATGTCATCCACTACAAATACCAGTACTCCAAATTTTTCAGATAATTATTGACAGCAACTTTGGTATAGTAGCTTGCCTCATTTCAGATGTACAAATTCATCTTGGCCAAAATTTAGAAGGTGATTCAAATGCCATCTGCTTAAATGCTGAATATTTACCAAGAAATAGTCAAACTACATTAAAAAACAATTTCCTGGCTTTAAACATTGAACAGACAGTATCTTTATACAGGGCCTTCAGAATGGACTGTTATGATCAGATGTATTTCATCATATAATAAAGAGAAATAGAATAAAGACAAGAAGCTACTTATTTATGAATGCAATGACTAAATAGTTGTCTTAAATTATACGGGAGTTTATTTAAAAAAATGGCAGACAAGTGTTGACTGACTATCCAACCTCATCTTATTCCCAGGTCAATAAAACTTTGGGAGCCTTATCTGATATGCCTCCATGGGCTATACCTACCTTACTGAAAAAGTTTATGGCATATAAATAAAGAAAATAAATTTTCTAAAGAATATGATATGGTCATGCTATGTGAATTATTCTGGAAAGACTCCCACTTGGTTGACATACATCTTGTTGAACAAGCTTTATACTAATTAATTTTAAATATTAAATATGATGTTAGTAAATGAGAACCTAATGTAGATTGAATATTTTTTAAGCCACAAAAAAAAAAAAAAAAGAGGTTTTACAGAAGTAAATATGGACATTAGACTTTCAGGCAGACTTAACATAAATGAAGCAGTGATTCCTGATGCTTTACTAGATCAGTGGTTGGGGGTTCTGTAGCTCTGAACAATCACAGTTCTACTACATTTATGGCCTCTTTTGTTGGCAGCTAGGGAACTGCAGTCCTTGATGCTTTGGATTTTGTTGAAATTTTTTGAAAAAATTAGCTATTTATAGCAAAAAAGATGGTCCACCTCTGATTTTGATTAAATAAGTGCATAATTCCAACCATGGGCCTATAGTACAACAATTAACTTAATCAATACTGCCAACATTATACTGACACAATTTTCAGTATTGTTCTAACAATTCCCACAAAGCTTGAAACAATAGCCATGTTAAGTTCTTATAACAAGAAGGCTTAACATGCATTATTTTAATACCTTGTATTAAAATAATGAGAAATTAAAAATAAAATGCACTTGTAAAAAAGAATAATTCCGAAACTCAGTATTCCGAAACTGTCGGTTAATTACTATCTCTTTTTATTCTACTTATTCTTTTTTACAAGTAAGTGTGTTTTATTTTTAATTTCTCTTTACTTACTTTAAGTTCTTATAAAATGAAGATTTGTAATAATTTATGCAGACTGAACATTTGAATCATTACAAAGAGCAAGAACATTTTCCTATAAAACATAGGAATTTTTTTCCAATTATTAATAAGAAAATTTTGTTAAGGTATGACCATTGGAATACAGTAATGTCTAATGTTTATCAAAGGTAAGATTTCTCATTATTAAATATAACCTCTTGATTTGCATTCACTTATGATGTCAATCAATTTTTTTATTATTATTACAGCTACTTAGAATATATTAAAAAATGTTTATTGTGGTTAAAAAATTTATCTGACCATGAAATTTCATCAAGTTATATTTCTTGTATGATTTCATTTCAGAGATCTAACTTTTATTTTTTAATGAAAGTAACTCCTTGAAATTTTTAATTTGTAGCTTTATAACTTAAAAGACTTTCTTTGTCTTGTTATTATATATTTTTATTTAAAAATATCTCTTAATCATTTCTAGCATCTTTCCTAGGCCTGTCTTTCATTAAAGTATATCAAGTGGAATCTTTCAAGAATGTTACAATCCAGGTAAAATTATTTAATGATGATGTACTTACAGGCATTCTGAATTATCTTAATTTCTTGTTATTCAACTCTCACACTTAATTTCTAATGGAATAATTTGTTTACATCCTAACATACTTTATTCACCTTCAGCTGAATCTGAATGAATTCCAAGCTTTGCATACACATGGAAGCGGTCCTATGCACTTCATCTTTGCTTTATTCATTATTAAAATACTTTGATGGTATGAAATTTGTGCAAGTGGCAATGCACCTTCATTCATAATGATTTAATTGCATTCAATTGAGTGCATTCCTTAAGAATTAATTAAATATTTGATTAAAATGTACAAAAATTCTAAGCATTGCCAAATTACTAGGTGAAATTAGTTCATTAATAAAGATTAGTAAATAATTTTTATTTGATTTAAATTACAAGATTTTCCAGACCACACAATTTTTGTAAGCTAATTAAATCCCACATTCAGAAAGTTTTTGTGGCTAGTGGCTAGTTTGTGGTAAACATAACCTTATAATCTTTTATTTAGAGGATAACCATCACTCCACTTCTTCCTCTTTTCAATTACTAATCAAACAAATAAAAACCAAAAAGGTGAGAGGGTTCAGGAACTTTGGTTTCTCATCAGTCTACAGATCTTGTCGCCTCTACATCATCTGGGGTGAGTGGAAACTTTCAAATGATTGAAACAATTATATTGGGTTTCAATAATGAAATCATGCATTACTTAAGAATGAACCAAATCGTCAAACAGTCTCAGGCTTCCTCCTGATACAAGTAAGGATGTGGAAGGTCTTTTTTTTTTATTCAGTTGTTCAAAGTTTGTTGTTGAAATTCCTGTCAAATGAATTGTAAGGGTTTAAGACTACCATAAGCATAAATACTGCAGCCCAAGAGAACCCTACCCCTCCCCTCCAAGTCAAAATATAAAAATACCTGGCAGTCGATGGTGTTTAAAGATTCTTTTTTTTTCTTTTGTTGGTTGGATGGTTGCCTGCTCAATCATACTTACTGCAGCAATTATCCATTTAAATTGAAAAATTACAGGCAAAAGCACATTTTGTGAAAATTGCATTCAATGGAAAAGAAAATCAATATAGGATGGTATTTGTAAATACACTAAAGGGCAAAAGTTAAGTTTCAAACACTTAAAATAACATTCCTAAAAAAAAAAATTCACAATAAATTTTTAATGAAACTTCACTAACTTTAATATGTTATGAAAACATTTACATATAAATGAAAAGGTTTAAAAAAATAAGAGTTAAATTGCAAAATCATCAAAATGATCAAAGTAATGAACTAGGGAAATTCATGACATGTAATCATAATAAGGTGTATGATCATCTTGGACAGCAATGCAGGTCTCTCACCTTTTCCTACTGGCCACAAGGTTATTGAACAGTTCAGAGATGTGCATAGTCATTCGTGCAAAAAGGTCAGTCTGAAGCTCAAAAAGGCCTCTTGAAGGAGGAATGAAAGCGAAAAGAGTCTTGCAAGAGTATCCCATGGATGTTCAATCTAATTCAGGTCAGGAGAATTGGCTGGCCAATCCATTCGATCAATTTGAAAAGATATTGAAATTTCAAATCCAGCAGTGGTGGCAATATTCACATATATTTTCAGATTAGAGCCAATGAAAGCATGATTAAGTTTTCAAAATAAAACGCGCACTTTTATTACAGATCTCGTCATTAGAAGTTTAACCATCTCTTTTGCGCCATCAGCAGTGCATCATAGCAATAAGTTGGGAAGATATTTGATAGCTCCCTTAGCGTTTTCTACCATACTTTCTGCTCTGATTGTGAATCATATCACACACAACAATCTCTATCTGTGGATGGAGCCAGGATATTATTTGGTGCATCAGGATGTTCTGTAATGATAGTCGTTATTTGTTGATGTGCGTTATCTTGTTGCTGTTAGATACTCTTCTTTATAAAGGGATAAAAACAGTATCCACACATGCTCCATGTATTATAGATCTGTCAAACTGCCTCTTGTGGAAGTTGAGAGATGTTAAATTATCATAGTATGGGCAAGTTGGGTTTATGTCCTGGATCCCACACTTTTGAGAGGGCCTACACAATCAGCAATAAAAACAGCAGAATCAGAAAAATTATTAAAAAATTAAATTTTGTGAAGGTGGTATGAATGAATAGTATTTAAAAATAATGAAATAGTTATATTTTGCTTCTCTGTATTATGGTGAAACTAAACGAGGACCCCACAAATTACACTTGTTGAAGGCTCACAAATGCAAGGAACCATGCTGCTGATTATTCTCCAGGCCATGGTACCTACCGTGAAACTGTGCCTTGGTACTATTGGATTAACATAAAACTACCATTATAAAATGCTGGTGGATAAATTTCATTGCTACATTGATGATATGGTTAAATGGGAAGTGAAACACTGATCCTGGAATCTGACCTCTTTGTAACAGCCTTTGAATATTTCTGTTGAAAAATCATTTGTGATAGCTGTATACATAGCGGATGTCCTCTGCTCTCTGTAATTGAACATCTAGTGGAAATATCTAGATGTCTTCCATTAACATACTATATATTTTGATTCTTTGTGCCTAAGATTTGAATGAAGAATCAACAATTCAGCAAAGTTTTAAAAAGACCAGTACTTTATTGTGAATGGATCCAAGAATCTTCTGGTATGGGATGACTGCTGATATTAACGATGACAATGAGTATATCAATGAAGATGCTGCTGCTGAAAGTCTAGACTGTAGTGACAGGAATAAATAAGATAAAATCAAATGAAATCCTTATTAAGAAAAAAAAATATTGTCGAATTTCTTGAACAAAACTAGTTATTGGCATGCAAGCTTTTAACACTGCATGGTTTTATTTATATTTTTTTATTTTTTTTTTGTTGGGAGAAGGGTGCGTTTTGTGATATAGCTCCACTCTAGATGTCAAAAACACTCAATTTTTCTACTTTAAATAATATTTTAAATAACCGTTTTTTTTTTTTTTTTTTTTTTTTCCATTGAAAAGTCTTGAAGTTTTAAAATTTGGCAATTTTTATTGCAGGACAATCATGAAACATTTTTGAAACATAAATTCCGTATATATGCATTGTAAAAAAAAAAAAAAAAAATGCATTGTAGAAACAAAATTGTTTTTATTTGTTATTTACAATACAGCTCAAGCTTATCCAGCCTTGATTTCCCTTAGTTTGTGCTCACTGCATAGTTTCTACTCTCGACTTTTGCCTGAAATTTTAAGAAAAAGGTGAAGGAAATTACATCAGTAAATACAGATAAGCATACCTTAGAGATGGCAGTTGTGTGTGGTAGGGCTTTGTCCTATTGGAAAATGGCAGCTGGAAGACATTACATGGTACCAACATACATGTAGAGATTTTTCCATGAATTGGCATACTTTCTAACAGCCTATCATCACCAGCAAAGGTAATTGAGAATCATATGCACCTCTTACCTCAACATTGCCTTTTTTGATAGTGACCAATTCAGGAATATGGCATTCTCAGTTTACTCTGTTGCTCATGTGGTTTCCATAGGTGAATATGATGGCTTCTGCTCCAAGACAAAGTAGGACTTACCATTGAAGAGATCAGTACCATTCTACAGGTTCTGTTCTGTTTGGGAACAAAACAAGTCCAGAAGCAGTCTATCGTCATGAGCAGTTAGTTTCAGGACAATTGTAATTGAAATTTTAATATTGCATAGATTCTTTCATATACACTTTCCAGCCACTTTATTAGGTACTCCTACCTAGTAGCATGTTGGGCCTCCTTTAGCCCTCCAGACAGTCTGAATTCGTCGAGGTATGGATTCCACAAGATGCTGAAAACATTGTTGAGATATTGTGTACCATGCAGACATGAGTGTGCCACGCAGTTCCTGAAGATTTGATGGAGGTGTTGGCCTGGAGCAAGCAGTTCATTCCAGCTCATCCCATAAATTTTCAATCGGGCTGAGATCCAGGGACTGAGTGGGCCACTGCAGCAAGGAAATGTCATCGTCCTGTTCCTCTAACCATCCCTTAGTGATGCGGGCTTTGTGCACCGGTGCATTATCCTGCTGGAAGTAGCCATCTGCATGAGGATCAACTGTTAACATGTACGGTTGCACTTGGTCAGCTACGATGTTTAGATACACTCTAGCATCCTGACTTGCCTCCAGAGGTATCAATGGATCCAACATGTGCCAGGAAAACATCCCCTACACCATGACACTGCCCCTACCGGCTTGAAGAGTTGTTGTGAGACACAGCATTTGTGCGCATAGCAGGAGTGTACCTAATAAAGTGGCCGGACAGTGTATACAAGATGGTCCTAATCAAACTGATACTACTCAAAGCCATCTGTAGCTCGATTAAACAACTGGAATGACACCAAATTTGGTGGGGAGACTAATGAAGACATAAGAAGGATTCCATGAATAAAAAAAATAGTTCCAAAAGTTGCCGATAGGGAGAAACGAGGCACTGCACAATGTAAAAAAAGAGTTGCAATGGACAGACAAATGAATGACAAAGATGAAACTAAACTGAAACATCACCTTTTACTTAGCACATTCATTTCCCCATATGGAAGTAGCCCAGGTTCAATGTGGCCACCTTTCTTGTGGACCAGGAATTGCATCCTGTGCACAACATTCTCTGCATGTCTGAAGGAATGTTCATCACAGCCCTTGATACATTGTTCTTTAAGGTAGTCACGTTCAGGACCCCTCCAAGATACATTGGACTTCAAGTAACCCCACAGCCAAAACTTGCAAGGAGATAAATTCGGATAGCTAAGCTGCTATGCAACCAGAAAGAAGTGACTGATGACTTTCGTCTGTGAAGTGATGCTGTAGAAGCTGCTATACCGATCGAGCAATGTAAAGGTGAATGTAAAGGGATTTCCTGAAACGCATGGGGTGGTTCGAATGCTCAAATTCAACAATTTTATGTGTTGACAGTCCCATCCAAATAAAAATGGGCCTCATCTCCCCACAGAATGCTCCAAGGGCAATCATCATCAAATTCTATCCTGAAAAGAGACATGAGAACAAATGTCAGTCGCTTACCATAACATTGTGTTTGAGTTGCTGTATGCTACTGATCTTGTATGGACAAAAGTGGATAACTTTCCACAAGACCATCCATATCATGGCGTACTTCAAATCCAGTTGTCGCGCTACTCCTACCAGCATGGGTCCCCAATCTGCCATTGACTATTCCAGTTGCAACATCTGCAATTGTCTGTTCTGGCACTGGTTTCCGTCCTCTGCCAGATCAAACTGCTAGCAAACCTGTTTCTTTAAACTTCTTAATCATAGATTTCAATGCGTTAACTGATTACAGACCTTTAAACAAGTTCTGACTGGTTCTAAACTCACGAAGAGCAGCTGCTGCGTTGGACTGGTGATGGTAAAATAACTTCACAAGTAACACACGCTTAGATAACATAAGAGCAGAACTGGTAAGCAGAATGTCTTTCTGAAGTTTTCCCCATCCCTTTATAGCTCGAATTACTAGCGTTGTTGTAGCCTACTTAGCCGAGAATTTGCATGAACGGCTTTTACTTGCATTGTATGCAAATTCCCTTCTATATAGAATACAATAGCGCCACATTTCCCCTATTGCTGACTTTTGGAACTATTTTTTTTTTTTTTTTTTTTGCGGGATCTTTCGTCCCATGTCTTCATTAGTCTCCCTACCAAATTTGGTGCCATTCCATTCAATCGAGCAACAGATGGCTGTGAGTAGTGTCAGTTTCATTACAGCCACCTTGTATATATTTTACGTTTCCTCCTATTCAGAAATCATTCTGTTTCAGAGAAAGCATAGGATAAAATACATATATATTACAGATTAACAATCAGTTATCCGGTTTTATTGATAATTCAATGTAATTTGGATAATGTGGTATGAAATTCCCAGATTGCTGCTATACCATCTTGCTATCCTGTAATTGTGTTTATTTGGTGCCACAAGTAGCATCAGTTATTTTTAACTTTTTTTTTTCTTCTAGCTTCTGTGTAGATAGATTGTAGAGATCTTTTAGTGAGAATTATTGGTTTTTAACTATTCATCAGTTATTCATGAAAATCACTATTCCAGAACACTTCAGGTCATAATGATGCTGGATTAGTGATGGGCAATGTGCACTTTTTCTATTGGACAGGTTTATAATTTGCTATCAAAAAAAGGAGGGGGATTAAATTTATTTTATTTTTAACTTTTCATTTTTAATAATATTGTATCTAGGCTTTTAAAATAATTGTGTTTTGAGATTTTTTTTTTTATTATTTCCTATACTAACCACTTGTATAATAAAACTTATTTTGAATTTGAAAAGATTCAGGTACCATATTAAGATATTTGTTTCTGTGAAACTATTCTCAGTATTACTAAAGTAAAATTATTTTCTGTTATATTTGTTCATTTTTATGCTGTTTACTTTCAGCAAAGTGGCAGTGCCAATCACACCACCTGCCGATAAGAAAGTGAAGTCAAAGCATAAAATATACTTGGACACTTTACCTCCAGAAATCATCCTAATAATTTTTGAATATATTGAGCCACAGTTTGTCTTAAAAACGATGTCATGTGTCTGTAGGAAATTTTATAATCTCTTGAGTAATGATTCTACATGGAGATTACGAGTGATGTCCCACTGGCCAAGATATCCACTTGCAGGTCTGCTTTGATCATTGAATATTTAGCTCTTAAAACATATTCGTAGATTAAATATTTTTTTCTTATGAATGTTTAAAGAAATGTTCTTTATTATAAATGTGTGAACTGAGTTATTTTTTCTAAAATAATAAAGGAATATAATGGCCTAACATTATTTAAATTATTTTCTTTTAAACATGAGTGACATTGCGATATTCAGTAAGCATTTAGTCAATTACAATCATAATTTTGTTCTTCTGTTTTCATTTTCTTTTCAAGATGTTCATCCACAATAGGAGCCAGGTTTCTAGGGAATGCTGATTGAACAGAGTTTGAAACTTCAACTTATTGTCCCTCCTTGAGCCCTAATAGATAAAAAGTAGCTTTGCCTTTCAGCATTTGTGTCATGTTGGTCACATTCAGATAATTATTCTTTTGCAGCTCTCCATAAATATGTAGGCATTTTTTCTGCATTTCTTCCTGGTTGATAATTCATGTCAGTTATTGCTTGAATTTTTATTTTATTTTATTATTATTGATCATTAAGTTCTGCATTTTCACCTGAAGTACTTTCAAAAGCTTTTATATTTAGCCTTCATTAATATCCTGAGTCAAAACATTTGCTACGTCTGCTGATTCCACCAGTAGTTGTAGACTTGTAGACTCGATTGTACCAGTAGTTGACCACACTTCTTTAACCTTCTTATTCCACTCCATCCTACCAGTGGCTTCTACTGCTGATTATTCATCACTTATTATCTTACTTTCCAGCACACCAAAAATTAAAGAGTTATTCCTTATCCCTGTGCCTAATGAATTCACATGTTGTAAGATAACCACATTGTCCCTTCACCATCTGATACACTTTCAGTAAAGCTTGAAAGCACATTTCTTCACCTGCTCTTCAGTTACAGTTCAGAAATCATCACTGAAACTATTGAAGTTCCTACCCAAATACATACATCATTGTTTTGTCTGCAACCCACCATTGTTTTGTCTGCAACTCGCCCTCTCCTTCTCCTACATTACAACAAAACACCACATGAACCCTGCCTTCTAAATATGAGCATCTCAGAATGTCAGTGGATGTCTGCATTCAGTTATGATGGAAAGCCCAATTTTCCATCTTTGGGTTTCCAACATTATCCAGTTTTACTATTAAATTTCAGTTTCAGTATTCTTCCTATTCAGTCATATTCCAGAAATTATCTGCAGATATGAGAGTGCTACATCTCTGTTCATGTAGTTCTATTTCTCAAACATTAAACCAGTCATCTGTCCAGTTGTTAATATTGCATGTTTCATTTTCATTCTAGTTACCCACTATCAAATGGAAAGATTAGAGACAACCAATTTTCCTTCTATCGTCAAAATTTGAATTTATCAATATTTATTGACGTTTGGGCTCTATACCCATAAATCATATATTGCCCTATCATCAACTGTTAATGCACTGTCAATGTTTGTATCATTGGGTGCATAATTTCTGGTCAAGTAGTTTAAGTAACCATCCATCTCCTGTTATTTTACATTGATTTCTGATCATCCATATATTGAGTGTGTCCTGTTTGTTTCTACATTTTGCAAACAACCTTCAGCACTATTTTTAAATATGAAGTAACGAATAAAATTGCTTCTAAACTTTTTAGGTTGTATTGAAAAAAAAAAAAAAAAGACAAATATTAAAATATGAGGTTAGTTGTAGTTTTAATGCCATTTACAAGATATTAGTCATGTTAGATACATTAAAGCTTTTGATTCCTTCATCAATAAATATTTTAATCAATGTGGTTGATTTAATTTAAGGCATGCATGCACTTAAAAATTGTGAAATTCACTTATTTGTAATGCTTTATCTATACCACTGAATCACACCTCCATGGCCTATTGAACTATAAAAAAAAACACCATATATTTATTTATTTATTTATTTATTTATTTATTTATTTATTTATTTATTTATTTATTTATGCATGCATGCATGCATGCATGCATGCTTGAAATACCTGGGATTTGAATTCAGAAATATGTTAAATATTATATACTGGTGCAATACCAGCCAATGATTTTGTATGGGACAGCAACCTGGAGTAGTGTTATGTGTAAAAGAAGTCGAGCAGACCTAGATGCTCAAAACACAAAAAACCTTTGCATTACAAATGACAAAATTGTAAAACTCTTTCTACTTATACACTTCTGGAGATTAATACCACTTCCATTAGTAATTCAACATAAAATATTAATATTTTTTACTTAAAAACTTGTAATATACATAATGTACTGTATGTGAATGTTAATATGAGAGACTGAAATTAATGTGTTTCCTAGAGAAAAACCTCTATCTACAAATGTTCACCAATCATTAAAGAAAAATCCAAATATTACTCTTGATGCTACAGACCCAAATACATACATTTGTGAGATAAATATTTTTACTGATAGTTCTAAATCAAAATTGGAAGTTGGATTTAGTACATTATAAATAGGGGTAGTTGCTCAGTAGAACAGTGTCTACGATATAAATTTCCAAATTAATTTGTATTTTTCAAGCTGAGTTGTCAGTAATAAAATTTGCTGTGTATGGGTGGTAATATTCAAAACGAAGCATTAAAAATAAATATTTTTAGTTATTCCAAGTCATCCCTGCAAGTTTTTCTAGAAATTTTAAAAAACAATTTATCAGATGTTCAATTAGAAATCTTTATAGTGATTTCAATAAATTGAACTTTTAAGATATCCCTGGACACTCTGGATATGAAGGAAATGAAAAAGCTAATAAAGAAGCTAAAGCAGCAGTAACTGACACTACTTTGCAAATAAGTCTAACTGGAAATGGCCGATATATTATCATATCTAATATTCGCTTGTTGCTAAAGGATAAATGGAGTAGGTTTAGGGAGCAGTTCAAAAAAGGTCAAATATAAAAAAAAGTTTTTCCCAAAAATCTTTTGTTCTTTGTCATCACCTACAGTTGAAATCAATTTTGCAATGTAAAATAGTAATGCTTATAGTGATGCTCATAGTAATTTCAATACTTACCTGGCAAAATTTAACCTTTTACATAGTTTGTTTTATGAATGTGGTAGTGGAGAATAGAAACAGCAGAGCATGTGATTTGTAAATATATCAGATTTGAATATGAAGGTTGAAATTACTCTTGAATTTACAGAAGCATAATATTGTATGGCCATGTCCAGAATTCCTATTAGTACAAAACCTGTTTATAAGTATTTTTTTGGATTATGTAAGCTCTGTGTTGCAAAAGAATCAGAAATTAAGAATCTAATTAAGTTAGGAAATAAGATATGTATAGTCTCTGTTGATTTATGATCCCATTGTTAAAGATTTATAAAATTCTAGAGTGATCTATATCTAGTTATAGTAATGTACTTAATTAAAATATATGTATATGTATTAATTAATAATTCCAATGTAAACAGTGTTGTACTCTCCTAAGTGGTGCACTTAATAAAGTTCTTCTTATTATTTATTTACTTATTTATTTGCTTTAAGACTATGCAAAGAATGTCAATAAATTAAATAAAAATAATTAACTATAATACTATTAAAAAAAATAATAAAAGGCCCTTGGCTTGATCTTGTATATTGGTGGCTTATTGATCTACAAAAGGCCTCAAATATGGCAATGATATTGGTTGAAAATAATCAGGATCTTCAGAAGCCTATTGCCAAAAACTTGTGTTAAAATTGGAATTAAGTGTTGTTTTGCTGTCTTTAAGAAAGAAAATTTCATTGAGAATTTGGCAGCAGTGGTGCAGTATGGAAATTGTGCCCCATTTGACTGCATCTGTTGACTCTGGATCATCATTACATCATTTATGGAAATGTTTAAACAATAATTACTGGAAATGAGAATATATTGATGTACAGAGAAATACTAGTAGCGGTATGTTCTTTCCATCCCATTGTGTTATAATTTTCCACCATTTAAGCTACTGTTTCAGAACATAATAGTTATGCATTAATGAAGACATCAATAAGGTAAAAACAAAATGTGGTTCTTTAAATAGTAAGTCTGTGTTATAAGTACTTAAGATATAAAACCCAAAACTTTATATTTTTCTTTAATATTTTAATTTCTGTTTGCTGCACTTCTTTGACAAAACCTTGAACATGTCATTTATATTAGAAATAATTACATTCTAATATATAATATCATATTGATAAATATTATATTGATGCTGATAGGTATTATGAAAATTATTATTTGTTATTTAATGTAATTTGTGCTGTTTTAACCTCTTTATTAATTCAATAATCACCTTAACTATTTTAATTTCAGCAATTCACTTAGATAACTTACAATACATTTTCACAGAATGCACTAAATGTTTATTTTGGTTTTCGTATATGAATTCCTTAATAACCACAATAATATAATCCTTATTTTTCAGAAAAGTTTTGTGTCTTCAGTCAGGTAGACATACATGTTAGCATATGAAAATACTCTTATTTTATCATTATGACTGAAGTGTAACTTGTACTTCCATGCCATGTGAGAAATGAGAAGTGAAATAATTAAAACTGAAAATTTAGTGATTTACACTACTGCTTCTGAGGGTCTCAAATGTTCTGGACAAACTGCCAGTGCAATTTTTCCAGATGACTCTAAAAAAAAAAAAGGGGGGGGGGTGATGTTAAAAATGCTTTATTAAACTCTTGGAAAATTTTTATAGTTGCAATTCTTTAAAATTGTTAAGGATGGGAAAGAAGTTATTGGAAAGTAAAGGAAATAAACAGGTCACATGAATATTAAAGAAAAAAAAAATCAGTGCACACAGTTTTGTTTTATTACACTTCCTTCAGGTTGCTGTCAGTGTATGAAGTGAAATGGAAAGTAAAGAGGAAAATCACACATTTCACTTCAGGCTTGCCTCCTAAATATAGCTTTTAAGCTTAATTTAAAAGATGTTAGATGCATATTATCATGTTATGTGATGTGCAAAATGGTATTTTAAAAACACAAGCTTAAAATATTGTTTATCACCTTATTCCTTATGGTGATTATTCCTTAAGGTAATGTCCTGCAGATATCCCTACTGCCTCCACAAGAGGAGGAGGAGGATGATGTTGAATTTACAATAAAAATACTGACTGAGCTGTAAATATAATATAGTTTCTACAGCAAGTATGTAATGTATTTCCTTAAATCCAATTTCCAAACGCACATTAAACTGGAGCATTTAATTGAGATTATAGTAATAAAATGTTGTTGTTGTTTTAGTTAATGAAGATTTTAATTGGAAAAAAGCTTGCATATCTCTTGAAAAGGAATCCAAACTGTGGCGGAAGAATGCAGTAGGAATGAAGCACTTCAATCTGAATGGTATTATGACGTCAGATGCTGTTCATTTTATCCAGGTAATTTTCTTTGAGAGGAAAAAAAATATTAATCCATTAAAAATTATACAAGTGTTAAATGGAATAAATGCAATGATCTTTTAAAAATGTAATCATAGTCCTTCAGGTGCAGTCATAGATTAAGATAGCCTGCCAAATCACTGATATGTCTAAACCTGTGTTCAAAGCTGTGTGCTACTTTAATTACTCATTTGAATTTCTAACCAATTATAAAATAAACTTTTTATTTATATATATATATTTTTTTTTAATGTTGACCAATAATTAGAGAATGTAAGCTCATAACAGTTGCCTGCTGTAGTTTGAGTTAGATACTTGTAATACTTTTACCTCTCATAACTATCAACATTTTCAAAATTACAACCTAAAAGCTGCCTATCTTCAAATAATCTTTCATAACTATCTACAAAATTATTAATGGAAATTATTAATGACTTTCAGAATTGTTACATTCATAGAATGGGGACAAGTTTTCCATTAAAGAGCACACAAATTTGGGCCAATAATGTAGAGCATGGCTGAGATTTAATTCTATTGCAAAAAAAAAAATGATGCAATCCCAATAATTTAGAGAGAGAGCCATGAAAATCAATATGCAAATGTCTTTATTCAAGATATTCAAACATTAAAATTTCATTGCAAATGAATGCACCAAATGTGTCCAGAGCCCATGAGAAGAGCACATTCTAGAGCCAATACAGGGTGATTCAAAATTCCCCGTACAAACTTTAAAGGTAGCCCAGGAATACAAAAACAAACCATATTCATATTGGAGAGTATGTCTGCAAACGCCAGCTGGAATGTGCTGGAGGGCACTGTGAACCATCATCATTTGTGACATCGACTTTGTACGAGTAGGATGTATTGCTTCACTCATGCTGAGAGGGCAGGTATACACCTAGCTTATGGGGCAGAGAACAGAAACGGACAAGCTGCTGTACAATTGTAGCATTAACGGTTCTCCAACAGACATGTGCCCAATCATCAAATGTTTGCACCAGAGATTGTGTGAAACTGAATTATTCAACAGAAACAGGCATGATTGTGGTACTTGTTATATTGTAAACATAGGGCTAATAAACATGTTGTTTACCTTACTTGTTGTCTTTTATTTCTTAACCTTAGCATACCTTCTAGCACATTCAGGTGGCATTTGTGAACATGTGTTCCACTATGAATATGATTTGTTTTTGTATTCCTGATTTTTGCAATAGAGTGTATTTTCAGATAATTACAATGAATTTATTCAAGATAGCAATGCAAGGTAAAGGTGTTTCTGCTACATGCCATACAGTCCCTTGAGAGTGCAGAATTTAGGCTCACAATGATTCTCAACCAGCGGGACTAGTTGGGGCCAGATGGTCAGTCTGACACCTGCCAGCCTTTAACCCCAGAATAAGAAACTCGGTACCTATTTGACAGAAGGCTGAGTGAACACTAGGGTCCATTTGCAACTGTGGGAAAAAAAAAAACAACCTGGCTGCCCATGGGAATTGAATCTGGATTCTTCAGTCTGCAGACCTGCATCTTAACCACTAGCCTGTTGTAGACCAATGTTGGCATATTTTTTCTTAACTGAGGACTACTAAATTCATCTAGTGAATATGTAGTTAGCAGCTTCTAAGGATGATCTAAGAAAGATGATAATTTCACAGGCCATTGGAGAACATTCATATCTTACCTGCCAACCTGGGATTTATAATTTTGGATTTGCATTTTCAAACACAGTAAAACCTCGTTAAGTTGTCACCCGGATAAGTCGTCACTCCGTTTAAGTCGTCGTTTTCCTTTGGTCCCGATAAGGTCTCATACACAATAATGTAAAACAACCCTCCTTTACCCGTCACCAAATTTAATTTTACTCCTGATAACTCGTCACCCTCAAAAATGGCCAAAAGCATCTTTCTTCTCCATTTTGTATGCCATCGTGTTGTCTTTTCAGCCCCGCCCCTTCACTTTAAGAAAGCCAAGCCTTTACGGGGAATTTTGACCATGCCTGTCACTTCATTCCTTTCCTACCCCTTCGGAGGATTTGGGTTCTTGGAATCTCGCTGCTAATTATTCAAAGCACACTTCTCGCTGCGACTCTGTCAAGTGCAGACGTTTTTCTTGACCACTCCTGAGTGTGACTTCATTTTATAGCGAGTAAGACCTGCTATAAGGGCTATTTTTTCTCTTGCAATTTCGTGGTTCGATTATGTTTTTAACAAGCCAGGGAAATGAAAAATTACCTCATTATCTTTTAAGAAAAAGAAAAAAATAATTACACTTTTTGAAAAATCAAATGTTTTGAAAACAGCTTTTGCCAAAGAACACCATATTCCCAGGACTACATTAAACAATATTCTTTCATCGAAACAAATAATTGAAGAAGCCGACTGCAAAGACAAACGAAAGAGAATGAGGAAATCAAAGTTTGACGAGATCGAGGAGGTTTTAGTTCGATGGCTAAAATATGCCAGATCTCAAAATGTGCCGATTTCTGCCATAATTCTCAAAGAAAATGCCATGGAAATTGCTAAGGAGTTGAACATTGAAGATTTCGGCGGCAGCAATGGTTGCCTGGAACGTTTCAAAGACAGACATTGCCTTTCTCTTAAAACGATTAAAATATGGTAACTATAAAAAGTGTTTTTTTTTTTTTTTTTTTTATTTTCCACTCATTCATTTGAATGTATTGATTTCTGAAAATCTTGTTTTTCTCACCGAATCCTACAGCAATTCATGAAAATACTGTATTTCAGTGTTTTGTTTTGTTTTTCAAAAATGCCCACTCTGCCTAAGTTGTCACTCCGCTTAAGTCGTCAAAAATGTTTGGTCCCTTGAGTGATGACTTAACGAGGTTTTACTGTAGTTACAATAAATTTTATTCAAGATAGAAGATTTAATATCATAATCTTTATTTAAAAAATCAGTCCGTGAAAATTTTCACATAAATAAATACAGTAAAAACTGGTTTTTACTTAAGAAGAAAATTTTAAATTACACATAACTGAGAATTATTTATAACTCAGGTTGAACTTTATTTTTAATTACACTTAAATAAGAACACTCGTAATTAACATCTGTGTATTAGATACATATATTTCAACATCTGATATGCATAACTGTAATACTGTCAATTTCAAAATACTGTATTCATTTTCACAGATGTTTCTGGTTTCGTGTTTTAAGAAACTTTAAATAAAATACTGTAGCTATACCCACTACACAATTACAGTTCAAAGATAAATGAAAAGCAAAGACTCGCCAAATTTTCACTAATTTTCCATCATATTGTCTGTCACTCACTTTTCCTGAACAGAAAAAAAATTTACAGTCTAACAGATGGATGTTGACGATCTTGTTTGCGTGAGAATTACGGAAAAGACGAGATCTGGCCATTAGCCTCTTCAGCAGATCTCAAGGAATTTAGTATTAATTTGAATGTCTGACACTAGGAAAATGCTACCTAATGAATTTATTGTTTGTTTATTGACTGTTTTCAATTTATGAAAACTATATTAAAATGAAGTAAAAGTCTCCTGCATTTCCCCATATTATAATTCATTTAAATATTTCAATTTACTTCACCATTTTGTGAAAAGATATGGATAGAGGCTATTCTCGCGTAAATTACGTGAAATCACGAAAATACAAGATCGTCAAGATCCGTCTGTTGGACTATAGACACTTTGCTTTGTTTTACATTCACTGCATTAAGAGAATACACTTTCCTCTAAAAATCAACCAAAGAAGTTAATGCACTTTCACCATTACATTTTGATTCCACAAATCGCTTACATTTGCTGATGACCCTTAATACTTGACCGAAAGTTAGGATGGAGAATTATCTATAGAATAACCATCATCATCTTCCATGTCATCTTCTACATTTTCTACAACACATGCTTTGGCAATGATTTCATTATCACACAGCCCTCCACAGACAGCGAGGTTGTCATCAAAATGAGTATAAGACTCCAGGCTGACAAAAATTGGGGTCTGGAAGTTGGTCTGAATCATTTTCGTTCTTGGAGGTGTCCTCGTCATTACCTGGCACAATTCCTGCTTTGTGAAAACAATTGCTGATGGTTGATGAGGCTACCTGTTTCCAGGAAGCTGAGATGAAGTACATAGCCTATAAATATAAAATACTTTATAAACACATGTATAAAGGCAAATTATATGTAACTCAGTGACGTATATCTCAGAAATAATTTATAAGTAATTAAATACAATTTTTGCCAGGACCTACAACAATTACAATACAAACCATAACTACGTACAACTGGGTTACATATAAACCAGTTTTTACTGTACAATTCATTTCTGAGTTCTGAGCTTCTGCATACTGAACTTTGGAAAAGACAATCAGAGAATATTCTTTAATAGTGATGAATTGAATACCCCAAAATTACTTGGATGCCCAGAAATTACCAGAACTAGACATCTGATGCCTAGTATTTAGTCTCTGATATCAGTACCGGATTAAGGGGGTAAAAGGGTGCAAAATGGGATTGAAAATTGATACTTTTTTATAATTTCATAGTGCCATAAAAATTATAAAAACATAAAATTTAGAAATTATCAGATCACTTTTTTATACTGGTGAGATTTTATTAAACTATTAAAAACTGAAGAGCACTAATTGCATTGATGTGATTTGCACTGTCTGATATGCAAAAAGAACAATAATAAGCATAACTGGGATATGTACCATTTTACTTTTAAACTTCACCAAACATTCAGAGAAGTGACATTTTAATTATAATAAGCTTTAAAATATTACAAACTGCTTTATATGAGGACTGCATTTCCTAGAACTTCAAAATTAAATCATTTATAGGAAAAGTTAACATATAGATTGTTTACTTGGTCTTCCATAGTGGCTCCTGCACAGCATATGACCCTTAAGGTGATTTGTATTGCCCTCATTGTATTTTGAAATATATTATTATTTTCAGATGAAAAAATAGTGTAGCTAATACAAATATCTCTAAATTATTATTACTATTATTGTTGTTGGTTTTTTTTTTTTTGTTTTTGTTTTTTCGTTTTTTTATTTGCCCAATTTTTGACTGGTGGTTTTGATATTGTTACCGGTTGACTTGGCCACCCACCCGCCCAAGGAATCGAATCGTTCAACCTGGCGTCCCCGTTTTAAATTCATCAGCCCAGGGTTGAGAACGAGGTAGCCTTCTGCTTTATACAGGGCTACAGAGTCTAGCTTGGGGAGATCATTTGGTTGCCGAAAGCCACGAGAAGTCTTCAGTCCGGAAGAGAGGAGAGGGTTTTGGTGGCTGAGAGCTTCGCTATAGTCTCCAGGCAGGACATCAGAGAGGGTTACATTGTTGGGCAGGAGCCCAATAGGAGCGACTACGGGAGAAGACATCCTCAGCCGCTGCCGACTTACCTGACACTGCAGGGTCCAGAGACGTTCGTACTACAAGGAGCGACTAAGGGAGAAGACATCCTCAGCCGCTGCCGACTTACCTGACACCGCAGGGTCCAGAGACGTTCATACTACAAGGAGCGACTACGGGAGAAGACATCCACAGCCGTGGCCGATTCGCCTGTGACCGCAAGTTCCGGAGACATATTGACTTACAAGGGACAATTTCAGAAAATTAAGTCTGGACGTTGAGGTCCTATTGAAACCTGAGGAGTACGGATTGGACGCATTGAAGTGAGGGCCTTGTAAAGCGTTCATTGGCTTCAGTTTTACACTTCAGTTTATATAGAAATAAAGTTTCAATTTATACTTTAGATTAATAAAGGTTCACTCGGGTGAAGATTCATTCTCGTTTATCGTATTTTAGATCAAATCCCCCCTACCTACCGGAGACCTGTGGAGAGCCAACCCTTTGCCACATAAACCGGTAGCAATATGACTTCTCATTAGAGTTTTATTTCTCAAAACGAAGGTCATATGGTGTTCTGTGGTTTATAATCAATTGGATTCTCATGTAGAAATTTGTAAACTATATGACATGTACTTAGGAAAGTAGCTTTTTGCATTTGCTTGATTGTGTTCGGATGCAGAGTCAGTGAGTTAAGGCCGAGATGAAGATTCTTCGGAATTATACCAATTGCTGAGATAATGATCAGAATGTTGTGAATTTTTTTCATGTGCCACTATTTTTGAATTTCTATAACAAGAACGTAGTATTTGGATATGTTATTGTGATACTTGATGATAGAATATTATTAATTGGGATGGCTGTTTCAATCAGAAATGCTGTTTTCTGTGCTTTGGCAATTAACATAATGCCTAGTCTATTGCTTGTAAGAATAGATCTTTCCCAATATAATTTGTAGTTGTTATTTTCTAATACACTTTAAGGCTTATATTTCTAATATGGGGGGGGGGGAGGTTGCTTGTTGAGGAGATTATGCATTATTCTGAGTTGGCGATGGAGGATTTTGCAACTTGATCATGTCGTCATTTGTAGTCAATTTGGACCAAGACCTTGTACGATGAGGCTACATGGTAAATATTGTTTCAGAAACATCAGTGGCATTGCTGGCATTCATCTGATGTTAATGTGGGATCCTTGATTATGTGTTTTTGGTAGTTTCGGGTGTTAATTACTTGGTCTTGTATGGCTAAAATAAATGCTTCTGTTTCTGGATGGAGATCCAAATCAGTGCTCCAAAGGCTAGAGGATATTTTATGGATGTGATTGCTTTGTAGTTCATTGTAGTGTTTTTCATGCTATGGTTTTTGTGCTCGCTATTTGTATTTATCACTGTCTTGTACACTGTCATGTGTATATGGATTTTTCTGGTTGAGCAGCGATAGCTTATTTTCTGCAAGTATGACTGCTTTGTAATGCTGATTGTTCTTGCTGTAAAAATACTGTGAAAGATTTAATATTCAATTGCTATCTAACTGTGTGATGTCTATTAGTCCACAACCACTCTCTGCTCTTGGAAGTGAGTCTCTCAGTGCTCTCTAATGGATGATGTTTTCTATGCGAGGTGAGTTGGCATCTGATTATTCTTTCAAGTTCTTGAATATCAGTTGGAGTCCAATGAATAATTCCAATCAGATATATTGCTGGTGGAATTGCTGGAACAGGTTAATGCTGTACAGGTTAACAGTCTATTTAAGAGTTGGGGAACCTGTGGCCTTTTGTGAATCTCAGTGGCCTTTTGCATGCAATTTCAAATTCATATATGTTTTTATTAAGAAACTTACATAAAGAACAGTAAAGTATTATGTTATAAATACATTGAAATAATACAAAGCAATAATAATGAGAGCTGAAAATTGTAAAACTTCTTGAGCAGACTATTTACCAAATTATATTGAATTTATTTCCATTTTTCTTTATAAAGTATTGAATTATAGTCATACCTTGTTAGGTTCCTCAAAAACATGTCTTAAACTTATTTTTTGTTAACTGGATAGCGATTTTCTATATAGTTAGGTTGTAATTCTAGATCTCATGTTATAATTCTCATATTATAATTCTAGAAACATTCTCAGAAAATGATGTTTACTATTTTATAACTGCAAAGTAAATATGGAGAGTATTACTAAGTCACTACCATTAAAATCTACTAACCAACCAACCAAGTTACTAAATTCTTGTTTTATGTGTTTAAATTTAAATGTTGACATATGTGAATGTATGCAGTATTCAACTTAATTTGCAGCCTAATGAGCCTCCTGTATGTAATATGTGACCTTCCAATGATAAAGGTTCCTCATCCCTGGTCTAATCGTTCTCCACGACAATAGTGAACAGTATATGATGAAGAAAACAACTTGCATGGCCGGGAAATATCAAATCAACCTCCATACAGGATCGAAGTTATTCCTCACAAAATATTGTCATCTGTTTCCTGCTTTAAAGTATCACCTGTTGGGATTCTATTTCACCTATGATTAAGATGTGAAATACGATTATATGGTAGAAGGGAATAAGTCACCAAAACTAAACAGCAAAAGAATGTTTAAGTAAACAGTGACTCTACCAGTAATTTCAAATTGCACATCTTTATTATATTATTTTTGGGCCTTGTATGACTTCACACCCCTTTACTAATGCTTAAGAGATATCAGTTCCAAGGAATGATGTTGATTTATCTCCATATTACCAACATTGCAATCAATCATGCATAGAGTGGAAATGCACATACATATTCGAGATAAAAAGTTCAAAATAACATCCTCTGTTGGAAGAGTGCTGACCAATGTTTTCTAAGAGTTACCAGGTGTGTTTCTGTTGGAATTGCTAGAACAAGTTAACACCCTCATATCACCTCAAAATATGTTATGAAGGTATAGCTGATACTATTCCTTCTGCACATCTAGAATTGATAATTTTTTTTAACCCTCCATCGGTCGCAATAGGCCTGACAGGCACAGCACAATTATTTTTGTTCTCCTCTCCGCCGCTAAAGCGCGCAGGGCTCTGCCCTTCCAGATACTCGCGTCTTTTTCAACGGTGTTTGTGATGCACTTAGTCAGTTTCAACGCCATTCGCTCGGAGCAGAGATCTAACCTTTGTGGCCTCTGAGGCCAATTGCACCCGAACTCGTCCGTTTTTTGAAGGTTCGTATTTTGCATTGTTTATCGTCACAATTGTTTATTTTGCTCATTTCATCAACGAAAAATACTAAAGTTGAGCATATTTTGTGGAAATATGTTGGTTTGAATTCGTTTTCGTGTATTTTCATTTGAACAAGATTGAAGAAGATGAAGAAGTTTGAAGATGACTGGAATTCCAAGCAGCCTGCAATTCCTCTTATAAGATATAGTCCCATCGATGATCGGGAGAAATCCCTCCCTCCCCCCATCCACAAAGACGTAGATGCATCACCTGCACTGCAGAAACGGACCACAGATGGATGTCGAACTACGAATGCTATAGATGTCATCAAGCGATCTGCCTGTCCCATGCAAATATGATCTGCCAAGGCTGCACTTAATGGGTCAATGCACCTACACTGCTCAATATTCCAACAGTGAATCCGAATAAGGCTTATTTTACCTGTATTTTGAGTTTTATCATTAATTGTAAGGATTTATAATTGTTTTAGTAATGAAAAGTGAAGGCAATTTGGTGCTTCGTCTGAAATTTCAGTCTTTTTTGTAATACTTATTTTGTGTGTAATAAACAAGGTTTTTTCATTCAAATTTGAAAGTCTTTCTTTGTATAGCCTAATGAAGGTCACTAATTAGTTTAAGAGCGTTAGAATTGCATCAATTAATTGCTAAAGGTGGTTTTCTAACAGGCGCATTGCGCCCGAACTCGGAAGTCCAGGAGTTGCGACCGACGGGGTGTTAAACTAGTTGTGACAAATCCATCAACTGCCAAGAGGACTGTTAAAAAAATAGTATATCAATAATGCTTTCATTGTGCATTGAAAGTTTCCTTTGTGTAATCTTACAAAGATTTATGAATATTCTAATTATTCTTACTGATTGATCTTTATTTATTTATTTATTTATTTAGCAAGGTAGAATCTGTTTAACTGGATCAAGAGATAGAAGTATCAAATTTTGGAATGTCGCAAAACTGAGTAATGAATCTCCTCAAAATACTGCTGATTATCTGTTGGATTCCATTACAAATGCCCACAGTGTAAGTTGTTTTTTCCATATAAAATAATGCAATGAGATAAGTAAAAGCTAAATATTATATCTTAAAAGTTGCATTAAGTTTTAAAGTTAGATTTTGCTTGCACCTCAATCTGATTTAGTAGTAATAAAGGTTAAAGCATCATGCTGTTTATCCTCAGCAAAAGGTAGATAGCACAAGAGGTAAACCTCCTGCAATCATTAGCCAAACAAGATGAAGGTTAAAGCTAGAGGGTTGGTCCAATTCTTACCTGTATTTAATCCCTAGATAATAAATCCCATTACCAATTTGATAGAGAGGTGGGTGAACCTTGGGAACCATTTGGAGGAGAAACAAGTAGGGAAAGTTTCCCACCTCTGTTGGGGAGTGAACATTGTTCCTCCAGTCCATAAACTATAAATGAAATACACTGGCTCTAAGTGAAATAGACTATTTGTAGTATGAAATTTAGAAACCTTAAAATCTGACTAACATTATTATTTTTCTAGCATGTAATATTTTTCCTTTAGTTTTCTTTCAGATTATTTACAGAGTTAACGACTGAAGGGTTGAAACAAAATTGAAAATATTTTTTTAAATTCATTTTTTCAAAAACTATCTACATTAGTGTTTTGTCTTATTTGAAAGGCTTACTCATCATTGTGACTACGCAGAACATGTGTATACAGGGTCCGCCAGAAAAATGTATACACATTTTAAAGAACAAAAAATATTTATTATGTGCTTGTTTTACATGTACATACTGATCACAAGTGTAGGACTGTCTTCAGTAAAGCACATGCTTACTTTAGATGTTCAAAATGTTCGCCATTGGCGTCCAGACACATAACGCAACGATGAACAGTCACTGCATCTACGGCGGTCAATGTCTCAATGGAGATTGCAGCACATGCTGCTGTAATTTCCCGGCGAAGATCCTACACCATGCGCAGCTTCTGTCGATAGACTTGATCTTTCACAGTTCCCCACAAGTAAAAGTTCATAGGGATTAGATCTGGCGATCGTGGGGGAAACTCAATGAGCCCTCTTCTTCCAATCCAATGTCCCTGCAGGTTGTCATCCAGGAAAGCTCGTACGGCTAGCCTGGTAGTGTGGTGGCGCCCCGTCCTGTTGGTAGAAGACCTCATCATCAGCTCCGTACAGAGCACGTACATCTGGTAAAATTGATGTGCATAACATTTCCAGATACACTTCTCCAGTGACATTACCATCAAAGAAAAAGGGTTCTACTAAGCCCCTACATGATAGTCCACACCAAACATGAACCCCTGGTAGATTGACCGCCTTATCCACATGAACTTGTGGATTTTCCAGTGCCCAGTAGACGCAGTTATGCCGATTCACTGTTCCATTAAGTTTAAACTGGGCCTCATCTGACCATATAACCTTTGTCACGAATGTTCGTCTTCCGTTATCATTCGCCGATACCAATTGCAAAATTGTATTCGATGATCAGGATCGTCTTCATTAAGCGCATGCAGTAATTGTGGGATGTAAACTTTCCACTTAGCACCTTTCAGAATTCTTCGTACACTTGTACTGCTGATCCCCACTTCTCGTGCACATTGCATAGCAGACTTCTTTGTAGAGGTAACAAATGTTTCCAACACGACAGCCGACGAAGCAGGACTTGTAGCTGTATGCGGTCTGCCCGACCGACCGACCGACCGACCTTTGTGAATATCACAAATCATTCCATGTGCCTCAAACTTGTCAATAATGCGTTTCATTGTTAGGCGGGTTGGGGGTGCAGTTTCAAACTCCTACACTGTCGCTGCACTTCAACTGCGTTAACAAACCTGAAAAACCACTTCAGAATGCATTTTCGCTTCTCGAACGTCAAGCATGCTCCAGCCATTGTTTTTCTCACTATCGGGATGAAACTACTGCTGCCATCTGCTGATCAAAAGACATACTACAACATAAGCGTAAGTCAAATCAATTGACAATATCAGTATCACGCTATAGTCTGACAACGAGTGTATACATTTTTCTGGCGGACCCTATATATACTTGAGAAGTTCACCCATATAGTTGTCATTCATTTTATAACATAAGCCTATTGTTATGATGGATACTGTATAATGACAGTAATTATAATTACTTACTTATCTAAACAGAACCAGTTATTTTTTGAACCATATATAAAATTGCTCATTTTGATCAGTTTTGACTCCATGTCATTCCCCCTCCCCAACCCCCTATTCTTTAAAGTGATCGGAAGATTTAGAAAATATTAAAATAAATACAGGTGAGTCTGATAGTCCTGTGGTTTAGGTGCTGGACTGCTGACTAGAGGAGTCTGGGTTCAATTGCTGGCAGTGGTCTGGGATTTTTTCCACAGTTATTTCTCTCCCAGATAGACCCTAGGGTTTACTCAGCCCACTGTCAAATATGTACCAGGTTTCTCACTTGGGAGTTAAAGGCAGGCGGACATAAGGCTGATCATCCGACATCAACTACTCTTGTTCGTCGAGACTCGCTAGAATCCTAAACCTCTGGCGCACCCAAGGACCTACATAGCCTGTAGTGGTACAGCTTCAGCAAAAAAAAAAAAAAAATAAATAAAATACAGTAGAACTGTTTTCACCAGTCATATTGCATTGTAATTGTTTCAGTCTCTCGCAAGATCAATGGGCAAAGCAGAAGTAAGAAACTGACATACGTCATTTCCTTGGTAAATACTGAGATGGAAATTAGTCTCAAAGCCCACAAAATAGTTGAAAGTTCAGATTATTTTTTTTTAAACAGTGCTCAAAATCTAATTTCAAGTAACTCAAAATATTATACACATATAGTGAAGAAAATACAAAACTGCACATAAGTAAACAAAAGGTTCTCATACTCTGAGCTATCATGGCGGGAATCTGGGACAGCTGTTTCAGCCTTATTAGGTTTCTTCAGTCAGATATACCCTTGATGGTAGCTCAGAGTGCGAGACAAATATGAGAAAACCATTTCAGCTCCCCACAATGGCCCTCGAGCAAAGTCAATGCAACAATGATAAATAACCGTAAACCGCACGGCCTCAAATTCTTTGTCCGAGCAACCACCTGGCTCAAAGAAATTTAAGCAAGGATTGAGAACCTCAAAAAACATATATATAAATAAATAACTTTAACGTGCAGACACTAAATCATATGCATGCACGTTAAAGTTACTTATTTATATATATGTTTTTTGAGGTTCTTAATCCTTGCTTAAATTCTTTTGAGCCCAGCGGTTGCCTGGTATTTTTTTATTTTTTATGTAGTTACCATGTTCCAAGACTCGTTCCCTAATGGTTCTTTTGCTCTCTCCAACATAAAAATCCCCATAATTCATACATTCTATTTTATATATTGCACCCATTTCATTTTCTTTTCACTTTTATTGAGTCATCTAGTCATCATTATTGCTTATATGTATATATATGGTGGATATGGTGCATATTATATATAGTGGATGTGGTGTGTGTGGCATTGTCATTAACTGAATGTGCATGAGTTAATTTAGATGAATTTCTTAGCATTTTATTCCAAATTTAACTCTTCAGTACTTACATGATGATTAGCCTACAGAAAGTGTTTTGAAGTAGTTGCTTTTTTTTTTCTCTCTCTCTATACATTATAACATAGTTGGCTATGATTAACATATTTGATCTCACAGTTCATTGTCCTACTGAAAACAGTTTCATATTGCATTTCAGTCAGCTATTTTAATTGTTTAGGATCATATCGTTTGGTTGGAAAAGCTTTGTAGTTCATTAAAATACAATAAATAAGATCTGAGGCTTGTCATCTACTCAGTTGCATCTTCTTATCTATTCATTTCATTTGAGAATATACAAAACATTTAAGCTGAAGCTATTGTGGAAATATGTCATCTTGCTGCCAGATGAGGTTGTTTGTCATATACATATTTATAAAGTAGAACTTTTATCTAATTTCGTAACCTCTTCTGTCAACATTTTTACATAACCCTTTATACCAGTAACATTTAGTGTCTATTCAATTAGAATATGTGGAGTCTTGGAAGTTTATAAAGTTAGACCTGTTAATCTAGCAATTTGAAAGTGACCGCATCAATCCATAAAACTGTTTGGAAAAGTAGGATCAGCCTTGTTTCATATCTTGTACCACACAATTCTAGGAACCTGTTAAGATCATCCCTATATAGCCCTTACAATAATGTAGACTATATGGTTTCATATCTAAACTCTTCCAACATTCCCCTTAAATTTTTTATCAGAAATTTCTAAGTGTCTGATAGCAAATCTTCCTGATATTTGAGGGATTGGATTAAGCAGTGTGCAAATCATTATATAAGTTTTCTTCATTAATTATAGATCTTGGTTGGCCCATTAATTGTAAATCTTCTACTGCACCTGTCTGTTTAAACTTTTCTGTAATTTATATACTGTTTGCATACATGGTGTCTGATTATCTGGAAAATGTCTGGCAAATTCTTCTTTACTGCACAGTATAATCTCAGTCATGCTGCCCATCTTCTTCAACAGACATATGTTCATTTATATTATATTATATTATTATTATTATTATACATGTGTTTATCTCAGACAAAGTCCAGAAGCCTTGTAGGCGGAGAAATTCATCTCAAGCCATCTGTTATAGAAACCTGCGGGTGATATGACATGTTTGTAATAATATACTTTTCTGGATATTTTTGGTAAGATTTTGTTGCAGTCCATTTTTTTCTAAATTAACAATGAAATTCTTTGAAACAATTCCGGTCGCCGATATCACCAACGGTACTACAGTGCAACTTGGATAATTCGAAGCTGAAGGGACCACTACAAAACTTTGAATTATCCAAGACTTCGAATTAAACAAGTTACATCTTTTAACTGTAATTTCAGGTCCACTGAATGCTTGAAAAGATTATTCTGTCAATAAGTAAATATTTATTCAGAAAGATCATGGTATGAAAGACTTAAACACTATATGTATGTAAACAAAATAAAATTTATATTACATAAGCTACGGTACATATTACATTCAATACAGAAAATTACAGTTTTTCAAAAAATTGTGCAATGTCTGATTGTTTTGTAGAATTCAGTCGCTTTAGCAAAATTTAGCTTTAGCAAGTTAGCAAAATCATCAAGCATGATTAGTGAACGGAAAACAGCTTCACTTACGTTGGTTTGTCCTTCAATGTACCGACGAAATTCGGCGTATCCCATACTCGTTTGCGATTTGGCATTTCTTCTTTACACCCTTTTCCACCTCACGAATGACGGCGACCTTTTCAGCGAATGTTAAATTCTTGTACACGCGTGATTTACTGAAAGACATGGTGACACTGATAGCAGGAAGCTTGAACGACGTCAGAAGCGTCACGTGTCGAACGGTGGCGGGAAGGAGATTTCAGTTGTCACGTGTCAAATTTCTTAACAATGAAACGACGAAAATCGTTATGGTTCGAAATTTTTTATAAAAAATTTCATATTAAGGAAGTTGAGCTTCGAATTATCCACGATTTTTTAACATTGATTTAATAAGAAATTCAAGGGACTAAGAGAAATCTTCGAATTAACCATGATTTTGAATTAAAGACGTTCGAAGTATCCAAGTTGCACTGTATTTGAATTTGTCGCTGCTTTCATATTCTCTGTTGAAATACAACAATTGAAATATTGCCAGATTTTCATATTTTGTACATTTTTCAGTTTCAGTTTTGGAAATGTTGTGGGACAGTAGGACAGAAATGTCAACTATTGAAGTTTGTTTCTCCACTTTATCAACCAAAACAATATCCGGACGATTGAAGTCAACAGCATTGTCAGTAACAATCGGTTTTTCCCAGTAGAGGAGATACCTCTCCGTTTCAAGAACTGGATCTGGCTCATACTTATAGTATGGCGGGGCAGAAGTTAAAATTCCAAATTTGAGAGCTAATTGCTGGTGAATAATTTTAGCAAATTGGTTGTGTCAATTCAAATAATATGAATTTGCCAGTGTCGGGCAGCCTCCAAATATGTGATCTGTAGTTTCCGAAGCTGAATGGCATTTTCGGCAAGATTCGTCATTCGATGTTTTGGTAATAAACTTCTGATAGTTTTTTGTGTTTATCACCTGATCTTGAATAGCATTAATAAATCCTTCCGTTTCTGGGTGAAGGTAGCCACTCGTTAGGTATTGTATCGAAAGACTCTTAGTCGCCTGATCTTCGTTTAACATTGTAGGGTATTTCCCATGTAAACCTTTTCCTTTCTAGGTATGTATTGTATCCCCAAGAGAAACTGGAGTATATGGCAGTCTTAACTGACATAAATTTAGAGGAGTGTAGTTATTGTCAATGGATGCAATGCAATTGAAATAAATCTTTGTAGATTTTAAGAAATAGTCTCTAAGTTTTTGTACTTGTGTTTGGCATAATCTAGAAATGTTTAATAATCCTCTACCTCCCTCTCTTCGTGGTATTATTATTATTATTATTATGTTCCAGTAATTGTCATAGTGAATCCATGATATTTTTTATTGTTGTGTGTTGAAAATCTTGAGTTTATTTTCTTCTTTTATTATTGTTTAATTGAGTCACATTGTCTTACTCTACAAATGGTATTCAAGTGTTAGCTAATAACAATAAACATGCCAACCTATCTAGAAGAAATCTCTCTCAACTTTTTCTTGTGATTCAGCTGAATGAAGTTAAGATACTGGTCCCTTATTCTGTATTCTTAAGACTGTTTCTTATAAATGTTATTTTGTCAATGAATTGTTGAAGGAAATGCATTAAGTATTATAATATTTTATAATAAAATTTAATTTATTGCTAAAGCCAATATTACTTTTTCATAACATCACCATATTTTTATAAGGAAATCCAGTGTATTCCAAAAAGTCCTTTTATTTTTAATTTTATCAATTTTTGATATACCATAGTTAAACAATTTTCTAATCCCAAGTATGATAGATGTTGCTGTATAAATGCTTGGTATTTAAGATTCTCAGAAATAGCTAGAATAAAAAAAATAATAAAAATGTACGTATTTACAAATAAACATTCAATAGGCTTTCCAATATACATGGTGTCTATAATTAAGGTTCACCTATTCCATACACACTACAGCAAAAACTACTTATTAGAATGGCACCAAATTTGCAGTATGTCGTAATGATACCATGGGAAGGACATTCATTGAAAAAAAAAAGAAAATTAGTTTCAAAAATCACCATCAGGGGTCGTTTGTAGGCATTTCTTATAAGCCTACAATGGTATCAGAAATGCAAATTTCCATTAGCCCGTCATCCCACGTATCACTATTTAGGCAACAGCCTCACATGCGTTGTCATTTGCATTTTATGTTCAACCCAAAATGACATTTAAGTTTACGAGAACATGCGTTACTTGTGAAATTGTTTTACCAAAATGGGAGACCAAACAGATTGTTTTACCAGAAGCTTTGCAGAGGTTTAGGTCATTGAAAGGTCTTTGATGAGGTCCAGTGACTGCGAATGGGTTACAAAAAGTAATCCTCAAATTTGAAGAAACAGGGTCATTGAATTGAAAGCCAGAAGAGGATGAAAGCCTGTTGCCGTGCATGTGGTTGACGATGTAGCGACCAAAGTGGAAGAGGACAGAATGTCAAATGTTAGGGCCAGCGTCAGTGTTCGGCACATTCATTGGGCAAGAATGCTGCCACGGTCCACAAAATTGTTTGGAACATTATGTGCTACTATCCTTACAAAATTTCTCATGTTCAACAACTGTTGTCTCCTGATCCATGTTAACAAAAGACCTTTCATGCTACAGTTCTTAGCTCGGATTGAGGTTGATCTGGAATGGCTCTGGAATATTCTCTAGACAGAAAAGGCACATTTCCATCTGCATGGTGCAGTTATTATGCGTAATTGTCACATTTGGGTGAGACAAAATCCCAATGCATGTCTGGAAATTCCTTACTGCCCCAAAAGTGACAGTTTGGTGTGGGTTTACGTCAACATTCATTGTTTTTCTTTGATGAGTGTGGGAGGACGGGTCTACTCCATGTTCCGTTACTGGCAATCGACATGTATCATTACCAACCACTTCAGTGATTCCAGCACTCCAAAATTTTTATATTTGTATATTTTTATTTGACTAATGATTTTTATCATCATTATGAGTATGATGCAGTTTTTGTACATAATACTGCTTTTCTGTGTATCAGGGAGTGAAGTGAAATTTATTAGAATTAAAAAAAGAAAGCTTTTGAATGTTAGAAAGTTAAAACCATTGTTTTTACTTCTATTAAAGGGTTGGATTTGGACTGTAAAGTCTTTTAACCACTTAATGTGCTCTGGTTCTTGGGATACATACATTCGTCTTTGGGATTTAGAAGTTGGCTGCAAGCTTATGTGTGCATCAAAGTAAGTTAAACATTGATTTGTTGAACTTATCTTCATTTTCTTAATTTGGAGCTTGTTTATTTGCTGAGTTTTTTTTTTTTTAATTCATTTGGAATAGCTGTATACTTAAACTTAAATGTTTTAGTTGTTTAAATATTTTGTTTATCATGTAATATAAATGTGAGGAATAGGAGTGAACACAGTTGTTTTATTGTATCCTGTGTATGGCAAAAAAATATTATTGGAAGTAATTGGCAGATGGTAGATGAAAAAAATGAATGATTCTAAACATGTGTAACAAGCAAATGGGAATTAAAAAAAAACTGAGTCATCTGTAAGATCATCATTACAGGAAACAACTAAAAATTAAATAATGGAGAACAATTAAAGGAATTCATTGAATGAATAAGAAAAAAAAATTGACTGGAACATAAAGGGAAGAATATGTAACAATGTGAGAGAAATGATTTTAAGTTTTTAGCTGTTTATGGAGAAGAGTTGCAATGGAGTCTTTTAAATTTACATTGAAAGTAGTATCAGATGACATAATTGCTGGCATAGTTATTAGAGATGGAATTAAGAGATAGGACAACAAATGAATCAAAAACTCTTTGTTTCACCAGTAGATCACACGTTTCTAAGCATAATAAATATTAAAGGTAATATTTCATAATTTATCTTTGTCAGAACTTTCAGATGATAGAATGCTAACAGTTAAGTCTTCATCTATAGTTTTTTAATGTAATTGATAGAAAATAGGCAACTGCAGTATTCATATTCCTCACTTTAAGTTATCTGTGTGAGATAAGGATAGTACTCAATTTTTAAATGGAGTGATTAAGTGATACTTTTAGTGTATACTTTGTCTTTATCAAAACACATTATTATTAGTAATCAATTGATCAGAGATTTAAAGTATTGTTCTTACAGGAGTACTTTTTTCCCTGTTTTGAATTAAAAGACTACAATAAAACTTGACATATTCTTGATTACTATTGAATACAAAAAAGGTACTGGTATACATTTTTTTTAATTTGTCATTGCCATTAATATACATGTATATATATAAAAAATAATAAGTTGTGTGGGTTATTCTGATTCTTAAAAGAAATGGTAAAAACAATGAAAAATCTGTGGGTATCTATAACTAGAGACACCCAAAAGTTTTGATCTGTTTGAAGCAGTCATCTTCAGTAGGTGTACAAATCCAATGAAAGGTGATCTGTTTATCTATAGCTCATCAAAGCTATTCTGAAGAATTAATCATTTCAGTGATTACAAAAAGAATCAAAAGGCCTGTTTTCTGTTGATTTATAAAGTGAGTAATGCTGTCATCACTTGTTTCTGGTAGTTATCACAGAAAACTGCTTAAAAAGTAAAAATGTGTCCATGTAATCAAACCTTTAAAATCTTGTCTATTAGTTTTTCATTGTTGGGTTACGAGGTAGGCTTCCCATACACAGGGCCGTCGCGTGGTTTTTTGGCACCCGGGGCAAGATTTCATCGGGCGCCCCCCCCCCAACTCAATCCCACGTTCACCCACCCGACATTACACCTATCTGTAAGGATTCAAACC
>JAFIDM010009631.1:144803447-144822996 GCA_023159025.1 Thereuonema tuberculata | reverse complement strand
CCCCCCCCCCCCCCCATCCCAAAAATCTACAACCAAAAAAAAACCGCAATTTCCAAATTTTTTTATTTTTGCCGTTGCCGCGGCGATCGCCCCGGTCGCCCAGCCCTTTCGACGGCTCTGCCCATACATTCCAGTTTGAAATGACTGTCCAGGTTTAAAGATCCTGTCCCATATTTTGGCCAGTTTGTAAGTTTGTCTTGTGTAAAATGTCCTGTTTGGTTAGTGTAAAACAGAATGGGGAGAGGGGGAAACAAGGAAACAAAAAACAATGATTGAAGGGAGACTAAGGATTCATGAGTACTGATTACTTATCTGGCCAATTCATGGAGTATTTGATTGACAGTTTGAATTTGCCTAATCAGGACTTAGCTGAAACCCTACAACTTCACTTTTTGCATATTCTCACCATTGCTATTGTTTAGAGAAAAAAAAATTGGGGGGAAAACAAAACAAAAACTAATTAAGAAAATGTTTTACCAAAAGACTTTGGCTGCAACACTTTATTTGGTCAATTCATGATCAATTTGTCTTGTGATTTGTACTTTACCAAAACCTGCATTTACAAATTAAGGTATTTACATAACCTACAACTTCTGGAAGCATATTTTTCTCTCCTATAGTATTTGTATTAAGTGTATTTTTTCTTCTAATAGTAAATTAAAGTTTTTAACTTAATAAGGAAAAATAAAGATAAAAAATGCATATAATTAAAGATTCACTGAACTATTTTTGGAAACTTTATGTGAACAGCAGAACCCCGGTAATCCGAACCCCGCAAATCTGAAATTCCGGATAGTCCGAACAGAATCTATGACGCAGGAAAAAATTGAAATCTCACTTGCAATGTACAGGAAGTATTTAATCATAGCACTGTACATATTATTTAAATAACAGTTTTTAAGCTAGTATTTAGCGGAATGCAACATCACTACAGTATTTTAATTTATGTACTGGTATTTTAATGAACTGCTTTAAACTGTTCAAACAGCCCTCATTTTTCTGTCTCAACGTGACGCTACATTGCCAAGTGGGAGCTAAAACCATAGCTATAACTGTGTACTGTATAGGCCTACCACATAGAGTACTAATATGTTTTTTTCAGGTAATCCGAACAGACCACAGCCCCAATTAGTTCGGATTTCCAGGGTTCTACTGTATATTTATTTTATAAATTAATCCTTTATAAGCTTAGTGGAATTGATTTACTGCCTTTTTATTCTTAACTTGTATTTTGATGTTTCTTTTTAACTGAAGGGCCATTATTTTGTTTATGCTTGTGCTTTGTATATGTTTCTTTTAATTCCACTGAGCTATGAGTACGGGGCAAATCCAACTGATGATAGCTAGGAAGCTTGAAACAGTCTGTTGTGGATTCCTGGGTAGAGAATTTCCAAAAGTAGCTCAGTGAATCTTTTAATTGTTTGAATTTTATCTTTATTTTTCTTACTAAAATTCTTACTTAAGAGTAAGAATTTGAACATGGGTGTATGACGAGTGAGAGGGCCCCAGTTTCTTTGGATTTTTTTGGGGTGGATGGCTGGTGAAAAATACTCTTAGTATCCCCTTGAAATTTTGAAGACTATATTTTTTTCTTTTTGATTGGTTTCCTAAATGTCTCTGAAATATGTCAATGCTCTAAAAATGCCTTGGTTTGAGGAGGAAAAAAAATATGATAACCCTATTACTGGGAATCTTTTTCTTTTTATTATTAAGAGTTAAATAAGCTATTTCTTATTGGAATTTTACATTCATTAAAGCACCTAGCAAATTGGAATGTTTGACTATAATTATAATTATAATTTTTTGGTACAAACAACTTCACTATTTAATGTCACTGCATATTTATTGGTTGATGGCATTCAGGTATTATTGGGGTTTGGTAGGTAAGGTTAGGTGGGGGGTCGTGAGGGTTAGTTCATGTTGATTTGGGGGGGGGGGGATCCCAATACTGTAAAGTTGTTTCAATTTTTTTATATATATATATATATATATATATAAAAATAACTTTTACTTAATTTTAATAAGGTTCTGTTGTTTTTCTAAAGCTAGAGAATTTAAAAAGTGCTAAAAACTTTAATTTATTTTATTCAAGATGCAAAGGAGCTGTCTTGTGCTGTGACATACAGGAAACAACATTAGTGGCTGGAACTTATTACAAAGAACTTGTGATGTTTGATGTTAGACAGAAGTTAGTACCTATTGCTGAATTTGATCATCATTCCAAAGCAATTTTAGATGTAAAGTTGAATGAAAATTACATGATGAGTACAAGTGAAGACAGCACTCTGGCAATTTTTGATCTAAGATATTCCAGAGTTATGAAAATAATAGAGGTAAGCTTTTTTACAAAAGAAAACATATACTTACTAAAAATTGGTTTAATCTTACATTAAACCACAAAAAGAAAAATCTTAATTTAAGAGTTGAAAGAAATCTGGTTAACTGTGATTACTGATTAAATTCCTGTTACTATGATGATCAGAAATTTTGTAGATAGAAAATTTGGTTAGTTTGCAATAGACATTTTTTTAATCCTCCATGGCTTTCATATTTTGTTTGTAGTGAATAAGCAAATTATTTGTGTCAACTTAAGCTAATCTTAGTGGGCAGGCATCTTAACTAAATATTTTGTACGGTATTATCAGTATTATAACATTTTGCATTTTTCAGACATATTAAACTGATTTACAACTTTCCATTACTCTAATGCAGAGGTCGGCAACCTTTTGTTGTAAGAGGGCCAAATATTTTATGTTGGGATTACTGCGGGCCCACTTGGGCCAAAAAGGGCCAAAATCTTATTTTAACAACCAAAAAAAAAAAAAAAAGAAAAATCTTAAGACGCCCCGCGGGCCGCACCAAGACGCTTCACGGGCCGCATGCGGCCCATGGGCCGCGGGTTGCTGACCCCTGCTCTAATGGCTAAAGCCTAATGCAGGATTTGAAAATATCCACCAGAAATCAAACTGTTTAGGATTATAAGAAGAAATTTTGGAAGAAGAAGGCTGGAAGAAATTTGGAAGAAGAAGAATAAGTGAATGAAAATACTTTTCTGTAGCTCTTATGTGCAAAGACAATAGGAATATTACTTCAAAAAGACAAAAAGCAAGGGCAAATAAAATTTTCAAATCTGTTTAATCCAGATACAGAGAAAGAAAATTCAGTGGTCTTATCAAAGATATACTACATAAGATATTGGGGAAAGTTTAATACACTCATTGTCAAAAGAATTAGCACACCCAGATTGAATGATACAAGAATGAAGAAACTCCATATATGACACCACCACAGGTAGTTGTGCCACTGATTGCAGATTGCCCATTGAGAACTGCCACCAGGGACAGCTGTGAATGGCTGTCACATGACCGCTGTTTGTGCTTTATAATCAGAATGGTTGTGGAGTGCAGGTCTCAGTCCTCTGTATGCCTCAACAATGCATTCAATACAGTTTTGAATCATTGGATTATAGAAAGCAGGCTGGTCATTCCATCAAATTGGTTGTCACCTGGACCATTCTGGCCCTACTGTGCAATGGTGTTGGGAGCAGTGGAGAAGTGAGGGAACACACAGTGATCAGGAGAGGCACTGGGAGACCTAGGCAGACTACTAGAAGAGAGGATCGTGTCATCGTCTGACAGGCTCGAACTAATCCAAGGGTGTCCCTGTCCACCATCCAGAGACATGTAGCAGTATCACTAGTCTACCCTGTGTCTACCTATATGATTGTGAAGTGACTTCCAAAACAAGATTTGCATTCTTGGCCTCCCTTCTGCTGTCTGCCATTAACACCCCACCATTGGCAGCTTTGTTTGCAGTGGTGTAATGAGGGGATGACATGGACGGTTGTGGACTGGCAGTCAATTGTGTTTAGTGAAGAATCCAAGTTTGTCTGGACATGAATAACTACCCTATTCAAGTATGGAGAAGCAGTGGGCAGCCCACAAGCGATACACCGCCAGGACTTATGGTGCAGGAGCCATCTCCTACGATTTTCGGTCTCCACTAGTAGTGATCAGGGGAACATTAATGGTGCAGTGGTATGTTTAGGAGATGTATGTTCCTTCTTAGAGCAGCTAAGCAATCCATTTTTCAACAAGCTAATGCCTGCCCATATACAGCTCACATTTCCCTGGACTGCCTCCGTGCTGTTGCCCATCCTTCCTCGGTTTGTTAGGTCTCCAGACTTGTTGCCCATTGAACATGTGTGGGACCAGCTGGGTTGGCAGTTTTGGCCATCAACAGATATGAGTGATCGGGAGCAGCAGTTGCAACCACTGTGGTAGGATCTTCTATTGGATAGCATTAGAGGCCTCTATGACTCCATACCAAGCCATATTGTTGCATGTATCCATACTAGGGGCAGTATGACGCAGTACTAAAGGGACTATTGACTTGTAGTGGTTTGCCTAAATAATGGCTCATTTGCTCTAATATTGTATTCAGTTATTTGCATCATCATTCTCATTGCCTATGCCAAGTGTCATTCTATTTCAACAGCTGCTTCTGGATGCACTAATATTTTTTTAGCAATTAGTGTACTTCTCAAAAATAGCCTAGTGTTATGTGGTTGGTACATGATTATTTTTTGGAAGAGATATGAACTAATTGGTTTGGTGGGATCTGGATTGTATGATAAGCTTTGGATGACATTTTTGGTTGTTGTAGTCATAGGGTGTTTGAGCATTGGTAGGAAGTGAACTCAACATTACAGTTAAGCTACCAAATTGTCATTGTCAGCTGATTCATGTGATAATGAAGGGCCCAGCTGTGAGTGATTACAGCACCATTTTCAGATATTAAGTTCAAATAGAGTTCATATACACAAAAAATATTGAGAAATAGGCTCTTGAGATATTGACAAAAAATAGGAAACTTAGGCTCTTCAGATGTGAAATATTGTAGCAGACATAGCTTATGCTTTATTATATCTAATTGTTTGGGGTTATAATAATATTAAGCTCGATGCTTGAAAGCTATTAATTATAGCATTAACATTAAAGTTGTTAGAGTTTTCCTACACATGTTAAAAATCATTGATGAGATATTTGGTTGTTCAAAATTTAATTTCAGATTAAAAGTTTTAAAAGCAACAGATAATTTTTAGGATTTTTGGAAAAATAGATTTTTTTAGTAAGAACCCATTGCCCAATTGAAGCCTGTAGAAAAGCATACTGGTTTCCATTAAGGGAAAAAAACAAAAACAAAAATCACACTTATATGGTAAAAATGAGTTGGAAATTCATGAAAGTTGGATGTATGGCTTGAAAAGTAATGCAAGTTAGGTATCATATGCAATGACTGGCGCTATTATTGATTGATGCAAATAAGCCACAGCATAAAAGGGGCTATTTGGGGTATATTCATCAATTCATGATCAGATTGCTGAGAAATGAGTTTGAGACAGCAGATGTATTGTAATAACTTCAAGACAACATTTAACAGGTAGAGAATTCTACCGTCAGAAGAATAGAGGAAAGCCAAAGTCAAATGGAAGATGGCTAAATGTGAGTCTTGTGGTCCACAGACTGTGGGATCATTATAAAAATGCAGCTTCCCAAAGGTATAGTGGCTACAACTATACCTTAGGCTACAACTTCCATGCATTACTGCTATTTTTGATTGTGTCCAGAGAAAAACCAATGCTACCCTGACATAGCTGCAACCTATCTTTACAGGAACATTAATATCTACTTCCACTGTGCACAAAAGGTTTCACAAAGGAAGTCCTTATGCTAGGTGACCAGCAGTCTGCTCACCCTTACCTTCTGTCAGTGGAAGAATGTTTGAAATGGGTATGATTTCATTTCATTTGGACTGAAAACCAATGGAGATCAGTATATTCACAGATGCATTTGCTTTGCAGTGTGATTACAACTGTGCTCAGATCTATTACTTATCATCCCCCGAATATCTAAGAAAGGATAATAACCATGAATATCCTAACTTCATGTATCAAATTATCATAGTATAGAAAGAAAGATGTACTCTAATAAAAAATAAATGACCTATTGTATTTCACATAAGTAAACGATCACTGCCAAGTCAGGTAATTGGTGCTGCTCAACAGTTATTTAGGCTTTTAAATATCAGAAGAGTAATGTGTAAGAATTCATGAAATAAATAAGCAGATGAAAATGGTGATTTCCTGATGGATGAATTATTAAAGTAACAAATCCAAGAACAGAAGGGAAAAAAACTACAAAATGTATCACTGAAACATTTTTGTCTACGTTATTATTATTTAGAATTTTATTTACTTTTTATATCTCAAAATATATTACTTCATAATTGTTGAAATTACATATTTTTGTAAATTATAAAGTTTTCTTTTCTAATGATTCTCATGTTGGTTACATTCTGTGACTGGTATGTTGTATTGATGAATAAATTATATTCCATCTGTTATATCTATTCATTAATACGTTATTTGCTTTCATTTTTTTTTTTTATCATTTTACAAGAAGATACTGATCATAATATTAAAAACATTCAATATGCTTACTTGTCCATACCAGATACTAATGGACTAGTTGAAGAAAAATGAAGCTTTGTAGAATGTTACTCTATAGATGGAACGTTTGGTTAATGGCTTTGTTGGTTGTCCTAAACTTAAACTAAAATGAACCATTAAAGTAAGAACCTGTCAAAAACTTATATTTCATAAATTCATTTCCATAATTCTTTATGAAGCTCAATAATTGATGTTCTTTTTCGTAAAGTGAGCATTGATTTTAATTATGATTTTTCAGTTTCAACTCATTGAAGAATTTATAAATAATTATTTAGTTTTTACTTATTTAATTATATTGTTTGAAAATTTAGTGCCCAAATTTTATTCTGAATTTATCCTATGGGGAAAATTGGTTAATCGGAGGAGATAAACTAGGACAGTTACATGTTTGGAATGCAGCTGATGGATTATTTGAATTTATTGAGGTAACTATTTTTATTTTAATTAATTATTTACTTCCAGTTAACTAAATTATTTTCACTTTCATCACAGTGAAAGAGTAATAAGGGTTGAACGAATCTTTATTTTTAGAACATAAATACTATCAAAAGTTAATGTTCTTAAATTCCGAATCATACAGTATGCACAAGAAGAAAGCAAATTTAATCCCATAATTCCTTAAATAAAATTAAAAAAAAACAAACAAACAAAACAGATACAGATACAAAAATTTGTATTTAGAAATGAGTTTGTACCAAGTGAAATATGCTAAATTTGCATGGCGTAGATCAAAAGTTACTTTACTGCATACCAGATATGCAGTAAAGATAGATTTAAGTTAAAAGTTAAAATATTCCACTACAGGCCTAAGTGGCCCTTGGGATCGTTGGAGGTAAGGTGTTTTCTGACCAATGGGACTAAGTTGAGGTAGGGTGATTAGTCTAATGCCCCTCCCCCTTAATCTTTAACACCACTCGGGAAAGAAACCCTGTATCTATTGTTCAGAGTACTGGGTGAACCCTTTAGAGGAAAAATTCCATGTTGAGGAAAATTCAGTGTAGAAAAATCTGCAGCTTCTGCCTGAAATTGAACCCCTTTCCTCCCCAGACCACAGTCAAGCTCCTTTTCACTTGGCTCCTGGACCCACATGTTTTAGGTTTAGCCAAGTATTTGTAACATGCCTTAAATTGGAATAGAGAGAAAAGTGGAGCCGAACAAAAAAAAGTTTTAGGCCATCTGTGATTAAGAAACCCAAAAACTATTATCATAGGAAGTTGAAACTACTGGTAGGTTTAGTTTGATAAAAAATGATCCTTACTGACTTTGATACAAATTGCACCTTTGGATTAGGGGCCATTCAAGTATTATGTAAGTACATTTTAGTCATTTTAGACCCCCCCCCCCCCGTAAGCAAAAATAGGCAATGCCCGACCCCCTTCCCCTTGTGCTTATGTAAGATCTGCCAAATCATTAACAATAAATACCACTAAAATACTCAGAAAAAAAAATGTTTGTATTTCTATTAAGCATTGCTCTGACCCCCCCCCCCCCTGAATGTTTACGTAATATTTGAACAGTCCCTTAGGAACTAAGTGCCAGAACCTGCCGTTAAAGCATATTAACCCAAAATTCTGAAAGCTGAAACTTCACTAGTAAATGAATGTTACTGAATTTGATATCCTTTGTTTTGAGAGAAATTGGGACCTAAAATAATAATATTAGGGCTAAAAAGAAATCAATAATGCAGAAGTCTCCTTAAGCTCTGTTATAATGATAAATAACACTTAAGTATCTAGAAAATCTTAGTTTCCTTGTAATTTTAGACTATCCACTGTTTTGATGAACAATATTATTTTTGATTCTTACCTTAAAGGTATTTGAAAGTTGGCATACCATCTATATCTTTCTTGTCTATCTGGATATCCAGTTTTTAACTACAGTCGGACCTCGATATAAGGTCACCCCTTGGGATCTCGCGAAAGTGACCTTATAAGCGGGGTGACCTTATAACCGATTCATACGCAATTGTCAGTAAATAAGCATTATATAAATACATTATAATTCTTTGTAAAATTTAATACATACAAAAATATCAGTTTATTAGGTTATAATTTTTTAATTTAGTTGAACCAATTAAAATTAATGGAATCAGAAAGAAATTATTTTTTTAAAATTTTAATTTTCGGAATAAAGTTGTATACAAATAGTACTAGTATGCTCAAGCAAAGTACTGATGTACAACTGACCTTACTTAAAATAATCCATAATACAGGACTGTCGCGATTTTGGTTTCATCTTTTGTACAATGTTTTCTAAGTTTTGTAGTTTCTGAAAATTTAATGCTCTGAGTGCTTCTGCTTGTGTCACCACTTCACTTTCAGTATCACTGTCGTTATCCTCACTTTCTAATGCATTGGAATCTTAAAACTTGCGATACAATTTTGGAAATCGAAGCTTGAGAAGTGGTAGCAATTTCATCATCAATTCTCACATATTCCCTTTCCCCTTCTATAGCACAGCTGTGATTTCTGACATCTTATATTAACACAGGTAAAGGAATATCGTCTTCATCATCTTTTTTCCTGGAATTTGAGGTGATGAAGTGCTTTGTGAAAAAGATGTCCCCTCCGTCAGTAGGAGAAAAGATCGTACCCACAGAAAAATTCTTGGAATTGAATCAGTGTGGCACTGAAATCACAGACAAAAGTGACCTTATATGCGATTACGGTATTTAAGACCTGACCATATATCCGATAATCCATATCAAAGAATTCCTATTCAATGAGCCGGGACTTTAGAAAAGTGACCTCATATGCGGGGTGACCTTATATCGAGGTCCGACTGTATATAGAGAATTGTACATTTTCATTGAGAGTTGACCCTAAATGTTTGTAATCTGTAGAACTTCTCATTTCTTTCTCTCCAATCATTAAATTTCAGATTACTTATTATGGATTTAGGCTTGGATATATTTATTTTCATTCCAAGTTCATTTGTAATTTTGTAGTCTTTTTCTGTTTCTTATTGCTTCGTAGTTAGCAAGAGTTATGGTCTTTATATTCCCCTTATTGCAAATAGTCCATAGGATTCATCCAATTTCTATAAAATGAACACAAAGTTTATTTCCCAGAAGTTAAAGACTGGCAAGCACTGGACTGACTATCTGTTCTTGTCGTAATCCTGACAGGCTGTTGAAAGACTATATCTTTTATCACCATGTAGGAGATACTTATCTATTTTATTTTCCCTCCATTAACCCTTTGACTGCTTTGGTCTTTGCTAATGCTGCATTATGAATATTAATATAAATTATTTTCGATATTATGGGCAAATTACATATACTTACAACTAAGCTTTATCACATAAAAAGCCTTCTTAAATTAATTAAACCAAAATATGCATCCAGAATTCTTTATCAATTTATTCTCTTCCAAACTATGAAAGAACCAGGTGGATTCTTGTCATCTGGTTTAAACCAGAAGGGAAAATATAGTTGGCTTAATATAAGAAAAATAGTCAATTTATTTTTTAATGATGCAAATCACTTTATTAATAAAATAAAATAAACAGAATTTTTACTTCTTAAACAGATATTTATTATTTTTTTTAATACCTAACTATAACAAAGTAATAAATAGCAATGGGATTATAACCTTTTAGATAAGAAGCATTTTGTTCCTTATACTATAATAGGATAATTCTAAAGCAATTTTAAGTTTAGACCTAAACAGATTAATGACTAAAAGCTTTGATCAGTCTGATAAAAAGGTTATAATTAAATAAATTCTTATCTCTTAAAAAAATGTAGAAGCTATCAAAATATAAAGTACTGAAATAAACCACTTCTCTATCATATCTTCAGAAACATCAAATCTATATTTCAACCCAATGACGGGCCTTCTTCAGGATAAAATATAAATACAAAATACAGTATAGATAAAGAGAAAAGAAAATACATCTTCTTTCCCTTTCAAATCATGATCGAATATAAAGTAATAATCATAAAGATACAAAGCAAATTCTAATAATTACAAAAAACGTACCAACTGACATATATCGTCTAATAATCATAACAATAACATAATAATAACATAAATTCTAGCCAAAAAACAATCAGTAACAAAACAAAAACAATATAAAGTGAATGAACCAGATAAGGATTATTTTAAAATCAAAAATTCTCTAATTTTCTTGTTGTGTAATAACGATTTTTTGAAAATACTTAAGGATACCGCATTTACTTTAAGAGATTTATCTTTACTTTAATTTTGAAAATTACAAAATCTGAATCTGAATTTATAAAATGTGAACATTATACAAAACCCTATCAAAGTAATCACTTACTGATTTATAATTCTAACCATCTCTTATCCACCAAGAAAGAAATAATCAAAGGACATTTAAGAAGAATAGTTAATTATACCCACGATAAGAAAATTTGGAGTAGTAAAGTAAATGATTTCAAAAAGACTCTTTTAATTAATGAATACCCCCCAAAATTTATCGATAAAACATTCAGAGAATTTTTTAAGAACAGAAAAATTGTGAATTCTAACAATCAAATGAAATTTAAAAAAAGCTTTGTCAAATGTATAAATTTACCAGTAGGTTTGAAAGTAAACAAACATGTTAAGGATGTGTGCGTGAACAACGACACCAGTATCATTTTCCACAAAGAGAACACCTTATTCAAGAAAAAGAGGATTCGAAAAGAAAATTCTCAATTGAATAGAATTGGGGTGGTATATGCTTTACAATGCAGAGATTGTAAAGACATATATATTGGCAACACGGGCAGAACTTTGAAAGAACGGGTCCGCGAGCACACCACTGCATATGACAACAGAGACGACAAAATTTCGGAATGGGCAGGACACTGTATGAGGAACAACCATTGTCCTGACCCCATTGTACACATCGTATTCAATGTTAAAGACGAGGTGAAAAGATTCAAATTGGAATCTTGTCTAATTAATAGTTGTGAATGTATCAACAGAGATAAATCTCTTAAAGTAAATGCGGTATCCTTAAGTATTTTCAAAAAATCGTTATTACACAATAAGAAAATTAGAGAATTTTTGATTTTCAAATAATCCTTATCTGGTTCATTCACTTTATATTGTTTTTGTTTTGTTACTGATTGTTTTTTGGCTAGAATTTATGTTATTATTATGTTATTGTTATGATTATTAGACGATATATGTCAGTTGGTACGTTTTTTGTAATTATTAGAATTTGCTTTGTATCTTTATGATTATTACTTTATATTCGATAATGATTTGAAAGGGAAAGAAGATGTATTTTCTTTTCTCTTTATCTATACTGTATTTTGTATTTATATTTTATCCTGAAGAAGGCCCGTCATTGGGTTGAAATATAGATTTGATGTTTCTGAAGATATGATAGAGAAGTGGTTTATTTCAGTACTTTATATTTTGAAGATTATGAAATTATCGTGAAGATGTGATATGTAGAAGCTATCTTTCAATGAATGATAAAATATAAACTATGCAATTATTCAGCGAATAGCTTACTTAAAAACTAGCATAAATGGACAACTTATAATCTAATAGCATCATACTGTACCTTAAACCATTACGCTAACTTTTTTCAATATTTTAGGTTATTATTATTACTTAATTACTTTAATTTTTAGTAATTAATAAATATAGTTTTTGTATTAGTTTGATATTTTTCACTAAAATAATATTAAAAAAAAAACAAAAACCTTAACAATCAGGCGAACTTTGTAAATTTGTAAATAAATCTTTTAGTGAAGAAAAAATATTTAGCTTCTAACATTTCATAATAAGCTCAAGTGAAATTTCTAATTGAATGTTTCTTTCTTTCTTTGTTTGAAGGTTCTGAATGTTGGTCATGGAAATAAAATTACTGGTGTTCATCATACAATGTCAACTGTTATAACAGCCTCAACTGATAAAAAGTTGAATGTATCTTACCTATCTTTAGCTCCAAAGGTATGGTATTCCATGGATATGCCAGGAGAAGTTTGTGCTGTAAGTAGTAATTGGACCTTTTATTTTCTTATTTTTTTATTTTTTTTTTGTTTTGTTTTACCAACTATCTGAAAGCTACCATTTATAATTCAAGCTTAGCAATGCATCCTAAATATTTTTATTTGTCGTCCTATTGTGAAAACCACATAAGTAAAAAAACACAAATTTTACAGTAGGCACAAAAAAAATATTTCTTTCTGTTACTTTCTAAGTAATGGCGTTTAGTAGGTTTGAACATAAAACAACTGGTGTTTCATAAAATTAAAACAATTTCACAAAATTAATTGATTTACAAGGTTTTTACTAAAAATTAGTAAGTATGTGATATCAGAGTTTTTCATTTTAAACATTGATTTACATGGTTTCTTTTTTCGCCACTAGAGTGCTTAAATGCTCAGTTTTACCAACTTTTCATATTAAGTATAGGTGATATACAAGATTTTCCATCTAAAACTGCAATAAAAACTTTTTTGAAAAATTTTGACTTACGTGGTTTTCACAGTAGGACGACATATTGTTTCTACAGTACTTTTTGTTGTAATTTATTTCAATAGACTGGATACCTGCCACTGGGTAATTGGCCTTTATAGTTGTGGGTTTTTTTTTGGTTGGATGATGATTCACAAGATACATGTCCTTCTGATTGGTTCAACTACCCAGTTGGATATCCAGTATCTGACAGTTTTTAGGACTCTGTACATTGCTAGTTTTTTATTTATTTTTTGCAAAATTGTAAACCTTTATAAGTGATGCTTTAAGAAAAGAATATGAATTATTTAAGACAGGAGTTCAATGTTTATAATTCAAGCTTAGCAATGCATCCTAAATGTTTTTATTTGTCGTCCTATTGTGAAAACCACGTAAGTAAAAAAAACACAAATTTTACAGTAGGCACAAAAAAAATATTTCTTTCTGTTACTTTCTAAGTAATGGCGTTTAGTAGGTTTGAACATAAAACAACTGGTGTTTCATAAAATTAAAACAATTTCACAAAATTAATTGATTTACAAGGTTTTTACTATTAGCAAGTATGTGAACTTCGTGTTCTGCTTTATCTATTTCTTTTCATCAATTGAATGATATTTTGAAACTGTTTATATAGAGAGAAGAATTAAATGTATATATAGTTAGAATGTTGATAAGACATTTACAATATAAATTGAAATATTTACATTACTGTATGATAAAAACTATTAGTTGGTGTTATTGATCTTTGAATAATTATTTGGTCATACTGGCCTAGAAGTAAGTCAGTGCATTCTGCTGCAATTATGTGCTCAGTATCTAAACTTCAAACTACTTGAAAAGCTCCTATTTGAAAATGAACATACATAGATAAGTTTAATATGCACTTAATGTGAATGCTTCCTTTCGACTTACATTAATTTAAATCTTTTGGTTATCTCAAAGAAACCTTGGGAACCAAAACATTATATTGCTTTATAAATCCTGAACTTCTTTTTCCAAAAATTATAAGCCAGAATTACTTGTTTCTTCATCTTTTTTTTTTTCTTATATTGAAGATTAATTGAGAATCAATGTTATAAAGTAGTACTGACATTGAATTCTTAATAGCAACAGCAAACTTTTCTATCTGCCTCACGAACATTCCTGTCATTTATAAGAAATCTGTTGTGTTTCTTATTGATTTATCTGAATAATCAGAAGTCATTTCAGGACATTGGTCTCAAACCTTGGAAGATGTCCAATACTATATTTAATAGAAAAATAGTTGAATCAACGATTTACCAAGATAATAAAATTTAAAAAAATAAATGAATTGTTCATTAATAAATAAAAGTTTCAATTACTTCAAGAGAAATTTCATAGGAATTAGTTGACCTGAAAATGTTCTGTGATAGGAAATCGTTGTCATAAGAAAGCACAGTAATGCAGTTGGTAAATACATTTTTGTTTTTTCCAAAATGATGAATCCCAATAAAATACATGAATCCAAAAATACTTAGGTATTTTTAATCAAATTCAAGTAATAGATCAAGTTACAACTGTCTTCTCCCTTACCCTACGTGAGTCCTAGCATATCGCCAATTCACCCACATTCAACAGTGAATAGTTCAATAACGTCATTAGAAATTATATTAAACACACCTTTTCCCGTTATCATTACAGTTGAAAATAGTCTACTGGTATAGACTGAAACGTTCCGTATTTTATATGGTTTTAATCTGACAACAAAATACCTAAGTATTTTAAGATTTGTGTATTTTATTGGGATACATCATTTTGGAAGATTTATAGCTATTGTGATATTTTTGTTTGTCGAAAATTGTCAAATACCAGGTAAAAGCTCATTTGAAAAGCTAATTTTCCAGCAATTTTGAGGTTTTGGAAAAGGAAAGGCTTTTAAGTTTTGTGGGTTTTTTTTTTTTCTAAACAGCAAAAATAAGTTGACCCTTCCTACGTGAGTAATTCTTTGCATTTTCAGATACAGACGTTTCTAGCAATGACTTCTTATTTTTCTAGAGCATACCAGCTCTTTGAGTCAAATATTTTATTTGCCATATCATATAGTTTTCATGAAATGTAACAATAGCGTGCACAGTATCAATCAGCTTACAATGCCAATTTACAATACTTGCCTGTTTAAGTAATTGCGGTATTAATTACATAACAAAATGCATAACAAAAACAAAAGTTAAAATAAAACCCACAATTTATTCACCCAGTAATTTCAAAATAAAAGATGGATAAAAAAAAAAAAATACATAAGACTTGGGAACAGATATGTACAAAACCAATAAAAGAAAGTGTTCCTAATTTTAGAGTTAATGAGGACATTACTTCACTTGCACAGAATGCATATTTTTATATTCTGCAGTAGATGTTCTTTGCATAAGAGGATCAATTATGAAACAAGATCTTCTCCATTCTTACAGAAAGTTAAATTAAAATTTTTCAATGGTCTTTACTGGGAGCCAAATGGGTTAAATGTTCCCAACTGATGATGCCATTCGACACCTATCTAGTAATATTTCTATTCACAAGATAAAAATGTTTAATATTAATTTATAGTAGGCATCTATGAATGTTTTCAATAATTAGATTCTCCTGCAGTAAAATGTGTTGGTCACATTGTTTGCTGAATCCCAACTATAATCTTTAATTGGCAAATGATATATAAAAAAAAAAAAAAACAACCTTTAGTAGTAAAAGCAAAAAAATAAAAAAAAATGATATTCAATAGATAAAAAAAAAAAAAAAATCTTTGCAACAGTGAATTAATAATTACTGATTACTTACTAAAAGGTAAGCTTTGTATTTAATTATGTATTTTAATCATAATCAGGGTTAAAGGTAATAGTGATCATATTATAATCAGATATGCCCCTTTTAAAGATAACTTTATGTATGTGTGTTTTATTTATATCTTTAATCTTTTGTAATTTGTACCAAGATTGCGATCCTTCGATAGACTTCAGATGCTTAATTACATTATATGTTCTCTTAATTATTTTATATTACCAAATTAGTGAAAAATAAAAGGAAAGCATTGTGATAATTTTTCTTCAATTATTATTTATTTCTAGTTGGATTGCTACAATCGTAATGTTGCCTGCACATCAGCCAATACTTTATCAATATGGAAACCAAAATTTTAATCTTAAAGAGAAAGGATTGAAGGCCAGTGAGGCATGTGAGAAACTTAATTCAGCAAAGCATCTGTTCAATACAGAACTGAGTTTAATTTTTCCATTCCCAAACGTTGAAAGTTTTAAGGTGTACAAATTTTAAAAGAAACATTTCCAAGATTGAATAATATTTTAAGAATTCACATATCCAATAGTTGACTTAAAGTTCAATTTGAAATTCCACTCTAATTTAAAATTTATTCTGTATGAAAGATTTCATGTAAATGTGCCGAATCTTTTTCCTTTGTTGCTATTTTAAATTTATCATTCCTTGAATATATTGTCGTATTGTATATTACATATCTTTGCTTCACTTAAAAATTAACGAAATAAAAACAGTTCTGTAAAAATTCTTTTTTTTTTTTTTTTAGTTCTTAATAAAGCAATTTATGCATTTATTATTTCAGTTTGCTAAACAAATAATGAATTTGTTTCCTTTATTTCATATTTTTTTCTATCTAAAAATGTTAAAGAATGATTATCTAAGAATAAAAAAATTGATAAATAAAGAAAACAGTTTAGCACATTTAATAATTAATCACATTTTTAGATGACAAAATACAGCTTCAACAGCTTTGAAGTTTTTCAAATACTAAATACTTCATCATCAAGAAAGGCTTGGACAAATCACTACTTATTTCAGTATCACTATTTACTCTATTGTCTATAGAAATTCCTGTAGATAGATCTACTACAATTCCAGTTACCCCTTCCGACAAAGTTAACATCATTGACCTTATGATATGCAGAGTTTTCTGCACACACTATACTTTGAATTAAGATTGAATTAAGCACTACTAAATGCATTCTCCATTTCATTAGTAGTTGTCTTCTCAATCTCTTAACACAACAGATGGTATAACAGATATAACAAAAGACCTTGTTGAATCTAGAAGACAGTTGTAAAGCAATGGAAGAGATATTCTCATTATATTGGCAAATATTGCAGCTCGATTGTTTTCATGTTTTAATTAATTGCATATCTCAGTTCAGTGCAGCTACTGCTGACATGTATTCATTTCCCATCTTTTCTTTCTGTGTGTTACGTTTTATTGTTATAGAATATATATGTTACTGTGAAAGCTGGAAATGTGAAGATTATCAGTATTCCCTTTTTTGTACTGGTGGATGTTGGAAATTCACTTTATTTTGCCTTTCACTGGTGTGTATCAGTAATTGAAAGATCTAATATGGCGAATACCAGTAATCGTGAGGATACAAGATAGAAGTGAGGAAACAGCTGTTTTGGGATGTCACTTGTAAACACGATCTCATCCTCTTAATGTGTTTATATATTTTAGGCGCTTTTTCTTTCTTTACAATGTGCATTGAAAATTCTTTGAGGCTACCGGAGGGCAGCACAAGAATTTCCTTTACTTATTTTTAATGTGTATTTGGTTTTTAGTTTAGTTTTCTGGAGATGCCATTCCCATTCCTGCTTCTATTTATATTCACCTCTGTATTGAGACCTGGTGTACTTACAGTGACTACTCTCAATTTAGTGAGAAACAACTGTTTTGGGATTCACTTGTAAACACTGTCCCCCCCCCCCCCTTTTAATTTGCTTATTTCAAAATGGTTTTGCAAAATCTTTTACTAGAAAAACTAACTCTCATCTTGGTAACTGTGATCTTGAGATAACAGTATGCATCAACTTGACTCGTCCCACTCATGGTTGCATCATCCACGTTCCTAGCTTATTGACAGCTGCCTGTAGCACGGAGTGTTCCCTGAAACTATTGTATCAGGCTGTAGCTATCATTTTAACCAGTGCCTCTTAGCTTAAATGTTAGTAGTACTGAGCAGGTAGTGAGCATTGTCATGTCACCCTCAGTTCCAAGAAGTGTGCATTAATCTCACGTGGGTTACTCTCACAGCACCATCATTTCTTTTGTTATGTTTTTCCAAAATCCATAGGGTGAAATTAACGACTCCAGAAATCACTCGTGGATGTCAGAAACACTCATTTCCATCCACCAGTACAAAGCAATGAATACCAGTAATTGTGGTCGATTACCGGCAATCTTCACATTTCCAGCTTTCACAGTAATATTGCATAAAAATTGCAGTATTTCAATTTAATTGTACGTATATGAGAAATTATGGTTGGAATGCTAACTTTTGAATATCTGAATGGGAAGAACCAAGAAAAAATTCAATTGCAAAATGAGAAATTGAGAATGAAGGATTTAAAGACAAGTCATTTGAAGGGTACTAAAGAAAAGTAAAAAAATTAAAGGAGAAAGAAATTTAAACAGTTTTATAAGGAAATAAATTTTAGTTTCTTCAATATATGTGGAGAGGAGCAAGGGATCTGGATGCAATTATACAGCCTCTCTGGTTCAAATGTCAATCCTTGCCTTGCATTGGTGCTCTCTATTAACACAGAAGAGGCTCTGGCGACCTAGTATTGGCAGAATAACCATTCTCAAGGATGAAAGTAAATATCTGTCCTAAACTCTGTATACATGGGGCATGTGTCTATGCCTTGAGGTAGCAGTCTCACCACAACAATCAGGGAACTATGGACCAACATCCCTTAATCCCTTAAATCCTTTTGTTAATGAAGCTATGCACCAAAAGAGGGTAGGAAGTGCAGAGTTGTCAAGAATGTCGACATACATCTTGGTGTACCCGATCTCAACTTAGTCCCGTAGGTCATGAAATGCTGGGAGCCTTACCTCCCGCGACCCCAAGGGCCTGCATAGGCCTATAGTGGGACACTTTCACTTTTAACTGAAGCCTATGCTATATTGAATTCTAAACATCAGGTGGACAGACATGATTACCATTGAGAATTATGGCAGTTAGCAAATGAAAACCCAATTGCACAATAAACTGTACGAAAGAAATGGCAATGAATTGGACATACTCATCAAAAACCTGACGGTGCAATTAAAAAAAAAAAAGCACTTGACTGGAATCCACAGAGAGAAAGACAGTAATTGAAGAAATAAAGAATGAAGGGAAGAACTTGAGGGAAGTTAAAGCACTGGCTGGCAACTGAGTCAGATGACGGAAGTTTACTGGAACCCTACGTTCCACATAGGAGCAATAGGAATGAAGATGAAGAATGTATGTGATGTTGGAATTGAATACCAATGCATTTTGGTGGCTCTTTGCCCCTTACTTTATTGCCTAAAGGTCCAATGTGTATCAAAATGAATAGGATCTTCTTTTTAACAAAATAAATCTACTAAAATTTCAGCTGCCCATGACAAATAGATTTTGATCATCTGAAACGATATGACTAATTTAACTTAAAATTGTATTCTAAGCTTTTTTTGTTCTAACCCACTTTTTTTTCCCCGATTCACATTAAGGGCAGTTCAAAATGTAAGATTAAATCTGGAATGCTTTGTAATCTGTATTGCATACTATCATGCATATCAGTGGCGTATATAGAATATATTTTCGGGGGGGGGGGGGGG
>JAFIDM010009631.1:144790221-144803047 GCA_023159025.1 Thereuonema tuberculata | reverse complement strand
CGGCCCCCCCCTTATATACGCCCTTGATGCATATGTATGAATAGGGTTTATATATCATAAATATTCCCATTTAATGTCATTTTAATATAAATTTATCTCATTATACGATTGTATCCTCAGGAAAGTCATCTCATAAAATATAACCTTATTGTATATTTAGCTGTAAACTTTATATCAAATAAAAGTGATAGGCCTACTGGCTGAAGTTATTAAGAAATTCACAAGGAGTTGTCTTCTAATAAATCTGCCTTGTAAGGTGTAGGGGCTTATCCCTTACATAAATCTACCTCTTTGATAAAAGCATTCTTGGAATTAAAGTTTTATCGTTTCCCTCATGATACAAACTAATCTTATCTTTAGATTATTATTAAGATCTATCAGCTTTGGAATAACAAGTGCTAAAAGATTGTAGTACAGGAGATATCAAATGACTGATACAAAGATAAAGCCATGTATAACTTCAACAGTGTCTCAATCTTTATTCTATCTGTATATTTATAAATTACTATGAAGTTTATTCTTTCAGACTACAAGTACTCAAAGATAAATTAATCATCATCTGTAATATAAAAATTCAATTTCATTTCTAAAATTCCCAATCATTTAATTTTCCTAGCATAATTAAGGACAACTTTACATCTTACAAAATTTGGCTATCGGTAATTTCTTATGATTTAATAAGGTTTATTTTAAAATTAGCCGTGCCGGCATGGCCGAGCGGTCTGCCGTGCAGGCAGTGTGTCGGCACCCGGGTTCGATTCCCGGTTGTGGCTTGGCTGTTTCAACTTTCTTTTCTGTATTTGTCCGCTTCTTCGCTTTCCCCTTTCTCTTCCCTTCTCATCACCCCAGACACCTAGTCAGTAGGGATGATTATGACCAGAGTCCCCTCAATATTGGGGACGTCTTCGTCCCGCTGTGAACTGAAATTACAAGGCCATCGACAAACAAAAAAAATAAAATAAATAAAATTCTTTCTTTGCGAATTCCAGGCTATTCTATCTTCTTTGACTCGTGATCACAGGGGTGTGTGTATAGGATTATATTTACGAATTGGGGGGGGGGGGTCCTTTATTCTGGCAATCCATCCAAAATCGAAAACAATTAGAGCCTACTCTATACATTTCAGTGAGTGGAGGGTGAGGGCTTTCCCTCGGCCAATGCACTGTATTTATTCCCTTAACTTTTCATTCTATATCTCCTTTTTTATAATCCCCACACTAAATTATTTACAGAGAAGAATATGTTAAAATTAACTTGTATGAAATAAATGGTATTAAATATTACTATATGTTTCCAGATTTAAAAAGAAATTAAGATCCTTCAAATTTCCATTGAAGAAAATTGTTTTTGTAATTATACAGACTTTGTAATGATTATTCTACAATAGCTGATGAAGTCATTTAAAAATAAATGTAGCAAAAGATTTCACAAGAGATTAATTTCTAATTCAAAATTTATTCCTCTTTTGTAAAACATTTAAAAATTAAAAAAACACAAATTAGATTTAAAGTTATTAATATAGTTATTCTAATTAATTACACTAGTTAGAATTATAGTGATTAATACAGTTAGCGGAACATCGATTATCCTAACTAACTTACAGCCATACCCCACCGAATTACAGTACATACTACGGCTACATGGAGCAGAACTCTTCAGCAGTTTGTGAGCAGTTTTTAATCCTTACTGGGGTGCACTGATTGTTATACCGGTATGTTGAAATTCTATTTCTGTCGCTTATTGCCGTTCTAATTAAGTTATAATAATAATGCGACAGAATGCGTTATCATTATTTATTCGGTTTCTGATTATTTATTCCGAGATATAGGCAGTATAGCATAGAAATAATCTTAATGTATCATTAAAGGAGATAAAAATCACTTCCTAATTTAATTATTTTTCATAATACTTCATATTTCAAAGTACAGCCGTAATAATCTTGCTTACAATAATTTAATTGTAGACTTAATTATACTTTGTTTCGCATTAACTCGATATTCTCATGTAGGCTATGTTTGATTAACCGAACTAACCTCGATCCCAATTAGTTTTAAAGAAATGTTCGGCTAGATTTCGACTAGAACTTCCTCCTTGCCTGCACCCAGAGCCGTCGCGTGGGCGGAGCGATCGCCCTGGGCGCCGCGGCAACGGCAAAAATAAAAAAAAATTGGAAATTCCGTTTTTGGTTTTTTTTTGGTTGTACATTTTTGGGATGGTGGGGGGGGGGGGCGCAAATATCAAGTGTAGGGCGCCTGACGAAATCTTGCCCCGGGCACCAACAAACCATGCGACGGCCCTGCCTGCATCACCAATTCTAAAATGCTAAAGAAAAGATATTTTGATGAAGAATTTTAGACCATCACACATCACAATTAAAAATAAAATTTTTGTACAATTAAAATACACGTGTACTTTCGAAATAGTCTATTTTTCTACCCCCACTTGACAAAGAAATTTAGACCATTTCGAAAGTACTCGTATAATTGTAAGAAGGCTTAACGTGTATCAATAATGTAACATGAAAAACGTAAAAAATATAGAAATGCACAAATTCGTTTGCTTTCACGCGCGCCTTTGAGCCATCATCAACGGCAATCTGGGACAGAAGTTTCGTCCTTGTTAGGACTCATCAGCTAGATTTAGCCTCTATGCTCAAGCTCAGAAGGCGTGAAAGCCTATGGATCCTTCTCCCGTTCTTGGAAGTGGGACCCTGTAGAAGCAAACAACAATAGAAAAATCGCTATAAAGGTACAGTTCCGCTGACTTGCTGCGCAGCGGATTAGTGCCACCTGTGGAGGGGAAGGGGAAAAAAAATGAAGAAGTTAAAGAAAATTCCGTATCTTGGTTTCTTATCTTATCCAATTCCTTCCGTGAATTACAATTTGTTTTCTTGATTCGCTTCTACTCTGTTGATTATTTTCATTGTTTATGAATGAGTCAGTTTCAGTTCCTATGAAGTAAATATAAGTCTTTGTTAGACACTAATTTCATAGCGATCTTGCTTGAAAATCTTCATAATCAACTTAATTTATTTTCATTGTGTATGAAGCCTCTTGATTTCTAAATTTTCCCTTGGTAGTTTCTGTCTGCGCAAAGTCAGGAACAATAGTTGATTTCATATCATGTTGTTACTCATATAGGCAATTGGTGTAATCCATTTGATGTGAATCAGATGGATATAAACAAGAAAACTATGTTAAACTGTTTTTACATTGAAGAATCCATCTACAAGATTTTTTTCTTTATTTTATAGTAATGATATTATAGCTTAATAATAATGATAATAATAATAATAATAAATGGCGTCCAGAACTTCTGGATCAAGAGGTCCACGTCCCTGCATGGGAAGCTAGCTCTTACACTCACTTACATAATCCAATACCCAAAACATATGCCTCTTTTCCTCACACAGGAGGTCACATACCTACACAGCAAGAACACTGAAACTGCGCACCCTGCAAACTACCATCCAATCACTTGCCTCATAACATCACATATAGACACATAACATCCTTTCCGAACTGCAGAAGGGCTGTCGCAGGAATTCCCAGGGTTGTAAGTAGCAACTCCTAATTGACTCGATACAGTGGCGTATATAGAATATATTTTCGGGGGGGGGGGGCCCAAGATTAATATATACTCATGGACAAAAAAATTAGCGCACCAAGAAATAATTGCGGGATCGTAACGAAACTTGCAATGAAGGTACATGTCGGGGAAATATGCAAATGATTAGAAATGCAGCGTGATTGCGCATTACGTATAGCCGGTAGAGGGCGTTGAACATCGTACTCTGTGGAGTATAAAACAGGTAACCAAAGCTTGTTTGAGTGTGCTGAATCATTTACAAAGGAAGAGCTGAAGTAGACATGCCATTACGCCGTGTTCGAAGACAGTATACGCAGTTGTCGCAGTTTGAGAGAGAGAGAATCGTCGGGATGATGGAAGCTGGGTGGTCAGCTAGGCGAGTAGCTCGTCAATTAGGCCGCTCTGATTGTGTTGTGAGGAGGTTTTGGGACCAGTGGACCCGAGAGATGTCATGTACACGAAGACCAGGCTCAGGATGCCCTCGACAGACCAGTCGTCGAGAAGACCGCCACATAGTCAGAAATGCACGCGTACAGCCAACTGCTTCATCGGCCGCCATCCAGGCACAGGTAGCACCTTCACTAGGGGCCGCTGTGTCTTCTTGAACCATACCAAGGCGCCTGGCTGAAGGACAGTTGGTATCGCGGCGCTTATTACGTGTGCTGCCCGTGACGCCCACCCATCGACGCCTCTGTTTGGAGTTTTGCCGCGCACGAGGAAACTGGACTGCAGCGGAATGGAACCAGGTCGTCTTTAGCGACGAATCCAGATTCAATCTCGGCAGTGATGACAATCGTGTTCGTGTGTGGAGAGCCCGTGATGAACGCTTCAATCCTGCCTTTGCTGTACAGCGACACACCGCTCCCACAGCTGGTGTGATGGTATGGGGTGCCATTGCCTACAATACACGGTCACCCCTAGTATTGTTCCGTGACACCATGACAGCCCAGCGGCATGTTCATGAAATCCTGCAACCACATGTGTTGCCACTCATGCAACGGCTCCCAGGAGCCATTTTTCAACAAGACAATGCTCGGCCTCATACGGCAAGGGTGTCACAAGACTGTCTCCGCACTATTACTACCCTTCCTTGGCCTGCCCGATCCCCAGATTTGTCTCCAATCGAGCATATCTGGGATCATTTGGGACGACGAGTTGGGCATCCCACGAGTTTGAACGAACTAGAGGGAAGGTTACAGCAAATATGGAACGAAATATCTCAAGACATCATACAGAACTTGTATGACTCAATGCCCGATCGTATCGCATCGTGCATTCGCGCTAGAGGGGGTCCAACGGAGTATTAACTCCTCCGTTCTTTTGCCTTTTTCTCTGAAATAAATTATCCTTTTTCTTTGATTTTCTAATCATTTACTTATATCAAAGTAGTCGTTACGTATGTAAATTTTCGTTTCATTTTGACGACTCCTTCTTGGTGCGCTAATTTTTTTGTCCATGAGTGTAATTAAGTAGACACCCCATGGATCTGTTCAACCAAAAAAAAAAACGATGGAAATCTATCTGTTCAACCAAAAAAAAACGATGGGAACCTATCTGGATTATTCGGGGGGGGGGGGCCCTCGGCCCCGCCCCCTTATAAACTCCCTTGACTCGGTGATCCTGCGGCAGGCGCGCGCGAAGAATTGAAACCTAGGCATCGCGTACATCGACTACAAGAAGGCACTTGATTCGGTCCCTCATTCTTGGCTCCTACATACTCTTCATCTCTACAAAATAAATCTCAAGATCACGGCATTCCTGGATACCGCGATGAAGAGTTGGAACACAACACTACACCTACGCACCTCCATCACTACAATCCCCATTCCCATAAGGAGAGGTATTTTCCAGGGAGACTCCTTGAGTCCTCTTTGGTTCTGCCTCGCCTTGAATCCATTTAGCCGTATGCTAGACAACACAAAACACGGTTAAAGGCTTACCTCAGGCACTCTGACATCATGCAAAATCACACACTTACTCTACATGGATGATTAATATGCCACAAACAACGCACAATTTACTAATTTACTGCAAGTCACCACACAGTTCACCAAAGACATTGGGATGGAATTTGAAATCGACAAATGCCGCAAGCTACGTATAACACGCGGAAAGACTACGAATTTGGAGGGTTTTGAACTGGATCATGGGTTGACCATCCAATCCATGGAAGAGAGAGAGACCTACAAGTACCTGGTCTTCCAGCAAACGTGCGTCATTGACAACGCAAACATCAAAAACGCACTCAAGAACACATACCGTGCTCTCGTTCAAAACATCCTCAAAACACAACTCAACGCCAGAAATAAAATTAAAGTCATCAACGCCATCCCTACACTAACATATTGCTTCGTCATAATTCCACAGACAGACACCGAACTCGACGCACTACATTCACGAAACACAACATGCACCATCCCAAGTCCACCACGGAAAGGATGACTCTTCCCCGCAAGGAGGGAGGCCGAGGATTCCTCAACCTCATCACCCTACACGAAAAACAAGTACACACATTTAGGGAACACTTCCACCAAAGAGCACAACACTCCTCACTCCATTTAGTCATTGTCAAGGCTGACACACACCTCACGCCCCTGGACCTCGAAAACACTTATCCAACACTCACCACCTCCGACACCCACACTCAGCAGATGCATGAATCATGGGCTCGTAAGGAACTCCATGGCAGACATCACCACGAACTCAGCCAGCCTCATTTCGACATGGAAGCGTCGAACAGATGGCTGACGAGTGGTGAGCTGTTTCGGGAGACCGAAGGGTTCATGATCGCGATACAGGACCAAGTCATCCCCTCCACGCAACTACAAGAAACACATTCTACACGACACAAACACACATGACGACAGATGCAGGAAATGCCACACTACGAATGAGATGATCGACCACATAATATCAGGCTGTCCCCTTCTCTCCCAAACAGACTACCTCCACCGACACAATCAGGTAGCGTCGATCGTTCATCAACAGCTAGCACACAAACACTCACTTATTAAGAACACGGTCCCGTACTACAAGTACACACCACAAAGAATATTAAATTCACCCTCACATAAGCTGTACTGGGACCGCCCCATTCACACAGACAAAACCATACATCACAACAGACCAGACATCACACTTGTTGATAAGGTCAACAAACAGACCTATCTAATTGATATTGCAGTGCCTATCAGCAAGAACATGCAGAAAACTCACGCAGACAAGATCAGTAAATACACTGATCTAGCACACGAGCTCCAGAAGCAGTGGAGGCAGGACCGAGTACGTGTTGTACCCATCGTTCTGTCTGCCACTGGTCTGGTGCCTCACACATTGCACCACAGTCTCAGCACACTAGGACTTCACAAAAACACTTATGCACAACTGCAGAAGGCTGTGGTACTCAACACTACACGCATAGTTAGGAAATTTATGGACACAAGCACACATCCCTAATCATTCTCGCACACGTCTTTACACTTGGCAAAATGTGCTTTGGTCCTTGACCCGCCATATTGTTTTTGCTGGGAAACCCAAGTTTTGAAACTTTTAGATAATAATAACACTGGAAACCTTGTGTTTGTGGACAACAAACAATATTGTTTACATTGGTTATTGTAGAATTTATCAAAAATTACACAGACACACAAAAAAATAAGCAATTATTTCATTATTCCTTTATGTCAAATTGTTTTTAAATTATAAGAGCTTTAATGTTTGTAAAATAAAATTTAAGGATGTCCTTCAATGATTTTCATATGAGAAACAGTAATTAAGCAAAGGTAATAAAAATTAACTTAGATCATAAGTTCTGTTCAAATTGCATTTATTTCTACTGGATGACGTACAAAACTGCGCCATATGTTTTTGTTACAACCCTATCAAGAACTTTCTCAAAACAGAAAGAAACATTGATAAATGTTCTTTTTTGGGTTGTGCTTATTTTCTTTTCATTACCATTTGAATATAAATCTGTTCAGAATGCTGTTAGCAGATGGTTGAAAAGTAATAAAAGATGGTTCAATACCATCAAAGATACGGAAGTATAAGGTTATTGACAGTTCAAAACATTCCATTCTATGATTATTTAAAAAAAAATTTTTTTTTTTTTTACTTTCACGTTTTATTAGCATCAAATATAAAAATCTTATAATTTTATCTTTAACAATCACGATGTGAATGAATCAAATCAAACATGCAGAGGTTTTAAGTAGGTTAGGGCCCGTTTAGTTTACTATTTGAGCCTCGGCCTAACAACATCCAATCAAAAAAAAAATGGATATCTTCGTGCACGTATCCCTCAGAAACACGAAGCCCTAGGCCAAAGCCTATGTTGACTCTGCCTAAAACCGCTTCTGAAAATTTAAACCTAAAGTTATTAGAAGAATTTTCAACTAATTCAGATATAGTGGAAAATCGCCTACGCAAATTACCAATTTATTTAAGGCATTTTTTTTTATCGTTAAATACAAATCATATCTCCTTAATTTCTTACATTGAAGTTCAGCTAGGATTTTCAAAGCATGAAGTTCAGAAAAGCAGTCGGGACCGAAGTCCTTCTCAGTCCCTCTCTTTTTTTTCTCTGTCTCTGGTTAGAGAAGTCAACGTTGGACTTCGAATCCACTTTGGCGCGACGGTGCATCCGTACAGCGAACTTCGTTTGGTCAGAGTCGAAAGTTTGGACAGAGACGATGATATTAAGTATACGCAGTGTTTCGAGAGAGCTTTACCAGATCTAACTAGTTCAAACAGCATTCAGATTTCGATGTCCACGTGGCAAAGACACATCTACACAGAACATGCTCCGTGTTTTTACGAACAGGAACAGCCTCAAAGGGACTGATCACGGTATATTTTCTTACATGGCTAAAATATAAGAACTATTTATCTATTGATATAAAGCATCTACAAACAAAAATCCAAAATGTCTCGAATTATTTTACTGTTAATAGCAATACATTTTAATGGAGAAATTGTTAACCTTATTTTCTAAAAAAAAGCCTGAAGTAAATATCATCCACATCAACAGAAATAAAAATACTAATTTACTCTTATTTTCGGCTAATCTTATGATGATTAACTATGTAGATAATAAAAATAATCGACGTAGGATTATTTACATAATAGACTACTGTTTTTTAATATTTACGTTGTATATTCTATTTGTTTTATTTCACGTGTGCTTGAATGACCAGAATAATGTAGAAAATCTGTGCGGGTTAAGGTATAGAACCTCAGTGAAAAATTTAGCTGTCACTTCGCCAGGATTCAAACTTGCATTTCTACGATACCAGAAAAAAACTCCGTTTTCTATTGCGTCACAAGTGTTATGCATCCATCCGTACGATTCGAGTTCTTTGCTCAACTGAAGTTAGGAAATGTTGAAGGTATTAACTTAATTTATATTTTTTAAATTTGAAATAGATTTAGATTAGTGTTACTTTGCCAGCAGTTAATTGCTATCTGAAAATGTAATAAAATATATATTTTATTTTAGTTTCAAAATTTAACACCAGATGCCGCTGACGAAGTGAATGTAATTCGAAGCCGATACATTCACAGAAACAGTTTTTTGAAATTATTGGGATTTTATGTTTCAGAAAGCTGTCCGGCTTAGCTATATATATATATATATATATATATATATATATATGCAGGGTGGATGCACGAAGATATGCAGAAAATTCGGGAGCTCATTCTACATGTAAAAGTAAAGAAAAAAAGTTATTTAAACATAGGTCCGGAAATGCTTCGGTAGCGAGTTACGGCTAGCGAAAGATTTCGCCCATAATATAGTACCCCGGGTGAAATGAAGACTTGCTGGAAGTCTGGGAAGGTAAATTAAGGGGCGAAATCAGTGGTTTCTTATGGTTGTTGACCTGAAAAATCGAATGAAACATGACGCAGAACTGTATCTTCCAGTGGTTTGAAGCTTATCCCACGTGGAACCTAAAAAAAGTTGGCAACACAATAACAGCTGTTCAACAATAATGTGAATTGCATTGTTTTGATTTATTATGAGAGCTCACAACTGAGGTGTAGTCCATGTGCGTATTGTTGTACTACATTATGGGCGAAATCTTTCGCTAGCCGTAACTCGATACCGAAGCATTTCCGGACCTATGTTTATTTAACTTTTATTTTTTACTTTTACATGTAGAATGAGCTCCCGAAGTTTCTGCATATCTTCGTGAATCACCCTGTATAATAACAAAATGCGCAGTAAGTATACAGTTCGACTTTAGTCATTTGAAATACACCCTTCATTAATGAATTTCCTATGGAAGCCATCCAGTGGTGCATCCAGGATTAAGGTTTGTGTAAGTGATCTGCTGTGATGGACTGTCAAACTAGCAACATGTTCTCAATATAAACACACTTTTTTAGGTGTCCCACAACCAGGATTCACAAGGATTAAGATCCGAGGTGGTCAGGTGGTAAGAGCTTAGAATGTTGTAAAGAGTCCATTCAGACGTAGGCCTAATAAAAATAAATTGTTTCAAAAATCACTTTCCAAAATAATAAGATACAAATATCTCAGTGCTTTAATAAAGGTTTTCTTCTCGTTTTTTCTTTCTTTATTTATTTTTAAGTTGGGGGGGGGGGGGACTGTAGCCCCCGTGGGTGGTCCACTGAACCATCAGATATTTCTATTAGTACGTGTGAAGGGATCCATTGCAGTGAATCGGCAGCTTGGTCGAACGATCTCGGTCAATGGTCAGGATACTCGATAGATATTCCAGCGCTTTATCTGGGTTCGATTCCCGGTGATGGTCTGGGAATTTCTCTGTCTTTCTTCTGTCCTGTCCCCGTTCGACTGTCAGATTAGCAAAGTATTTCTCAAAGATACTTTCTGAAGAGTTCAAATTACAGGATGCGTGTTACATCATGTTGATGAAATATGTGATAGCTACTGTGCGTGAGGGTTAAGCAACAAATCAACTCCCTTTGAAGCCGTTTTGTTGTGTTAACAGCCCGGCTATCTCTGGGACCTAAAAATGGAACGGAACTAAATCCATTTTACATAGGAATAATAGAGATTATAGCGAACGTAAAGGAAGATGAAGTCTTTTGAGTTAAGGGTTTAGGCAGAAGAATCATTCAATAAATAAACATCAATCTCCTTAGAAACAAGTGCAAATGGAAACAACAATAGTTTACAAATCAAAATAGGAGTCGATTTATCGAAAATTTTGTATATAATTTTCCACATTTTTTACAATTCCACGAGCAATGTCTTTCTCTTTAACAGAAATAACTACATAAAATTTAATGTAAGAGTCTACCAAGCATCATTCAACAATAGGCCAAATATGTCTCACCATAATTAATAATATTTTTGCATCCAATATACAGACTGTAGGATAAAGATATATCCTACATATATTTTATAAGAAGGTTGTCGTAAGTATTAACAGGATTTAGTAAAGAGCAATTCTTCAAGAACGGTATTTTATTATAGAAAGCAGACATAACCACAAAAACATCTTCCTTTCATTATATCTTGTATTAAGCATAAACACTAAAAATGATAAATACAAAAACAGTTACTTAGTCATTACAAATATACATCACAAATCTGGATTCATGTTCAATCACCTCTAGAATGTAAATGGACATGATCTAGTACAAAAATAATGCACCAAAAATTACTCATTTGTTTCTCTTTGAACCAATATGTTACAATGAATAATTTCAGGTTTACACATGGGTTTTGAACATTGCTATCATATGAAATTAAAGATACACATACTATGTCAGTAAACTTAAATAGATTTAATAGCAGTAGTTGTTGCTTTTCCAAGCCATAAAGAAAAATAGTTACAGGAAAGTAGCAGAGCAAACAATCTTCTCAAATTATTATTCACACTGAGACATTTAGGGTTGTTCTAATTTTCATCATTCCCATTATTCAGTTTTTAACAGAGTTCTGTAAACCCAGGCTATCAAACGAAAACCATGAGGGAGTCATTAGAATAAAGCAGGTTGGGTGTGATCATGATACAATGAAAAACTATTAAAAAGAAAGAGAAACAAGAAACTGATTCTTTGGCACATTCATTGAAAATTTACGATTAAACAGTTTAGGGCAGGAATTCTGAACCTTTTTACGATTACAGACTCTCAATGGTAGAACAGTATGTCCCCATACCCCTTTCACCAGATCATCAACATTACCATCCGTATTAGGTTCTTGTATTTTTTTTTATTAATCAGAGCTCCAGTCCCATACCCCATCGTTTGGTATCCCTTTTAAGAACTCCTGCTTTAGGGCAATTAGGAATTAAACAATTTTTCTGAGTTTTATTATACCCTCAATGACAAGATACAATACAGGAAAGTGACAATCATCTTTTAGAATTGTATTATTGTAATTCCCAAAATAAGGAAATATTTGTATAAATATTTTTTTTTTTTTTTTGTAAAGTCTGTTTGAACAATCTTTCTTCAACTTTGACCTGCGATTGGACAAATTGACAATCCTTTTCTAAGATTGACGTTAAATTAATAAGGTCTCATAAATTAGGCTAAGGCTATCATCTCAAAACAATAATAATCTGATATCAATCTAATGGTCAAAGTTAAAAACAAAAAAAATACTTCCTTTACATACAAAAACAGAACAAAAAAAATTAATTATCAAATTTACTAAATTGTTTAACTTGAATAATTATTCAAGAAAAATATCAATCGAAAGGCACAAAGCTAAAGTTAGGATTCGCACTTCGAGTTGTCATCGGGAAGAGACTGGGACGGACCGTTTCGTCCTCATTAGGACTCCTCAGCCAGCCAAACTCCTCCGATGACAACCCAGGAGTCCTAATGAGGACGAAACGGTCCGTCCCAGTCTCTTCCCGATGACAACTCGAAGTGCGAATCCTAACTTTAGCTTTGTGCCTTTCGATTGATATTTTTCTTGAATTATTCGGGCACGTTAAACTTCTTTTATTGAATAATTATTGTTTGGTAATGTTTTCAGTATCTGTATCTGTAGAATCTTGATTCGAATCCCGGGTCGGGCATGAATGTTTCTTTTATTTCCTGTGTTTGTCTCCTTCTTTCCTTCCGGATGTCTTTGTTAATTCTTGGATCTCGGCCCAAATGTAGAATAGAATAGAATCATTTGATCTGAGCAATGATATTATGCAAATATCATTTGTTTCTCAACTCTTAACAAAAAAGAGGAAAATTTATTATTATTATTATTATTATTATTATTATTATTATTATTATTATT
>JAFIDM010009631.1:144764186-144775265 GCA_023159025.1 Thereuonema tuberculata | reverse complement strand
TTCAATTCTTGTTTGAAGCGCATTCTGTCGTAGTTGATTTGTCAAAATATATTATACTGTTAAGTAACGGGGAATGGTGAAGGCGACAGACGCAATGGCCTCGGGCGGCAAAATGCTTTTTGTTGTTGTTGATTGTAATAGAAGATCCGCTGTTAATCATTCCGTTTTTCTGGGTAGGACCTTGGGGCAGAATTTTGATCACTCGTCAGGACACCGTAAATCTAGCTACACCGCTATGTTGCACTACCGATATTACTGGGAGTCCATGCGATTTAAGGTTGCCACATTTATATAATGCCGACAGAGGTTTAGCAGGATAAGATTTTAAGATATTACATAAAATGAATCAGACAGTCAGGGGTGCAAGAGGGCTGACTTTTGCGAGGGACATATGAGATAGAAAAAAAAATCCATAACATTTCAAAAATTAACTCTTGAAGATAATAATTTTTAAAGGCATTTTTTCTTTTGCTATGAAGATAATAATAAATAAATAATATACGTGGACCGTTATGGAAGTCATGGCAACTATTTTTTATCTGCCAAACCTGCGGCACCACTGCAATTCCAGAATACACGTTTGAAAGCGTGTTGGATGTGCTTCTGATTGGCACCACTACCGTGGTCTGGGTCAGTGAAGGAACGTCATGAGAGCAAGTGGAAAATACGCATTTGGAAATCATCCTTTAATGAGGCAATGCAGTGAAGCCAAGAAAGAAAAAGGAATGCTCAATACATATTGTTAACTCCCCTCAAAGTAATCTCCAAGATTGTCCACCGTACGTTGACAACGTTTGGGAACTGCTGTCCAACGCCATCATTCTTCGGGATAACATCACATGGCAGCTCCTGCAGAGGCTTTGTTACGTCGATGGGAGTGGGAAGTCTTGAAACACTCCCCGTTTTCGCCAGACCAGAGTCCATGCGACTTTGATTTGATTCCGAAACTCAAGCTTTCCAACTTTCTTAATTATAAGTACCAAACTATGGAAAATAACTTAAAATAAGAACCAAATACAAAATTTTGAATATAGAAGAAAATTATATTTATAAAATTATTCTGAAAAATATTCTTAAATATAAAAATATAAAAGAAAATTATATCTCAAATTGTTCTACTAGATCTAATTGATTTAAAGTTTATGATATACCTAAAATTAAAAATAATTTTGTTTTAGAATAAGTGATTATATTTATTCTAAACTTTTTAGTTAACTAAATTGGGATAATTATAATAGTATTATAAAAGTAATTAAAAATCAACTGGTTTATGATATTATCAATAATAAAATTAAAAAGAATTTCTAATATTTTTTAATATTAATAAGTATATAACGTGTTCTATGTTAGTAAAGAGATTAAAACTGTAAATTTAAATTTTAATAATTTTTTCTTTATATTAATCTAAATGATATACATCAAATTTCCAGCACCTATAATACAGGAGTAATTATGTAATTACGCCTAAAAGGATTGGTTTAACATTCAAAAAAAAAAAAAAAAAAAGCTGCAGTTGAGTGGGAAACGCTTGGGAACAAAGATGAAATTTTGACGGTGTTTCGGCGAGAGGTCCGACACTTTAATGACCCACATGCAGGCAATGGTATTTTCCGCCTTCCCAAATGCTGGGCAACGTACGGTGGACAATCTTGGAGATTACTTTGAGGGTGTTAGCAGCAATGTGTATGAGCATTCCTGTAATTCCTTTTTCTTCCTTGGCTACACTGCATTGCCTTATTAAACGATGATTTCCAAATACGTATGCGCCCATGACGTTCCTTCATTGACCCAGACCACGTTAGTGGTGCCAATCAGAAGCACATCCAACAAGCTTTCAAACGTATATTCTAGAATTTCAGTGTTGTCGCATGTTTGGCAGATAAAAAATAGCTGCCGTAACTCCATAACAGCCCACGTATAAATAAGGTAATTCAGGAAAAATAAGGAAAATCAGAATGAAATAGACGAATGCGAGTTGATACAAATTGAACTATTTCTCCTATAGTTCTTTTGAAGACGGGCATTTTTTTCATATAGTACTACGAAGCCAACTTAGTAAACGCAGGGACAGACGGTCGCCTTGTCTTTAATAAATTACGTCAATACTACGTTGGGGATATCCTGAGGAACGCAAGTCTTTGGTTTCCATAAATTGATTAACCTCATTTTAGCCATCTCTACAGAATTGACCTATTTCTCTATCAAATGTTTGCGTTATCCTCGAGAATTAATTCTCTCAATAAACATAGCAACGAAACAATCTTCGGAAAATCCCCTGATGTGTGTTTTCTATTAAGAACGTCATTTTGAATGTTTACATAGTATGTAGCATCCTCATTACATTTTGATATCATACATCCTTTTTCATTGGCCATACGTTTATCTCCTTTCCCATACCATACGGAAAGAAAAGTTTGAAAAAGAAACATTTTTAGTTTTTAAAGCTTTCTTAGTATGTTTTATTGTATTTAAAAAGATAATTAATGTTGTTTTTAAATACAATAAAAATATACTAATTTTAGATATTTTTTAAAATCTAAGATTTTATACCAGCGTGATAAGTTATTATCACAGAGCATTTTAGACTTATCTCACATTTGTAACGTCCTTTAATATGCAGTACATCGAAGAAAAATTGCACTAGAACAAAAAAAAAGTCATGCCAAAATACATATGTCCGTCCAATTGGTCAATTATCCGTTCATCTTTGATCAAGACAACTTACAAAATGTACATCTTCGAAGCTGGAAATTTAGATGTAGCTGCATTATTTCTACACGGTAGATTGGTTGGTAAACATCCAACCAATAAGAAAGGAGATGTTTTTTTTCTTTTTTTGGCAAAAAATCACCAAATTATCATGCCGTTATAATTAACAATCGCGTTAACTCAAAATTATTTATCTTTGAAAACTCGATTTATAATGTTAAATCAATGTAACCTTGCTGTTGATTTTCATAGAAACTGAATCTATAACAGCTCTTTCCAAGATCCATGTATTTTTGAAAAATACATGGATCTCCGGAAAAAGCCATTATCACAATAAATAAAAATATTTAAAATTGCTTAAAGTTGACCATCATTATTCTTGGTACAACTATAGATTTTTAAAATGATGAGTTTTTGCGATTTATTTACTGTTAAAATATATTGGCACTTTACAAATACTTTTAAAACAGTAGAAGCATGATTGAGTCGTTCAAATTTTGCGCCAGATATTGTGAGACGCGTGGCTGTTTGAACGTCACATGATATTGCGTGTCTGGCTTCTTGCCAACCACCTCTAAAACTGTCTTCCGATGACGTCAGAGGAACTGTCAAACAAAACCCTGTGAGTCAAGTTCAACAATCGAAGGGAAAACGCAATTTTCTTCCTACGCGAATGTAAAAATAAAGGCAACAATGATTTAGGAAGCTTCTTAAGCAAGATTATATTAACTTAATTCGACAAATGAATCATAATTAATAATAAAAAAAAATATTAAGAAATTCATGAGATTTTTATTTTCTCAAAAAATGTTATGGCTTTAAAATTTATAATTTTATTTGTAAAACAATGTTTTTTTAACATTTTCTACGGAGTGGAACACTGAAAAGATGAGCAATTGTCAGGGTCAGCGGTGGATTTAACCTGTTCCGGGCCCCTTTGAGATTGTACATACACGCATTTCATGAAATGAATAATATTAATTTAACTCTGTGATTCACAAATGAAATTTAAAACATTATAAATATACATAATAGATTAATTAAAATAATCAAAACTGTTTATATGTTTATTACTGTACATTAAAGTTCGTAGGCTGATAAAATATATCAGCCATTGACTCTAAATAAAGGCTGATGCATAAAAGTGTTGAAGTGTAAATGAGTATTAATTATTTGATAATGCGAGCGGAAACCGATTAAAAAAAAAAAAAAAAGATATTGTAGTTCTATAGGTAACTAGCAAATAACATTACTAGAATCGCCTGTAACTAGAATTCAGGCGACTACTAAAATGACTAAATAAATTGACGAAAATAATTAATTAACTAGGTTTGCAATTACGCGTAACGCCTAATTTTATTTTGTTTATTATTATTATTATTATTTGTAAGCTAAGCAAACTGTTTTGTAAAGGTGTATGTTTAGCCGAACATAAACCGTGAGAAGACGAACGCCTCATTAGCTGGAGCAGATGGCCTGAACTTCGGACAGTGTAAAATATGTCCTTTTTTTTTTTGTCTGATTATTCAACGATGGAAACATCTTTTTTATTTAAGAAGTACAGTTTTTTCTTAATTACATTTGTTTAAAAAATTAAAGTAAAATAATATATATTTCAATTTTTCAAATCTCATCCTCTAGAAAATTTTTATCCCTGTTGTTTCCTTTATTTATTTTGTTGTTTATATTAAATTCAGCAAATTATCTACAGATAGTGTTTCGGTTACTATCTATAAGCAATAAAAGAATTGGCCAATTCATCACCAAAGTATCAGTCAAACCTACTCAAGTTATCTTTATACAATGAATTTTTACATCGAGTTCTTTACGTCCATAAAACAAGTCAACAGTCTCGTAACGAGGGATAGACATGACTTATACCTAAGGTTCTTTTTTTTTTCCCACGGAATTTGAAAGATAAGTGTGTCGTGAACAAACGAGATGGGTGCACTTTCGGAGCAATTTTAGTTACGGCACATGTTTCAATGGCCTTCGTGTAAAGTAAATATTCTCCATAAAAACGAAAGTTTTGAAATAAGAGCAAGTTTTGGTGAAAGATTCAATGAAGAAATGCATTTTACTGATTTATAAACATACAATTCCATCTGATGTAACATTAATTATTGGTTATATTAATAAGTGATTAAAAAAAATCACTTAAGTGTCGTATCGCTGATAATCGCTAGTAGATCACGGCAAAGTCTGCATTTAATTACATACCAATTCTCTCTAAAATATATTTAACGTAACTAATTTAAATGCAATTCACATTATTTTTTGTATATTTTCGATTTTCGAACCCGAGATTGTGTATTCGATGTGTATTTTTTAGTTATTATTATTATTATTATTACTACGCACTTAAAGATGGCAATAGGAAGGTACATGTGCGGCAAACCGAAATAGCGCAAGGGACCAACAGCAATTTGCAAGTATTGGAAGTATTGCACCCATCTCGTTTGTTATCAAGAAAAACATGGACAATGAAGTCGGCGAGATGAAAATGAAGACAATGCAAAGCTATGACCGTGAATAAAAAAGTGATTTTAAGAATTGAAATTTAAAGACGGCGAATATTTAAGGAAAACACTTTATGGAAATCCAAGTAAAATCATTTTTCCATTGAAGTAAAGAGAAAAATGGAAAAGAAAAGCTAAAAAGACTTGTAGCACTTTAAAGGACTGTGTACACTACACCGGTGTGATTCGACCTGGAAATAAAATTCTATGAATTAATATACAATTAGATTTCAAGTTGGAGTTGCGTGCGATCGGAAGTGTCCGGCAGCAGGATCGGGATTATCATACTTAATAAACTTGATATAAAATAATATTTTTATGAAACTTTGAAGTAATGTTAGTTTTGTTTGCTTTTATCAAGGTCAAATAAAAGATCACGATAAAACTAGGCAATAAACTACATTTATGATGGTGAGGGGCTACATTCTGTAACAAAGCACAATGTGGTGGACGAAACTATGTTAAGACTGAGCAGGAATGGCGGTTTCCGTTATATGTGTCAACAGTGAATCGCCAATGGATAACTAGCCCAATAATGCTGATCCAACAAGAGTGTCAGGAAGGGGTCATTCTATAAGCATTTTAGGCTTCAGTTAGATTTCATTTTAATTGCAAGGATTTACAAAATGATCGATTTCTATTTCTATTCTATTTCTATTCTAATAATATGAGCCCTTTTAAAATTACGTATACATATATTTCGTAAATTATCTAATTATCATAAATTATCTAATTTAATTTTAAATTATATTTTTGTAATATTAAGATCGTCTTTGAATATCACTACATGTTTTATAAAATAATAACTTAGTGTTTATTAATAGATTAATGATTTTTTTTTTTTCCAAAACAAAGAAAAGAAAAAGGAAGAAAGAAAAGAAAAACTACTGAAGCGCCATCTACTTTTGACCGTAGACCCACTTAATTACAGATTCAGGAATACGACTGAATACAGACCGGCAATAAATCTGAGAAAAAAAAAATATTGATTCAGAAATGTTTAGAAATTCACGTTTAATAATAATAAGACTGACCTGTACAGTAATTGCAGTCCTAAATACTCCATATGGTAAAGATATTTCACTCATTTTACTGATCTGTAATGATTAGGAAAAGATGAATAAGATTAAGTTATTCTCTAGTTCTTTCTGAAAGCACTTTCACTTTCTTATTCTTATTATTATTTTATATTATCAGGAACCAAATATTCTCCCGTCTTTGTCTTTGTAAGGCATTTATCAATTATTATTTTTTTTTTTTCACTTTTAATGGTATACTAATAATATTCTGCATTTTTTAAAAATTAACAATATTTCACTTCCTGATTATTTTATTTATTTATTTTGTTTTAAATTCACCAATTCCATAGTCATGCGTAGTTTGACGAGTTATAGGCTAGTGCAATATAATATCGTTGGCCTTTGTGATTTGTGATCTCTTTTACGAAGTTATGTAGATATTAATTTTTAAGAAGATATTGCAATGAGGGTTTGTTTATTTGTTTATTTTTCCTCAAATGTTATTATAAAGAAAACGGGAAAACCCTGTACAACGTAATGTAAAAGATGTAAAAACATAAACAAAATATTTACTTTAATAAATATTAAATAAATTTAATAAAAAAAAAAAAAATTAAACATTATCTGGAGAATGAAAGTCATGTTTAGTAATCGTAAACAAGTTTAGAGAAAAGACATTTTGAAGGAATAAAAATATTTATTTTCCTCCGAATTAATTATTCAACAACAGTAAACATGAAACATTTAGATCAGAGTTGTTGGTTTTTTTTTTTTTTCTTGTGATCCGGGAAGTTATTAACGGCGGGAGGGAGGTTAAAATGAGAATTGCTTACATTTTTATTACCTTAAAATGCAAGGGAAAGGAGGCGTCCAATTTTATTTTTGATTATTTTTTTAAGTGCATAAAGGGGTTGTTTTTGTTCAGGCTATCTAATAAGGAAAATCTGGCTTATGTAATTATAAATTATAATAATAATAATAATAAAGTAAACCGGACTTATGCAACTCAAATCATTATTTTATTGATTGAATTGCATAAGTCCGTTTCAAATTAAAATAATTAAAATTATATTCAATTTATTAATAGTAATAATGCAATTTTTTTAAAACTAACTGATGATGGCAATGAACAAATGATAACTATTTTTGTTGATTTAACTTTGGCTGTAAATAAATCACGTTAATACCATTTGAGATAAGTATTTTTTTTTTCCTCCCTCTCTGCCCCACTCTACACACGTGATTCACATAAACCAAATATATCTCATTTACGGAAAATTAAAAAAAACGTGATAAGTTAATGCTACTGTCCTCTCAAGAAACATGATCTGGTCAATACAAATTAAGAATTTTGTTTTTGATGTTTTCTGTCCCAAAGAATTTTTCTTTATTCATTGGTTCAAACACGTGGATTATATTTGAACTTTAGATTCAACTGTAGAAGAAGCTTTATCGTTTTTTTTTTTTTTTTTTGTGTGATCCACATTTGAATGACATGTGCTAATTCCTTAGTATCATGCTTTAACTGAACAAAATAATTAAATAGTTCATTGTAATTTACAACTTTTTTTTTTTTTCTTTTTTGCTAAATTAATAGCTTGAATAAGATTCGTTAAGAATCTTCAAACTGGAATACGAGGAATTATAACCCAGGGTTACTTTGGTGAAAAATTAACTTAATGAAAAGACAATTCATCAGATCGTAAATTAAAATTATTTATTCACGTTTATATCACTTCTCTCTTAAAACTTAGTATCAATCGAAAAGAGAAGCAGAGTAACTTCTTTCCAGGTGCTATTTAATCACTTAGCGATGTGTTTTACGTATAAAAAATGAGGTTATGTGAGACCCTAACAAGAATGATCTTGTGAGGTCTCTTTTAGGTAAGTTTTTGGACTCGCGCCCTTTCCACTTTCAGTAGAAGTCTTACTCCCATCCCCGCAATCAACAAAAGAGAAAGAAAGACAGGACGCTGACTATTACATCAACCAACCAACAAAAAAAGCGTAAGGCTCTAGATTACCTACACCTAAAACAACTTCTGCAAACTCACACAATTCCGAAATGGCAATCAGACAAACTTTCTGAAATATATTTACATATTCGTGGTCATTATAAAGACACTGTAGTTATAAATTATCATAACTTCAGTTCTAGACATGATAAAATCAATCTGTAAAAACGGAAAGTGACAGAAATTATTACATCTTTCCATAGATTATGGAATTCATGTGGTTCATGTTTATTGTAATACAGTAGAATCTAAGTCTTCTTTGGACCGCGATCACAGATTCTAGCTCGACCAAACATAGGACACAGTTTATTTTCTCTTCTATTGCAGTCATGGGTCAGTCGTAAAATATTAATAAACAATTAACAATCAATTACAAATTTATCGTTCAACTACAAAATAAAATGTATGAATTACGCTTCTCAATGTTCTTTACCGAAGCAAAGTTACGACAATTTAAAACAGCACAAGGACTTTATGATGAGCCTGTATATTCCTATTTCTTTAATGACAATAAAGAAAAATCTAGAAACAGAAAGAACATCCATTAGCCAAATATAGGAAATGCTGATACAGAAATACGTGGGGGAAGCAAACAAGTTTATTTATTCCAGCTGCTGATTTTACAGTAAACAGGGTTTCCCAACTATATTTGATTACAGAAACATTTTAAAATTGAAACAATTTGATGAAACGCTTAAAAATATTTTTGAAATATGAAAACCCATCCAATAAATCAACAAGTATGTTATGCAAAACAAGTTTAGAAAAAAATATTATGAAAACTATGCTTTTCTTTTTCTTATAATAAAACGTTTATGATAAAATTCTTGTTAGAGGAACTGAAGGGATTCCACGGAACAACAATTGGGAAATTCTGCCCAGTAAGTAACTCCTAGTATTGGATAACCAAAATTTAAGCTATTTAATATCCGGTCCTAATTAGAACTGATTCATATCCGTAATAGATTTTCATTCGATCATGAATAATGGGAAAGGAAAATGTCTTAATTTAGGAAACGGATATTGTAGGAGATGAATAAATCCATATAGACTGCTTTTGTGTTTGTTCTTCTCTGTCTACAATTTCACGCTTTGTTTCTCGGCTTTTTGCCAAAGATAGGAAAAACCATTCAATAAGTTCACAGTTAATTAAACAATCTTTCACCTGCTGAAAGGAAATACTTAGGTAAGATAGAGACATAAGGGAAAAAATATATCAACAATGCTTTTACAAAAATCTTTCAGTGTCCTTGGATATTACTGATCTACTAAAAAGAATGTAATTTTTAAATCGAATGCATTAAATGCTCAGATATATTGAAATACATGCAGACTTAATGATTCTAAGGTTACCCATTGAGCAGAAGAAATAGCCCTATTTTTAGACATTTATTTCTTCCTAATCAATAATTTATAGTCATCCACATTTATTTTTGTTTAAGTATACCGTATATAAAGAGAGGTAGCACGCTTTATACAGCACAATGATCACATATGCACAAACATCGCAAAACAAATGCAATTCTGGTCAGTGTTTGATCACATATGAGCTTTATTTATTTATTTATTTATTTTTTAATGGCACAAAAGCGACAGAAGCTATGCTGCGTCAGGAAGAAGTCATTTTATTGAGAACAAAGAAGAAGGAAGAAAAGCACGCATAGAAGAAAAACAAACATCCAAGCCAGCTCCGAGATTCGAACTCAGGGTCAGGCATATAAACCATTTGTTCAGGCTTAATCCCCGACTATGCCTGAACGACATAAATGTATCTGATTTATTTATTAAAATTATGTAATTCAATAATGAAACCTTGATGGATATTTCTTTTTTTATTTCTTTTTCCTTTTTTGGAAACTCTCAACATTTAAGCTTTTATACACAGCATGGGTCAAAGCAAAAAAACAAAAACACAAACGAGTGAGGGCTAGTCCGTCCATTGGCCCTTTTCAATCTCTTTACTTTGCATTAGATCAAATTAAGTTTCAAATAAAGTTCTATTATGAAACTATTTTCTCATGGTATTTCTAAGTGCTCAAAATTAATCATAAATGCAGTCACTCGTATAGATTTAACAGAATAATGTAGCAAAAAAAATACTAGGGGAAGAATACGTGATAGACTTTACATAAAAGTCAAAGGTCAAGAATGAAAAAAGAAAAAAGAAAAGAAATCTACATACACACCCACATCCACACCTTTCATTTTTTTTTCTTTGATAATCTGCAATTGCTGATACCTTTCCATGGAGTCTGACCCTATTGGGAAAAAACTGATGATTTCATAATAAACAAATAAGTAAATTCGAACGGAATTCATCAGATAATTTCACATCTTTGCCAAATTCCGTTATTTCTGGCACTAATTCAAATTCTTGCTTCATAGCCAACATTTTTATTATTCCAATTACGAAATTCTGGAATACTAACAAGTCATGCATTCGGAATAAATCGAAACACAAATTGCGATAATTTGCAAGTAGAATATAATATTTTAATTTTGTAGTTTCGAAAATTAAAAGCAAGAAAAAAAATCAAGGTATTACAGTTCAAATGATATGATAAAAAAAAATAAATCCAATGACGTAATTAATAAATAAATATCTCGTGATTGATGTTAATGAAGGTAGAGCAAAAATTGAGCAATGTAAATAAATAAATAAATAAATAAATAATTTTTGATATATTAATCAACACTGTAAAATCGTTTTTTGTTTTTTTTCTAAACCAAACATGGAGGCTTGAATAGGCTGATTTCGTTTACATGTTTTTTCTTTCTTTTTTTTTTTTTTATTGTTTCTAATATTAAGCTATTTTA
>JAFIDM010009631.1:144685388-144759089 GCA_023159025.1 Thereuonema tuberculata | reverse complement strand
ATACTAATAGTGTACATGACTTAACACAAGTTTCTTACAGCCTCGGATTACTAGGAGTTACTTGCGGCTATTTGGTAACTCATACTAATAGTGTTCATGACTTAACACCTTTTCTTACAGCCTCGGAGTACTAGGAGTTACTTGCGGCTATTTTGTAACTCATACAGGGTGGGCAAAATAAAAGCGGCCTGGAAAAGACTGGTGAGCTGTTTGGGGAGACCGAAGGATTCATGATCACCATACACGACAGTCCTCCCCACACGCAATAACAAGAAGCACATTCTACAAACACGCACGACGACACATTCAGGAAGTGCCACACAATATATGAGACTATCGACCACATGATATCAGTCTGCCCCATTCTCTCCCAAATAGATTAACTCCACCGACACAACCAGGTAGCGTCGATCGTTCATCAACAGCTAGCACATAAACACTCATTTATTAAGGACACGGTCCCGTACTACAAGTACACATCACAAAGCGTAATAGTGTCACCCTCACATAAGCTGTACTGGGACCGTCCCATTCATAGAGACAAAACCATACATCACAACAGACCTGACTTCACACTTGTTGAAAAAATCAACAAATAGACCTATCTCATTGATATTTCAGTGCCTATCAGCAAGAACATGCAGAAAACTCACGCAGACAAGATAAGTAAATACACCGACCTAGTACACCAGCTCCAGAAGCAGTGGAGGCAGGAACGGGTGCGTGTTGTACCCACCGTCCTCTCCGCCACTGGTCTGGTGCCTCACACACTACATCACAGCCTCAGCACACTAGGACTTAACAAAAAACACTTATGCACAACTCCAGAAGGCTGCGTTACTTAACACAACACGCATAGTTAGGGAATTTATGGATCCACAAATCCCTAACTCTCCTTGCACACTTTTTTACACTTAGCAACCTGTGCTTTGATCCTTGACCCATCATGTTGTCTTTGCTGGGGAAACCCAAGAGGTATTTAGTATTATTATTAGCATTAAGTATTTGCCTTTTAGATTTTTGCGTCGTTCTTCAAATGTTTATAACAATGAAGAAAATGAAAATTGTCTGTTGAAGACGAACACTTTTTTTTCATTTTTTTAACGATAAAAAAATCAAATAATAATAATAATAATAATAATAATAATAATAATAATATGGTGGAATAGATGGATAGACCGGCAGTCGCTTAGGAAAAACACGAATAATTTACTTCAGTTTATTTTTGGGAGAAAAGCATAGCCTATTTTTTTTTTATTTATTTTCAATTTGTATTTTCTGCAACAGTATCGTAAATTTACTGTGTTTAAATAATGATACGGTGAAAAATGGAAAGTGGCATAACAAAAATAAACGGAGAACGTGATTATAGAGGATGATATTGAAATATAAAATTGCTCCGTCATATCGAATATTTACAGAATGCTGTGGTCTTATTTTTATCAAAGAACGACATGGAATTTTATTCATATGACAATTGGCGATTATCAGATATTGCTTAGGGACTTTTGGGATGGAAAGATTTGAGGAATTTTTTAGTGATTTTATTAATTCCGAAATTTAATAACTATTATAATCAATGATGTAAAATGTTGATTACTCTACAAGTTTTGTTTGAAAAAAAAAAAGTACCATTTTAAATGAGACAGACTGTTATCGCTCATTAGTCATTGTATTACAATCCGTCTCAAATATACATAGACCATTGTTAGGTGACTAGCAATGATATATGATTTCTTTTAACAAGAATAATGAATTTTATAATATTTCACAAATTCCTTTCTTCATGGCAATGCTACATTCTATTAATATTTGACAGAACTGTTAAAAAATCAATTAAAATTATGTTTATTGTAAATATTTTTTTACATTTAAAATAATAATAACCTAATAAAGTATATTTTTTTTTTTAGATATGCTACTATTATTATTTTATCTATGTTATCTTTATCTTTTCTAAATCCTCAGGGCATCACTAATATCAATTAGAAGACTATACTTAACAGGTGTTGAAATTTTACTCTTGCTTCCCCCATTTTTTTAAACTGATAAATTCAAAATAAATCAGCAAGAAGATAGTAATCAGCCAACACAGATTCAATGAACAATTATCAACTTTCTGACGAGTTAAGGAATGATAGAATTTTCTCCCTCTCATTAATCTTATCTAAAGTAGCTATCGCAGGAAACACGAAATTGTCCTATGTGTAATTTTTAAGGATAAAATCTTTGAATACTGCCATTATGAAAACAGTGCTTTTTTTTTTTTCATTATCCACTGAGGATATCTTAGAATTCTCAAAACCCAAAGGCCAATTTCATTTCGATTTGTGTCTCAATCATGTTTATTAGATGACATGTTGAGACGTTAATGAATATATTGTTTCGTTGACTGTTTCGAATGATACGCATTGCAGAATTGAGTTTCAATTTTCTTGGAATTTTTTTTTGATTGCTCCTTCAGAAGATTCTCCTGAATAAAGAAGATGGAAGTAGTGATTGTCACATCGCTCTAGTATCGATCCATAGGGAAACAGACTCTTTATTTATTATCTGTATCTTTTAAAATTTAAAAAAAGAAAATTAAAAAGACAACTTTTTTAATGTGACAGTTTTGTTTAAACAAAGCAGTTAAAAATGTAAGGTTCACTTATTTTTTTAGCCTAAAATGGTTGTGTTTTCAGTTAAATACGTCTGTGTCTTTTTTTTTTTTTTTTTGCGATAAAACGAAAATTCATCTTTGTATGCTCAAGAATTTTGATGGTAAGGTTATGGGGCTGAATATTATTTATAATACGTATTATTCTTTTTATTATTATTGTCGATTTGGGCCAACTAAGGACCACGGACACTAGCCCCGTATGACGACCGTCACGCTGGAGCTAGGAAAGTTCGAGAAGGGGAGACGAGATGCACATTAAGTCCAGAATAATACTGAGGTAGTAAGTCCCAGGTGGAAACGGACAAAACACAGAAGAAGAAAGAAACAGCCATGCCGATGCCGGATTCGAACCCAGGTCCGACACAACGGCCGGACGGCAGACCGCCGTCTAGAGCGCTCGGCCATGCCGGAATGGCTTTATTATTATTATTATTTATAAAAAAAAAATAATCTTTTTTATAAAAAAAAGGTTGGTATAGGTTGGGTTGGTATAGTTGAACATTGGAAGGATGAAAGAATTATCTTTCTTTTTATCCTTCCAATGTTCAACTATACCAACCCAACCTCCTTTCCCGCCATGTCCGAGAGTTTTATATAGAGTGATAGTTAGGAGGGAGCGACTGGCCAATGGCCCCGGGTGCCAATTGAAAGGGGACGGCAAAACCGAGTCTGATTGATAAAGAGCTAGAATTTTGATTGTGGTCCAGGACGCTAGAAAAAAAGTAGCTTGCCACTGTTTGACATTACAATAAAATTTGTTGTTACTAATCGGATTGTACAACCCTGATTCACAAGTCTGAGTTGTTGTTATCTATTAAGAAATGAATTAAAAAAAAAGGGCTGGGAATTCATCGGCGTATGATCATCAGAACTTGTTTGATGCTGAACTAAACATTTTTTCTTTTTTTTCTTTTGTAAAGTAAGAATAGAAAATAAAGGAAAGAGATTTCTTCTCTTTAAGAAAAGAGAAGAAGTGAAGTGAAAAATTAAATGCTAACAAAAAAAATAAAAAAAAAAATAAACAAAAACTGGAAACGATTCATTTATCGTTAAAGCGATATCCTAAAATTGATAAATATGTGATTTTATCTCCTGCATTTTGTTTTTAACCTACAGTTGATATACTATCCCCTAAAAGAGGAAAATTTCTACAATCGAGTAGTAATCGTTTAACTTCCATTTCATTGTCGTTCGGCTTCTTGACGTTTATTCAACGACATCTTCACTGACCTCAATTCCGATTTTCTGCGAAGCTCAGTTCCAGGGGTTTCATTACCAGGTCAATTTCCGAGGAACGCGGATTTAAAAAAAAAAGAAAAAATACTCACTAGTTAAAAAGACGCAATTAAGCTAAAAAGCAGTTTCAGACCCAATGAAATTAAATTATTTGAAAATAAAAGCTAGGCCTAATCTCCACCCAATTAAATGAATAATAATCAATCTTTTTAAATTGTTTACTAAACAAACCGAATTATTTTAAATGGAATTCCTTTTTAAAGAAATAACCTACAATAAGAAAAATAATATATCCTGAATGAAATCTTTCTAGAGATAGTTAACGAGAACCTGATTGGTATTTTAATAAAGAGCCTGATTCAATGAAAATTTCAGGCACATAAGCCCTAAACATTAAGTTTTAATGCACAATTTTGAATGTAAATGCAATTTGTATTGAATTACCACTGCATCAGTGGTTTCCAACCTTTTTTGAGTGTGATCAGCAATGGCACGTGACCCGCGACCCATGAAAAGATAAAAAAAAAAAAATATTAATAAAAAATGAAATTCAATAAAAAATTAACTAATACTATTTCAATGTCTTTAACAAGACGTAACTTTACCACTAATCGTAAAGTAATGTAAAGTATCATGTCATTTCCTAAATAATCCAACGTTTTTCAAGATATTATGAAATATTTGAAAATATTAAGAAAAATCTAAAAAGAAAAAAGCCTGTTTCTGCTTGTTAGAAAAAGTTTGCTTATATTTTTTTATTTTAACTCATTATTTGTTATTTTCTTTTTATTACTTTTTTCTAAATATCTTCTTGCGACCCTAATTTATATCGCGACCTGAGATTGTGAACCACTGCACTACATGAAGCCAGTGAATGAGAGCGTTAACAACAACAACAAAAAAAGTCAATTGCTCATCTCCTAATCATATCTCTTTGAGTCATTGTTACTGAGAACCCAGGGACAGCTGATTTTTCTTTTCTACATATAACCTCATCAGACAACTTCTAAGGCAGTGGTCTCAAACTCGGGGCCGATGGGTTGCGTATGACCCTTGAAGGATTAAACATTTTGTAACTTGGATATTTTGTTCGAGTTCAAAAAATTGTGTTTTGTTCCCTAATAAAACTAAGAAAAGGATCTCTGAAATTTGATCAGTAATCGAAAGCAACATAATGAGATGGAAACAAAGAAGATTTCTACTGAATTTTTAAAGAAAAATAATTTTGATTATTTTTTTTTTGTTTATCTGTGGTGCGCCGTTAACTTGATGATAAGGTCGCAGTTCGCGAAAGGCCTTAAACTAGCCTTTTGTTCCTTAGACTAAAATGAATCTAAGATCATATATAGGCAGGATCTGCACTGAGAACCACAGTACTTGGGCCTAAGTGTCCTGACAGACCGGGTGACTTGTGAACTGGTTTTTTTTTTACTTTGCTTGCAGAGAGAAAAAAAAAGGGGGGGGTGAAAGATATTTTAATTTATAAATTATTATTTTATTGTAAATGTATTTACGTATGATAGATCGCGACCTGTAATTTGACTCCTTATATTTGTAATCAAAATAGCAATGGTTATTCTTCCATTTTATATTCATATTAAAGGTCGTGATCTACCATAAATAAACAAAATTATATATTACATAATTTATAGCTGTGAAGTCAGAAAAAAGTTCTTTGATTCCAACCACGACGAAAAACAATTGACTCAACATCTTTTTCCGATTCCTAAAAAATTCCAACTCCGACTCGAAAACAATTTAAGTACGACCCGATTTCACAGCCTTTATTCACACTTAAGTATGTACTGATATATTATATACTGATATATTATAATATATTAACTGTTTTTTTAGTTTTTTATTTATTATCTTATTTTAAATTTAACTTTAATAAATCGCACTTCTTTCTCCTGTTTTTCACCTATTATTCAGGGATTGCATCTTTATGTGATATAAGGCAACTCTCCTGCTAATAAGAAAAAAAAAAAAAAAAAAATCAAGAAAAACAAATAAAAATAAGAGTAACAAATAAAAATTACTAAACGAACTCTGATCCACCATAAGGGTTTAGATAAATTTGAATGCAAATCAAGAAACAAAAATCTAAAAAAAAAAAAAAAAAAAATCAATCCTCATTTAAATCAATGGAAACGAATTTCATAATTAATGAATTAACTTATATATTTACTTCTGAATAATAACTTTAAAACAGCATCGAATCTCTTCGTACAATTTGCATTTTACAATTACTTTCTAATGAAAGAATTCTAACAGAAAATATGAAATCATTTCATTTTGATGCTAAAGCTTTTTTCTCAATTTCAGTAATTAAATTCCAGTATCTTGTTTTGCTCCTCAAATTTCCTTCCAAACAGTCGGTGCAAAGTCTATTTCACAAAAGAACCCTTATTGTCATGGCAACTGAGGCTGCTTAAGCGATAGAGTTGTTTCTCGTCAAAAAACGATTTCTCTCGTGATTCTTATTTTGTCTTGAATTCTTTGGTAAGAATCAAAAATTAAAATCTATATAAAAAAATGAAAGAGTAATTTTAATTTCATTCCTCAGATATAATGAAATATTTCGTATTTTATTTTGTAATTTTCTTCTTTTTCACTGTGGAAAAGTATAATACAGTAATACCTTGAGATACGAGCGTCCCGACATACGAGTATTCCGAGATACGAGCAAGCCTTCGAGCAAATTTTTGCTTTGAGATACCGAAACAAATCTCCCTCCGTAGGTATTTCGTTAAAAGGCCTGCGCCAAGTGAAAGTGAGGGTAGTCAGGAGCAGGGCCGTTTCTACCATTAGGCAAGACCAGGCAGCCGAAGGACGGATTCCGTTTTTTTTTTGGTTGTTAAAATAGGATCGTCGTTTTTTTTTTTGGTTGTTGAATTGAAGATTCTGTTTTTTTTTTTTTTTTGGTGGGGGCGGCATTTGAAAGGGAGGTGGCGGCATTTTTCAGTTCTCGCCTAGGGTGGCAAAACACCTAGAAACGGCTGTGCTCAGGAGAAAAAAGTTAAGAAAAGTGAAGAAAAGTAAAGAATACAAATCGAAAAAAGCAATAGAAAAGAAAAAAAAATACATAAGCTAACTTGTAAGTTAATTCTAAGTTTATGTAAGTTACGTAGTGCACGTGTAAGGTACGATACGGAATCAAGTGTCTACGTACGGGCCAACTCTCTTCCCTCACTCCCTCCCTTCCTCCCTCCCTCCTCCTCCTCCTCCGTACATGCTGCCATTAACCGCTACTGTATCGTCTGTCAGTAAGAACTCATAATTAAAAACACATTTTATTTTACATCACAGGAATCCTTATATACTACAGTGGAACCCCGCCATTCGTCCGCCTCGCTTATCGTACAACTCGTTATTCGTCCAACTTTTTCAAGTAAAATTGAACTCGCCATTCGTATGCTTGCTCGCGATTCGGACAGCGTGACCTTGTTACTGGCCGCCCAACGCGGTCGTTTCAGTTCAGTCTCGCTACGCATCATCCACGCAAGCTTCATGAAACTTTATTTTATTGTTATTTTTTGTTATTTTTATTGAAAATAGTGCAGCAATGGGTCCAAAAAAGATTACTGATTCAACTAAACCTAAAAGGAAAGCAGTGAGAACGACAATTGAATTGAAAAAAAGAAATCGTTGCGAAGTTTGAAAGTGGAACTCGTGTCCCTGACCTTGCAACTCAGTATGGCATGGCGAAATCAACCATATCGTCTATACTGAAAAAGAAAGACATAATAAGAGAGGCCTATATATTTATTGTTTTCATAGTTTTTTTGTATTTTACGCTTAAAGTATTATTACAAAGGTTTAAATAAGCAATCATCTCTGGGTTCTGGAACGGATTAATCCAATTTACATTATATCTTATGTGAAAAAATGATTCGCCATTCGTACAAATCGCCATTCGAACTGCCTCCTGGAACGGATTGTGTACGAATAGCGGGGTTCCACTGTATAATTTTTTTGTGTGTGTGTATGTCTCTATAGCAATTAAAAACATGTTTTTTTTCCATTAGTATTAGCACTAATAAGGGAGTTTTTTAGAGTTTTTTTAAAGGGACGGAACGGATTAATTTTTTTTCTGTTATTTCTTATGGGAAAAAATGATTTGAGATACGAGCACCTCAAGTTACGAGCTCGGTCCTGGAACGGATTATGCTCGTATCTCAAGGTATTACTGTATATACGAATTTTTTTCCCCAGTTCTTTGGGTCGAAAACTGTACAATTCGAATTGACTAACAATTTTAATTTTATCGACCTACATATCACATGACTTATTTTTTTACTTATTGGCTTCCTTTATTGTTTAGAAATACAGTTTAGAATTTCTCCTGTTTCTTCTTGTTACGAGCTTCGCTCCATTCAATTTCAATTGCAGCTCCAGCCATTCTGATTCGGTCTCTGATCAATTAATTTTCTTTTTGCAGTCTTTTTGATATTCTTAATAAATATCTCTATGTTTGTTTAGTAATCGATAATCGGCAATGCTTTCCTGATGGTGTGGGGTTAATGTTTCTCGTGGCAGGCCATCGCTTTGACCACAAGCCTGTGCCTGAACGGCTTTGCATAGAATACTATGAAGTGAAGCAGTTATGTTTTCATTACTAATAAATCACAAAACACAATCTTCGTTGTCTTTCTTTATCTTTAATTCAAGTTCCATATTTGTGGTGGAAAGTTTTTGTATTTTTTTTTACTTATTATCTTATTTTAAATTTAGCTTTAATAAATCGCACTTCTTTCTCCTGCTTTCACCAATTACTCAGGAGTTGCACCTTTGTTTGACGACTGAACAATAATTGATTATACGAAGCATTTGATAATTTTTAAAAATCATTTTTCTTTCAGTTTTATCAGTTTATCGCTTGATCAATCACTTCGAACCAACACTTTTCAAATAAATGACAGAACCTATGGAGTAGCAGCAGGAACCTCCTACAAACGTTGAGCAATATTAAATGTTTGATGAAGCAGAATACTCTTATTTTTGCATTATACATGAAGAAATGAAGATTCCGAACTTTCCAACCAAAGCGCCAAACTTTCCAACCGAAAACCAGTTCCAAAATCCTGGATCTTTTGAGATGCAATGGGGTCGGGGGTTTACAATCCCTCCGATATACCAATGGATATAAAGTGCGAGTCTAACTTCCCAAAATTAACATACAAGCTACTTTAAACACATTATATTGTCCGATTTTAAATTTGAAACTGGGACGGCGCAGGTACCTAAATCTTAGGTGAAATCACAAGAAAGGTATCAATCAAATTATTGGTCATCGTGTCTATGGACCTTTGCTTGGAACACCAGTAGTTAAACAAAGCCACAACATTTGTTGCAAAACAAAACCTGAAATACGAACTTATATAATATTAAAATTGGATCAATTTTAAATTTTAAAATTGGTATTGGATCAAAACCTTGGTGTCCTTTCACAGATATGGATTTCTTTCAATATAATAATTGCAAAAGAACTTGCACTAGAAACAGCCTAAATGAGAGAATTGTGGATTCAGTGTACACAATTATTTAATGGGAAGGTCATTTTTGTACGAAGGTCCGGTAGCTGAGTGGGTAAGGACGCTTGGCTGCGAGTTGGAGGTGGCGGGTTCGATCCGGGGATTTTTCGACGCTCCATTCTCCTCCAAACGGATCCTAGGGCCTACCCAGCCCTCTGTCGAATGGGTACCGGGTTTCTTTCCCGGGAGTTAAAGGCTGGCGGGTGTCGGGCTGACCATCCGACTTCAACGTTGATCAAGAAACGCCGGAGCCTTACTTCCCGTGAGCCCAAGGTCCTGCAAGGCCTGTTGTGGGGACCCTTTAACTATTAAATATAAAAACTCACAAACTTCATCTTCAGTACCAACTTCTTTATCTCAATATTTCAATCCCCTAAGCGAGGATTTTCTTCAGGATTAAAAAAGGAAATAGAGAAAACCAAACTTTTCCTGCTATTTCAAAAACAGAATCAAAGTAATAACAATCATATCATGACATTACTCGTTACAATCATAATCTTTCTTAATAACAAATGTTAAATATTACAATCTTTATTTAAGAAGTACAGCTTCGTACGTAATACTCTCTAGCAAAATCATCATTCACTATTTCTCAATTACTCAAATGCCATTCCTTTTTCATTAATTGAATTATAAATTTATTCTTGTAGACTTATAATAAATAAATAAAGAATCTTATTATTTCTCTTCAATTTTCTTTCAACGCAGTAATTATCATTTTTGCTTTTTTATGAACTGAGGAATTTCACCAGGACGATTTATAAGGCGACTAGACATTTTATATATTATTATTATTTTAATTTTTAGAATAAAGTACTGTACATGGATGTTTTCTTTTCGATACGAGCGTGCTTGTATGTGTAATTTTTCTTTAAAAAATATTTCTACAAATTGTTTGATCCGAATAGAAAAATTCTAACTATTTTTGTTGCTCTTTATGGGACTAACATCCTGGAAACAAATTCCATTTCCGAAATCATATCTTCAGGTTTTCAAAAGTTCGTGAGAAATTTCAATGCTGTGAATAGAAATGAAATAGCAGTCAAAGCGAATTGAATCCTTTTCACTTGAAAACGCACCACTGATAAACAGGGTCTTTCAGAAAAGGATGTTGCTTGAGAATGTTGAAGAGTACGAGGCACGGGTGGATAGAGGAAGTATTCAAGTTTTATTTGTTACCTTACACATGTTCAATATGTCAGCCTATGGTCACTCGGCAGACATCCAACCCATAGTTATTATAGACGGGATTGATGCCGACATGTTGCAAGAATTCGACTATTGGTTGCACATCTGTCGAGTGACCCAAGGCAGACATATTGAATATTTGTTAGGTGACAAATAAACCTTGAATACTTCCTCTGTCCATCCGTGTCTCTTATTTCACTGTACTCTTCACCATTCTCAAACAACATCCTTATCAAATTGTAACATTATTTCTAAAGACCCTTATCTATGTGAAATGAGGTCGCTGCGATGAATATATGCTATTAAGATCAATAAATAAAATGATAGAAAAAATCACAAATATAGGTTAAAAAAAATTATTCCAAAGATATTGTTATTTATATAATAAAATGAAATACAATATGTCCTTTATTGAATTAAAAGCATATTTATAGCCGATAGAGGGCTATTACAAAAGAAATAGACAGTTTCAACATTGCATAGTATAAAATAAAAACTGTTAAAGCTATCGACACTAACTACAGTGTTTATTTTTTTATTTCATACAATGTTGAAACTGTCTACTTCTTTTGTAATAAACTTGTATATTTACATTAGAATAGATGCTGCAATACAGTTATACGGAATTAATAATGTAACCTCAAAATACTTTCTTAAGTGAAGTATAGCGATAGTCTCGTTGTTCCTTGTAAAAATGGCCAGCAGTTTCTCAATGAGAACTTTTCTCATAGATGGATCGAATGCAGTCGTCCCATCTCATGGCCTCTCAGTCATCGGACATTACGCCTTTAAACTACCACAAGAGAGTTCCAGTTCCATGTGTAGATTCATCGATGCCCAGCTGTGTGCTGCTTGAAATTCCGGAATTACTCTACTGACAGTCGCAAACGACTTTGTAATAAGAATCCCAAACATTCTTTTTGTATTGGACTTGATAAGTAAGTGAATAAATTGCATATACTATATATAACACATTCTACGCACTTATTTACATGATGAATAATAGTATGACACATCACAATTAAAATTTATAGTGTAAATGATTAATTAATTGCAATGACTGTAGGGACGATAATCCCGAAATAAAAAATAAAAAAAAATAAAAAATCGTATATTATTCTTAAAGCGAACATCCTAAGTATTGGAGATTAATAAAGTCGGAAGGTTGCTTCTAATTCGAAAGCAGTAACAATTTCACGCAACAGAAACATACGGGTTTATGAGATAATGGTGACCCCCCCCCCCTCGGGTTTTTCCAATCAAATGACCTCTCTCATAATCAATCTTTACATTTATTTTCTTTACATTATTTTAAGATATATCGTTCCTGTAAAAGTCAAAAGTCGAAACAATCACATGTGTGGTCCAGGGGGAGGCATAGAGTCAAGTTATTTACCTCCCCGTGTCCGTCTACCAACAGATAACAAATAAAAATACCTGACCTCAGCCTATTCGTACAATACACCGATGAATCAATATTAGATTACTTGTATTTTCTATTCAGAGAGTCAAAAGAACCAGCCCAGTTATCAACAAGTCTGTCAATACTATTTCATCAATACTGATATCATTTCAGAATAATTATCTCAATTATTTAACGTTATTTAATGACATGTAATGGAATATGGCTTTTTCTATTCACTTTCACTAACATTTTTTAAAGCTGCAATAACTTTTTGTTACTGAAATATAGTAATTTTTACGTTGAAATTAAGATTACTTTTATACGGTATTCATAACATTGCCAATCTGAACGCAAAATAATCTAATATATACTTTAGAAAGTTTGTTTGCTCATCTGCAATTTTATCTAACTTACAAAAACCATCAAACACCGATACATTCATATTTCAACTCAATTCATTATTTGGGACCTTACAATAGTTGTAAAAAAAAGGTTTTTTTCTGTAGAACATGTCGTGAATTTTACTGGATTGAATCCAGAGAAACATTACTTTCCTTTGTTTAACAATCAAATTAACAGGAATAAAAAAAGATAAAAAAAAAAAAAAAAAAAATCAAATAAATTTGATACCTTGAACGCTTTACTGTAGTAGCGCTCGGGGTACGCCCTTTGCTCCCTGTTGCATTCTTAGCATTCTTATGGCAGTCAGCAGAATCGTTTTGAAAAGACAATAAGTAGTAGTATTTATTAACTGATGTCGTCGTTCTTAATGCCAATAAGAGTTGTTAATATTTCTAATAGACCGGATGTTTATACGAAAATTTTAGTTCATTTCTTTACAATAAAAGTTAAATCGCGCTCTCTTCAAATCCGAAAAGACTTAAATTTTGAGAAAAGCAGAGAAAGGTTCGGGGCAGCAAATTTTCCAAAATCCCATTCAAAATAAAAGCACTTTAGTGGAAACATATTTCGATGTCTAAGTTAGAATACATACGAGGTTTCATTCATTAACCAACATTTTTACATATTATTTCTTCTGACAATATTACTTAGAAATAAAGTATATTCTTTATTGGATTTGTCCTACTGAACAGCGAACGTGAAAAATAGGTTTCACAATTTTTAGAAACATCAGTAAATGCGTCTTCAGTTTCTTCTTTGCTGTTTTGATTTTTTTTTTCTCTGTCGCTAATTCTGGTTTTATTTTATTTTAAGATTCATTTACTAAATAAACGGATTAATACTCATCAATGTTAGACTTCATTTTTTACTGGCTCCCAACCTAGCTCAGCTATATCAGGCTCAAGGTAGACCTCCACCTTGAAGGCTGTGCTTGAACGGCAAATGTAAAGAACAGATCGTCTCCAACCCTTAACTATGCGTACGAAGTTTAAAGACCCATCCATGGTTCAGTATTTATTAGGTAAAGACACACAGATTGAACCTCACTTTACTAGGAAAGTAGGCTAAAAATTACAAAAATAAATAAAAAGGAAAAAAACAATTGCCATTTAGCGAAAGCCGATAACACATCACCACACCATCAATTCAGTGATTTAGCGAAGAGACACAGTTTATGTAATCATGTTAGTGTGTGTGTCACCTGTGAAGGTCATTTGCCAAGTGCTGGCAGATGCGCTGCAACGTCGAAGTACACTGATGCAGAAATCAAATAGGAAGTTGTAACACTCAAAACATAAACAATCAAATTAACAAAACCGCCAACTAGGGAAATAAATAAATAAATATATAAATAAACAAACATTAGTATTTGCTTGACAACACCGTTTCCACAACTTTCCATAATTGAGTTAGTGTGTTTTAGAATCGGATATATGTAAATAACAGCACTGACTTTTTTTAAAGTATTTAAATAAATTTGTTACGGGGCACTGTTTTGAAGCGATATAACTTTTGAATCAATTGGACAATTAAAATTATCTCGTGTCTTCGACTTATCTGTTTCACAATTATCATTAGTTAATATGTATATATACATACATAAACGCAAATTACAGAATTTTACAAGATAAACATGTGAAGCTGGTATTTGTTATTTTAAGACGATGAATCATTTTGAGATTTTAATGCCAGTGCCGGCAGTCAAAACCTCACGTAGGCCTATGATTAATACTTTTTTCAATAGGATAATTCGAACCTCAAATGTTGAAATGATTTTATCTAAATTGCTTGTTTATTCAGTTTTTTTTTTTTTTTTTTTACAGCATTCTACAACAACTCAGATTTCGACAAAGCTTCAATATCTTAATCCAAACTTTTCATACGATTAAAATTAAAGAATTAAACTTATAATTATTTTAAATATATATATATATATATATATATATATATATATATATTGTATATAATATTTTGCCTGTTATATATAAAGCTGGCGCTTTGAGTTTCGCGAAGCAAAGATTTCAATCAATCATTTGCAATGTAGAATAGTATAGAATATAAGAATAAAATTTAACTCCAAAAATTGGACAGCGGATCTAAAAATCGGACGTATTCTATTTCACTTCCTTAAGTAAATATTCATTTTATTTTAATTTTATTTTCATTTATTTTAATTCTCCGAAATGAATATTCGTCTTAAGGAAACCTATTACTTTGATTATAAGAAGAAAAGTACAAAAACACAGAAGCCGTTGTTTGAAATACAGTGAATTCTCCGAAATGAATGTTCGTCGGAAACCCTTAAGTGAAATAGAATACGTCCGATTTTCGGATCCATGTGCAATGCGCTTTAGGCTTACATTACTAAACTATAGAAAGTCTTATATAACTATATAAGTGCCACCTTTGAGTTTTGTCTATTCGATAACTCTAATTATAATGTATAATTGATGAAAAAGCCTAATTTTGAAGTTAATGTCTCATTGCTTCTTATTAAGGTATTTATCTTAAGGTTTTCATTAATTCTACATACTTCGCAACGTATTAAACAGATCAAGCTAAAATAATAAACAAAAGGTTCAAAGTATTTAGACGATATGAAAATGAACTTTATAGTACAAAAATATATTTATTTATTTTCGTTATTCTTAATATATATACCGCACATGATACGATAAGCTATTAACCTCTATTAACCTAAGGGACGAAGGACATTTATCTACATTGTACTGTTCGGAGATAAAGTAATTTAATGTTAATCGAATGATTTTCCTAATAAATAAATAAATAAATAAATAAATAAATAAATAAATAAATAAATAAATAAAATGTGCGAGACTCTTCAGGCATACATTTTAATATTCTAGTTTACACTGAGCATTCCTTTTATTATTTGATGTTGTCCTATAGATGTAACTGAAATATTCAAGGGCGTCCTCTATGCCTTAGATTTTGATATTTTCATTGATTATTGTGTAATTTCTACTGTGTTATAAGTGTATTAGTTATTTAATTATATGTTTTTCATTTTTGAAGCTTAAATACTCCATTGAGGTGCCCCAACTAGAATTTCAATCAATCAATGGTTGCCACCAGAGATATCAAATAATCATGATAATTAAAGAAGATGAAAAAAAATAAAAATAAAAAGTAAGACAATAAAAATTATGAATTTTTAAATCTTAAAATTTATTTAATAATTTAAAATCTATTAAAAATAAATTAGTTTTATTATCATATTCATTTTTCAGCACAAATTACCATTATTAAATAAAGAAAAAAAACAGCATTAAACCCTCCTGTAATGTAAATCTAATTATTGAAAAGTTTAAGATCTTTGCTTACCACAATCAGTTGTTTGGATTTCTCTTGTTAGAATAGGTGAGACTGCCTAAAAAAAAAAAAAAAAAAAAGATCTGAATTTTATAGATAGCTGTAAAAAATTTCTACAAACAATACAATCTTATTTCGCTGAGTGTGAGAGTGGAATCTCTAAGGTTGCCTCTTGTTTTGTAAAACAGAACGAGATAGCTGAACTAGGGAAAATTTAAAAGGAAATAAAAAAACAATTAAAAACTTCTAAATTAATTAATTAAGTGTAATAGTACACTAATTAGGATCTGTCATAAGGAGGCGGGAGGGAATTACTGGTCAAAAACAAATCTAGCTATTTAAATATCTAATAAATTATTAATAAAGAACAAATAATAATATACATTAAGGCATGATTTTTTTTTCAATAGATTTATTAATTTAATAATTAGGTTGGAATCGAAGAGGGGATTTAACACCGGGAGACCCCTACCCCCATAATAATTTATTTGCTCTAAAGCATCGGTTCTCAACCGGTGGTACGCGCACCCCTTGGGGGTACGCGGTTAACTACCAAAAAGTATTCCCACTAATTATTTTCTGAGGCTTTTTTGATTTTATCTCATTAATAAAAACTTTGTAATAAAATGTCCATTAAAATAAAATTTCTTGTTTTTAATTTCAATTACCTATTCGTAATTAAACTTGAACTGTTTAAAGTTAAACTTTAATATAACACATTTTAATAAAACTAAAGTGTTCTTGTTGGGGGTACGCATAGGTAATGATACACAAAAAGGGGTACGTGGGTTGAAAAAGGTTGAGAACCCCTGCTCTAAAGAATAATAATTTAAAACAAATCTATATACTTTCCTTTTGTAAAATTAGGTTTAACAATATATTTAAAGCTTCTGAGATAAGATTTTTGTAAGATGTTTTGTACGATACTTTCCCAACACAATACACTTTTTTTTTTTCCTTTTTCTTTTTAGAAATGCCTTTATTCTATTATTTCTTTATTGACAAAAAAAAAAAAAAAAAGTTTAAAAATTTATTAAACACATTGAAAATTTCAAATATTTTCGAAAATAATGAAAATGAAAAATGAAAATAAAAAAATACATAATCCCCAAAGTTGATTACAAGCTTTCTCCTATAATCAATCACATGACATTTTTTTTTTGTTAAACTGCGTATTTCCCTTCTCGATAAAAAATATATTCTAGATAAATATATTCATTCACAAAGCGTTTAATCACATGAAAGATAACAGAGCGTATTTTACTCGTAAAATTAGATAATTAACTTATGTTGTCAGATAGGCCTACACACAAATATTCGTAACTCAGTACTGATATACTTTGATTTTTATTTTGTTTCTAATCTTAATATTTTTCCCAAAGTTAATTTTAGATGTAACTGATAGATTATCTGTATGAATATGTAAAAACAAATCAATTTTCTAAGATCTCAAGACATACGAAATATAAAACTTATAAATCCTTAGTTTCCAAATTATTTCTGTGATAAACTATCTTCTTTTTTTTTTTTTTTTTTGGTCGTAGGGTTCACGAAGAACTGACTCGAATCCAGGTCAAAATTTATTAGGACCCATCTCGTGTTTTCAGTCTATTTTCGAAAAGAAAGAAAGACTTATACGATCGCCATGTCGCTATTAAGTGTTATTTCCGATCCTCAATCACTCTTTAACTCACAAAGGGATGTTCTTGAAATGTGACATGCATATTTATGTTAAGGAAGTATATTTCCTTTGTATATGCAAAGAAAAATAGCAGCGAGATGAAATCCTAAGGTGGCTTTATTTTTTCGCTCTTTTTTTTTTTTTTTACTTATATCGTACTTTTACTTTTAATAATGGCAGTGTGATTGATCAACAATAAAAATAAATAAATAAATAAATAAAAGCAATTACATTGGTGATTTGAGAGAGCAGCTGAATGGATTCTATAAAAGCTCTTAGAATCCATTTATAACTAGTAATAAATCTAAAAGTAATTCATGTTAGCAATTTTCTAAGCCCGTGAATTTTTTTTTCAAAATATTAATAAAAATAATAGTGAATATTAAACAGAAAATAACTGAATAAGGAAAAGTTCTTTAGGAAGTTTGTTTTTAACAATAGCACATTCTGAAAAATGGTAACTGTCACAATATCATACATAATATATAATCTAAAAGAAAAAGAAACTATTCTTTTTGAATAATAACTTGAATTGATGATTAATATCAGCTTAACCGTCCCAATTAGGGTATATTTGTCTTTTACATTTTTAAACTAATACAACTTAAATATTGCTAATTTTTATATCCGCATAACAGCATAGCTACAATAGAATAATATAGGTTTCTCCGAACTTTTCTAACGCCCATTAATGTTTCTGCTTGTCTAAAGGATGTCCGATACTTTTAAGTCCGTGTTTAATAATTTCTGCAAAATCATTCATTTTACTCAAATTGCATTTAAAAAAAAAGGGAGAAATTAATGAATCCCATCTCAAAACAATCTTGAAAGGAAAAAAAAAAAAATCCAACGTTTGAATTCTCTATAAAGCAGAAACTGATAAGCAATAAAAATTGAATGCCATTTAATTTGTTATGTATTTGTTTATATTTTAAATTATATATTATAAAAACGTTATTCTGTCTGTCATTCTGTCATAAGACTTGAAATTTTTCCAATTTTGTGACCAAACAATCTATAAGAGATAGATTGGTCATGCAAATGGATAAAATGTAGATCTTTTTAAGACAAACAAAATGCTACAAAAATCTTTCGAAAAACTTTTTTGGTTTCTAAGATGGCACCTTTTAAAGGGTCAAATTTTGACTTTTTCTCAATTTAAACGAAAAGTATAAAAGTTGGAAGAGAACATTATATTGAGAAAATGTTGATATTTCAAAGTTCTATCGAACGATATACTGTATCAGTCATTCACAAACTTTTCTGCGTTTGGAAGATACATGCAAAAATGTGTGTGGCGCCAACCCACAATACACCTGAGTTAAGCGGAGAAGGCCACAACGGGCTGGGAAGTCGTATACTCTCCGATCTCAATATTATTTTAAAAAAAAAAAAAAGTTTTTTTTTTTTTTTTTTTTTTGTTAATGCTATATATGCAAGGGTTCCGGAGCGAAGCGACGGTACCCGGCTAGTATATATATAGAGGAAACAATTGATTTATCCTTGTGTAAACTGGCAAACAATTTCCATGTACGGGTTGGTGGTCCCACGGTGCTCTCGCTAATCATTCCTTGAAGATGGACTCCATGACGGCATCCGAAAGCTTGAACCACTCCAAAAATTCTTACTTTGCTGGAAACCCGAGAAGAATTCTTCGTAGAAATTATTATTTTTAATAACAGTTTATCATAACATCCATACTTAATAAATTAATTAAAGCAGATTTATTTTCAGTGATCATTTATTTAATTAATACTTTTGTAATAATGGGTGCTAATATTTATTTATTTATCAGCTTAAGTAAATCTATCAGTTTTTTTTGTTTTTTTTTATTAAGAAAATATACTTCACTGGAATAAGAAAAGAGAAAATTTCGTATTGCAATTTCTTGTAACTATGTTTGTGAATAACAAACATAAAATATCTATAGCAGTTAATTATAAAATTAATGCTGTTATCGCTACATAGTCAATTATATAATTAATTTGTCAGAAACAACATTGCTTTGTTAACTCCATGCTCCAAAAGTAGCTTAAATGAGCTCAAACAAAAAAAATCCTGTTAACGGACAGGTAACGGATTGGAATTGTGACATATCGATTACCAATTATGTAAAAAAAATCTCCATTACCACCTTTTATCTCCCGGGCTTAAGCTTAATGCAAATAACTATCACGTGGGAATTGTTTTTCTAAGGCCAAAACTCACAAAAATCCTCTTTGTATATAGGTAGCTATTGTTAGCTTCTCCTTCGTCTTGATTAGGCCATTTGGTATGTATGTATGCATGTTTGTACAAACATAAATGCTTATAAGTAAAAAAACTAAATAAATTTTAAAAGTAAATAACGTTAATTTCCAAATAGAAATTGGATTTTGTAAATAGCGGATTAATAAATTAAATTGATTTTTTTTTTAATAATTTTTTAATAAATTTCATTGTCAACAAAGAATAAACTTAAAGAAAAAAATTCCGTCAAATAAGTTTACAGTAAACAATCAACACTGAAAAGTTTTGAAATGACCCACATTGTAGTGGAAAACTACGTTAATTCTGGGCTTTCTCTTTCTTTTGACCGAGATACGACCCATCTGGTTAATATGGATACACACGATGTACGTCATTATCAAAGATCGACAGAGTGGAAATGACAAGAGAACTTTGGAGCCACAAACTCATTCTGTTAACATGGAAAATTATGGAAAAGGAAAATAATAATAATAAACATAGTAAACTCACCTAAAAAATTTAATCAATCTAAAAAATGTCAGTTAATAAATCAATCTGTAGGGGGAAAAAAAAAAAAAAAGAAGATTGTGGCTACGGTAATTAAAAAAAAAAAGAAGTTAATAATCAAATACCATTTGAACCTGTAAAATTTCCGCCACAAATAGGCCAAACTGAATAGATTTTTTTTCCCCCAAAATTTATTAGGCCAGAGGTTCTCAAACTTTTCGCTGTCAGGCTTTCGCTAGTTAGCAATAAAATATAATGCTTCCTCCTCAAGTTTAAAAAAAGCCTACTCATGAATACAATTAGAGATGCATTTTGTAATACTAAACAAAATCAGATACAATCAAATAATAATAATAATAATAATAATAATAAATTATTTGCAATTTAAATATGAAAAGAAATAAAAGAAATGAAGCCAATATTATTCCTGTAAAATAAAAGCAATAATAATGCTAAGATTCTTTTACAGAGTTAAAAAAAAGTTATATATGTATCTTGGCGTGTTTCCACTTTTCATCCAACCCCATAAACACAAAATCTAATGGGGTTAGGTCTGCGGTTCTGTTGGTCAGTTAATGGTACTGCTACAGCCGAACCACCGATTATTGAGATGTCGCATCAAACAAAGTTAATACAATAAGACCGTGATAATCCGGCACGCATCAGAAATAGAGGGTTGCCAGATTTTTTTCTCCCTGATGTACTAAAACTAAAACATTATTGTATTTTTTAAAAGTTGTACGAAAATTATCATACACTATGCTGTCGGTCTAAAATTACCAATATAAATAATAATAAAAAGGTACGTTTAACGGTGTAGAATTATAAGTTGCGTTCTATTATTAAGTGAGTTAAGTGAAACAACTAGCTTAACTAAAAAGAACGCGTGTTTTGTTAACCTATAGCGAGGGTAATTCAAATGAAAGATAAGAGGGAAGATAAGATTTAGTAATTCTTGTGTAGTTATCCGCAGTTTTTTAATAAAATTTTATTAATTGAGTTGTTTATGGTGTAACATAAACCAAGTCACACAAAAATAATACAGAATTCTTTTATTTAATTTACTTTATATAATAGGCCTACTGATTTAAATTTACCGGGTTCCACAGTTCACGAGTTTAACTAGCAGTATTACATACTTTTAATTTTTGTTTTGTTCACTGTAATGTTTTATGTTGTGTTACTAAATAACAATTAATCGTTTTTGTATGTTTAAACTGTAGTTTTTATTTATATACCCTTGCTTAAACCAGAGTTTTAAAAATGGCCTTGGTAATCCGGCATATTTGATAATCTGGCATTGACCAGATCCCCGACCATGCCGGATTATCAAGGTCCTACTGTAATATCAACCGTCAAAACAGCTAACTTTCACTGCATTCACGTGCTTCACACACTGGCGCATTAACAGCGGGAGGGAAGGATAATATTACGCGTCAAATTCAAAATACGAGGAAACCTGTTCGGAAGAGTTCATATACACCTTTTTCTTAGAATGACCGATACTACGAATTTTCAGAATAATAATGACCTTTCCTCCAGGGATACCTTATATATATATATATATATATATATGTTTTAAATTGGATGATAAAGCAATAGGACTAAAACGAAACAAATTTCTCATTTATATTATTCTATTTCTCATTACTGGTCTTAAAAGAGTTACTAATGATATTACCATTTAATTATATAATTTCAATAATTTTTTAATGACCCACAAATAAGATAACGAGATTTATTTTGATTGATTACACCAAATTTATGACTAATATGAGTAATTATATATATATATATATGTAAAACAGTTATTAAAATTAGAAGCATATTTTCTGTTTATTTTGCAATTTGTGCTTATTGGAAATTTTCTATGAAGTTTCATCTAAATATAAATTGTGATAAAAAAAATCGCCCGTATGTATATAAATTATTAATATGCAAATAATTGCATATTAAATAATTATATTAAAATATAATTTACATACAAGCATAAAAGCTTTTTTTCTTCTTCTTCTTTTTTTTTTTCTATTATTTAAAAGTTTCATTTAAAAAAAAATAAAACTAAAATTTTTAGTATTATATATCAAAAAAAGGAAATCTGAAATTTGTTATTTAATTGAACTTTACTCTGATTAAGAAACGAAAATTATGAAACTTATCATACCTAGTATGAATAGATGTTGAAATAGAAAATGGTTTTATTTGGTATGAGATAGAAAAAAAAAAATAAGCTATTAAAATTCATGATAAGCATTTTATAATAAAAATGTAATTTTTAGATATTAAATACGTAATACTGTCTAATCTAAAATTTTGCATATATACTGTATCTAGTTTAAAAAAAAACAAACATAAATAATGAATATAATTAGACTAAATGGTTAGAAAATTTAAATCAGATAAGACTAAAGAATTCTATTAATAAATTATTTATAATATGATCAGTTTATTTATAATACAGAATCATCATCAAAGATATAGCATTAATTAACTGAAATGTTTACAGAGCTAGGTTATGGAATTTGACGTAAATTAACTTTATATAAATTTCATAATCTTTGGGTGGAATAACTTTCAATTATTACAATTTTTTTTCGTAATTGGCTTAATTATATATATATATATGAGTAATTAATAACAACAATGTTACGTAAATGAGCTTTTCACAAGTTATTTTGTAATGAATCTATTTGGATGGATTCATTCATGTACTCGTCATCGCTCTCGTAGTAAGGGTATTTGTAGTGAGTACAGCCAACTCAGCATGATTCATCCTTGACCTTGTCTCGTGAGCGATCGAAGCCAGAGGTGACTCAGGCACGAGCTACTTGTGCTTTTCAAAGGGATTACCCCATTATCTCACATGACTGTTGGGAGACATTATCGTTTTACTAAATCACAAGTTATTAGGAGAAACTAATCACATTGCTGGTATTTTTTTGGAAACTAAGATATATAAACATTTTTTCTTCCCAAAATGCACCTTTAACGTAATTCCAATTAAGGAATCTACACCGTAAATCCCGGAAATGCTATCATAAATAATGCAAAAAGGAAAACAAGTGGAGTAGAAGGAAGAAAATTCCTTTTCGCGAAGGCAATGGGAGCCTTGTTTCCGGTTTTTGTTATTATTCAGCTTAATAAAATGACGAATCAGTGATTCCGTGTTATTAATAGGGCAGACATGAATTCGAGATGTTCTCTTAGTTAATAAATTACTTAGTTTTTCAGGAATAAATTCAAAGGAAATAATAAAAGCTCTTTTGCAATAGGTTTAATCAACAATTTTCAAATTATGTAAAATTGTAGTTCAAGCTCAAGGCTAAATAGCAATTCAAATGCGAATGGTGAAAAAAAATAATGGATGTTTATATAATAACAAACTGAACACACATTTTTCGTTTAAGGAAGAAATTTGTTTATTTGTAACTGTTACGATTCTAGTTTCCGATTGTAGGTATGGATGTAAACAACGGCTTATGATTCTGTTTTGGGAGCAATGCTTTTGTTTTGTTTTTTTTTCCTGAGCCTAATTTGCCCATCTACAATTTTTCATGTTATTTACAATAAATAAATAAATAAATAAATAAATAAATAATTCTGAGGGAAGATTTCAAGTCAGATGTATCTTCCTCCCTACTTTAATGTCACTTTATTTAAAGCAATACACTTATATCGCTAAGTTTAAAATTAATTCAAGTAATATCATTTCAAAAATTAATTCAGTTGTAATGTCTATTAAAAAAAAGAAGTTCGAATTGACGTTAACTGTTGAAATTTAGAGGTTCTTAAACGTTTGAAACAAAAATGAATGCTTCAGATTCACCATAGTTTTTTTCCCCTCCTTTTTCCGTAATACACGGTTATTCTGCTAATCAGTCGCGGATCATAGTTTAAGAATCACTAATCTATGTTCGAATTAAAGAAGGTGACAAGTTTTAAGACGCTTTCTATTTAAAAGTACAGTAAACTCCCGATTATCCGCGGAATTGGGTAGCGCGGCAACGGCGGATAAGCGAATTCCGCGGATTATCCGAAAAAGGACGAAAATCAATACAAAAATGCTTTTAACAATGTTTTATTTACATTAAAATGGCAATGCATACAGTTACATTACATACATTATAAACAATTATTTTATTTTATTTTACTTTATTTCCTTGTAACCTGCCGGCTTAAGCTCCGCCCACAAGGTCGTTCTTTAAATTGTTTGTCTACAATTGTCTTCACTTACTTTGTTAGCCTCTTTTATTGTTTACCTTATTGTAGATTTAATTTTTTTTTAATTCCGTAATTTATTGTACAGTAAAAAAAAAATGGAAATAGGAGAGGTCCGCGGATAATCGGGAGTTTACTGTATTATTTCTTTTTGTTAAAAATACCAAAGTTTCTTAAGAGTAGTTTGTTTCGTTTTTCGTTGTTTTAATGCATAATTTCTAAATTAATAACTGATTTGCATAAAATATTTCAGCATTTCATTTTAAGAGATAAATTCACTTTTATTTTATAAAATCAATAAAAGTAAATGTATCTCATTAAAAAAAAAAGGTGATTTTTTTTTTAACTTCATTGAATTCTTATTTAAAATTTAAATAGGAGAAAGCATAATTTCTGCTTCTGTCCAACCACACGGAAATTTCAACCCTTAATTGAACCTGCAGGGAAAACTCCGCCCACCTCCTGTCCCATCCCATACAGTTGGACTAATTGTGATCCCTTAATTGTTTGGGACCAAAAATAAAGAAAGCGACAAAAACTGTAACTAACACGATGAAACATGCACACAAACATTCCCATTGATAAAGTCTACAAATTATTTATCTATTGATAAAATAATTGAAAAGCGAAACAATTTAATAAACAACAATAACATTTTTAATTATATTTTCTTAGCCGATTTATTTTTAGACTAATGCATAATAATAATAATAATAATAATAATAATAATAATAATAATAATAATAATTAGCTTAACCATATGCCCTACATAATTCCAAATCTTAGGAATCTAAGATCATCTGTATATCCAGCTGTATTCAGTATAATTATATCCAGAAAAATATTATCCTGGAGTTACAGTATTGTCAGAAAAAAATACTTGATTATGACATGAATGCAAATGTAATCTCAGATCCATAACCATTTCTTGCAATTATTTTCGTAAGTGATTAATGCATGCTCTTTCAGAAATTTATTATTTTTAAACCATAATGAAATTCGCAACCATATAATCTTTTCTATAAATTTAGGAAATGATAAAAATAAATGATTTTATGAGGAGCTTAATAAAATATTAAAAATGAATGTGTGGAAAAAGATCTATACTTTATATGTATATACTTTTCACGGATAGTAGGCCTATTCGTTGTTAACTTCTATAACGCAATATAGGAAGTATTGTAGATACTTTCAAAATACATAACAATACCAAATGATAAAAAATTATTAGAATGAGAAATACTAACCTGCCATTACAGTTAGATTTTGCCGCCACAAGAACCTAAAGATCTTCTGAATGCTATAGTAGGCCTAATACATATTGTTTTATTTTTTTTAACCTGAAATAAAAAAAAAAATTAAAACTATTTACAGTGATACAAATCAAATGCTATTCATATTGTTTTGCTTTTTTTATCCCATATGTCCCGTTCGAGTTTCACGTGTAATTCTGTAAAGTTCAAACTAGGCCCGGACTTTGAGGGTCATCAGTACAAAGCACTCTAATGCACCCGATGCGATGTTTTGAATGGCTTTGCTACCGCAGTAGTCACCAATAAAATATCATTTAATTTATAATTGTGCTGTGGAACTCCTACTGAAATGGCCTACAAACCTTTCAGTTTTAATACATTGTTATACGGTACTTTTTGGTTACTACAAATAAATAAATAAATAAATAAATAAATAAATAAATAAATAAATAAATATGAAAGAAGAAGATTAAGTGTACCACTTGAAAAGAGTACAACACTAAAATAAAGCTAAATATAATTTTAAGGAAGAATACAAAAACAGTATAATATAAAAAGTGCTAAAATACAATGTTAATAAATAAATAAATAAATAAATAAATAAAAGAGCAATGTATCCTCTTACTAATTGAACTGGTAGATGACAGAATGAGTAGTTTTAATTAAGAATATAACTTTTTATTGTTACTGATCAGATCTAAGCTAAATCATGAAAACAATGAAGAGGAAATTGAAAGGCACTAAATGGGTGAAAGTTAAAAACATGTTTTTAATGTCGATCGTATTTATTTACTGTGTCGACCTGATGAGGGCAAAAATTTATCTTAGGAGACAAAAGTTTTGTAGAAGAGTATAATTCCATTAGATAAACACTTTCCCTTTACAATAACAATCTTTAATAAAAATTCCAACCGACCGTAAAAATGAAGTTTGTTCTCTGAAGATAGAATGTGATAAAGTGGTCAGTCCGTGGTCCTAAGTGCGTTTTCCCCTCAAAACTTCCCCACATCACCCCAATTTTTCCATCCTAAGCCTCCTGGAAAAACCTAGGAACCAACCGGATGTAGGTCTCGGGAGCACAGAAGTAGAGTAAAAGTGAAGAGGAAGAAAAAAAAATCACTAAACATTCTTAACTACTTTTATTAATTATTTAATAATAATAATTAATTGATATTGTTCACGGTGTTTAAAGAACACAGAGGAAAGTTAATTCAAAACAAAATAACTATTGTTGTGAAAGCTGTCTGATGCATCTGAACTCCCCAAAGATATAGACTAGTATATTTAGTTATATATATATATATTTATAATTAAGATAGAAACTATATATAAACATGATTGACCAAAAAAAAAAAAAAAAAAATACAATTTTTGTATGTGACAATAAGTTTTCACTCTTAAATTTCATCTTTTAGTCAGGTATGGCTAACAACAGAAACATAAGCAAAAAGTAACATATTTATATTATTCTCCTAAAACTAACTGTTTTTCTTATCTACAGTTTTTATCATAAGATAATGTTACGCACTCAGACCGTGAAAATTTCCACAACCCTAAAAAATATTCCGTGAAAGAATATTTACAAGTACTGAACTGATCAATAGGCTCAAAATAATAAATGAGTCAAGCCTCCACATTGAGGAGAAGACCTTACTGACGAGTGAACCAATGTGCTTCAAAATACATCTCAAATAAGTAAAAAAAAAAAATAATCAGATCTTGGTCTCTCAGTTTTTAAATTTGAATATATGTAATTGAATCAAATAATTAGATATTCTAAGCTTAATGTTAACATTATTCTTATGGATAAGTTTATTTATTTTTTTATTTTTTAGATTAATTTTACATGTGAAGTAAAACATAAAAATCAGTTTCAAAGGAAATTTTAATCCCATTATTTATTCACAATTAGACCCATGAAAACATTGACCCTTTCCCTCAAATTTCAGAAGGAGTGTCCGAGAAATTTAATACAGAAGTAGGCTTATTTGAAATACGATTTTTTAAAATTTTTATTGCTTTTAATTAGTTGCCGCCAACGATTTCTTTGGAACTAACTAAACAGAATTGGCTCGAGCAATCGTGTTTTCTATCAGTTCTAAGTTTGTCTTTCACTTCTCTTGAAACAGCTCAAGAGGAAAACACCAAGGAAAGACAAAGTGCCAACAGGAAGCCACCACTCACCGACGTATTTCTGAACTTCTGCGATGAATGATTTAATGACTGCGAAATACTGAAACCCTTGCGAGAATTCCCACTAATCGCATCAACCTACACATAGGAATTTAATTTAGCAACATAATCGTCAATTCTGAAATCAATTAGTAGTGGAAACCTAAAATGGCTTTCCTATGCCGTATATAGCGATATTTTATGAGAGAGAGAGAGAGAGAGAGAGAGTGGGAGGAAAAAAAAAACCTTTTCAAATATGCATTAGCCCTTTTTTTTTTTTTTTTTTTTTTTAATAGTTACTATTTGCAAAATGTAGACGATTTACTTTTAGGCTTATTTCAATAGTACAAGGATCCTGCTGAAGCCTACATGGCTCGGGATAGAGGCTCTGGTGTTTCAGAGGCCAGCTCGGATTCGAAGGAGATAGGATGAGGAGTTAGAACTCACTCAGTTTTTACCTCCTTTAAAATCTTCGTTTTACAAATAGCCGTCTGCCGGATAAAGAATCCGGGAAATCCCCGATCCCGGAGGTATCGAACCAGACAAGCACCACTTATAACATTACCTCTATCGACTTATAACTAATGGTTTCATAACATCCAAATTCAAATTAATAAAACTATTTTACTTAAAAATAATAAATAAAAGAAAATCGAATTAATTTCAAGATGTATAAAAGTTCTCAATTAGTGCACTACTTGTTTATTTCCTTTTATTTATTTATTTATTTAATTATTTATTTATTTATTTAATTTTTTTTATTTATTTATTTATTTATTTATTTAATTATTTTTTTATTTATTTATTATTACTATTATTATTTTTTTTTTGTTTTGTTTTTTGACGTCCGGGACGAAACATGAAAACGCTATCCCGTGGTCTAAAAATTGTATTTTCAAACCAAAAAATAACAGCGATAAATAGCGAGACCCTGTTTTGTCTTTCGCTACACATTTCATTTCCACCTAAGCTTACGCCCCCCCCCCTCCAGTTTTTATTAATCTAATATTTGTACTCTAAATTATGTTTATCAGTATTAAATACATTTTATATAGTGTCAAAAAAAAATAAATAAAAAAAAGGCTGCAAACTTGTTTAAAGCACTTTCATCAAATGACATACAATATCTAACTGATTTATTTATTTTTTTAGTGTTTCTAGCAATTTTCTGAATTCGTTTTCCTTCTTTTACATTTGCAAATTTTTTAAAGAACTTTTAAGTCCTTTTTTATTATCTTTAAAAACAATAACATTTAACCTTAATTATAAACAATTAATAGTTCGCGAACATCGGAGACTTACGAATAGCCTGCGGATATTTATGCTAAGAGCAATATGAAAGAGCCGCCTTTGATGTCGCGTTTCTCCTTAGTTATCGCCATTTTGAAATGTAGATAACAAAATCTATCCCTGGAAACGGGTTAACCTGGAAATGACTTGGGAAAACTACTACAATCTATTAAATGTATCAGAAGAAATCTTAACTGATGTGAGTATTCAACAAAAGAGCACTGCATGTGCGCTGGTTTCGTAGGTACCCCCGTAAGGGGATATCTTTTTGAGTAGTACTTCCTATGTTTACTTATTACAATTTCTTTGCAATGAATTCGTTGTGGATGACAAAATGTGAATTTCAATCCAAACAAAGTTGACGATCTCTCTGTTTAAAGCTCTTTTTCTAATGCCTCTGTTTTTAAAATCACTATTAGCAAAATCGTAATGGCAATTATAAATAAGTAAATAAATAAATAAAAAAAACTTCTTATTTTTACAACATTAGAATAATGTTAACAGAAATAGAAGCTTCGAATACATGGATTGCCTCATACAATATAAACATGTGTGAAGCGGTTGTTATCAATGATTTAGAGTGGATTTTTAATTACGAGAAGCAGTTACTTAACTAGGTAATGACTATGTGACAGAAAAAAAAAAAAGATATTCACTAAAATGACATTTTTATTAGAACTGTTGCCGATCCTGTAACAGAGTATTACTACAATAAGTAGTAAAATATTTATTACTTTTTTAAAATGAAAATAAATAATGTATTCCAAAAAAGAAATATTATTTAATTTCTTTCCTTTCGCATTTATAAGCAATAGTCAGACGTGCTGTTACTATCAGTGAAGAACCTAAATTACAGTGGTAGTATACAAACATACCTAGGCCAAAAATGGCTGACGTCAAAGCAGACAACATGAAATGACATTACTTAGGCAGCATCCACAGTAGCAGCTTCCAGTAATAATATTCACTAGATACTTTACCATGGTAACTTAAAAAGAAATCGATAACAGATCGAACCCTTCCACATTTCGTAATATACGAGCCGCTAAGAATTGCTTTGGAATCCACGTGTATTACAACTCAGTTAAGTAAATGGCTATAACTTACAGAAAGCTAAGATGAACGAAATATTGGTTCTCTGTTCAAATGGCCCATAGTTTTCAGTGAGCTTACTAAATAAAAAACCAAAGCTTTATAAATTAAAATCCTATGATCATATTCCAATTATTTCACACTATTTACAACAGATAAGAAGACTGCTGATCCACCTATTTTCATAATGATTTGTAACGTGAGCCACGAGATGAAAGTTATGTTTACAAAGTTGAAAACAAGAGTTAAAACAACACTACGATTTTTTTTTGAGAATTTAGCGTTACTCAAAACAAATACATGTTTCTTCCCTTATAATTTAGTATCTCATAACTGTCACATTGGAACGAACAGTATTTCTCTTATTTATAGTGAAACGATTTATTTTTTACATATTTGATTATAATATAATTTTTTCCCACATTCGACTTCTCAATTCGAATATGATATAGAAGTTTGGGTAAAGTTAAAAAGCAACTATATTTCAAAATAGATAGCAAACAGATCATATTTTGAGGTACACTTCCTTCATATCTATTTCTCGTTGTTCGGGATTTCTATTTTATTTATTTATTTAAACTTTGTTAAGGTAATAAATACAAAGATAATCAATAATAACTGATGAAAAACCTGGAGGAAGTTAAAACTAGGAAATCGTTACCGGGAAATGTTTATTCTTTTGCTGGGAAAACCTCAGTTCATCTACTGCCGCAAAAACAAATAAAACGATTGTATGCAAATTTTTCAAACTTTTAAGAAAGATCGAAAGTTTACCTTTTCTGCTTTGCTGGTCTTATTATATAATTTGATGTAGATCACTCTATGAGGAATGACTATTAGGTTAAATGTCATACGTAATTGAGATACCGAAAAACATTCTCAAAGATCATCAGCTTTACAATGAACTTTGTCATTGAGTCTCGTGTGGCATCAAGATTCGATTCAACAAACGAAAATCAAAATCATTTTAGCTGTGCTTTATAAAATGGATAAAAAATTATCTTACTAATAAGAATTACAAAAAAAAACAAACGTATAGCAGTCAATTAGTGCGGAAAGTAAGTTTTCAATACTGCTTTTCCACTTTTTTATGCTAATGCATCAGCCTCATTTGCTTCTCAAATTGCAAACTCAACGAAATCTTACTAAATACGTTATCTATCAACTACTGTTGCTATTTTACTTGAAGCCCACTTCATTAACCATTCATCAGAGAAAAAAAAAAATACTTTATCGTAATGAAACATTTACGTAATTATTTATTTTGCATGCTTTAAGTAAAAAAAATAAAAATAAAATCAATCTAAGTTAATTAATAAAATTAAATAATAACAAATAATAATAATTAGTATCAAAAAATTAGAGTGCCTTCATTAGCTGTAACATCAAATTAGAATAGTATTTTACTAGGCAATCGGGCATTTACCTAGTGTTTTATTTATAAATATAACTTTAGTTGCTAATTTTGTTAATATTTCTATTTGAAATTTTTTATATTGGTATAGAGCGGCCCGCGAGGCCCTCTCATCCGGCCCTTGGAGACTTTTTTGTCTACGGAAAAAATTACGGAAATATACGTGTATCCTGCACATCCTAGTGATTTCCACTAATACAGATGTTCATGTGTAGTGTATCAATGTGTTATTAAATAATAACTGAATAAAATAATATTAAATAAATATTTCATAACATCCATGTTTTTGATTCTTTTTTATTTGGACCTCGAGTGTGTAGTCGGCCCGCGAACTGCTGTTTGATAGTTAATGCGGCCCTTGGGCTCAAAGGTTTGGAGACCCCTGGTATAGAGGGAAGATGCATTCCCTACAATGTTGACTGGACAACAATTAGCAAAATGAGATCAAGCCTTTAAGATAAGCATTGTGTGCAATGCTCAAAACCTTCACAATAGTATCGAAATACCTTTGGAAACGAACAGGATTTCAATATTTATATGAAATTTAGGAACATGACAGCTGGTTGAGAGGCTATCTCCATGTTCTCAATCTCTCAGTGAGCCGACAAGAGTAGAACCCGCTCATTATTTTTATTATTATAACTGAAATTCAATAATAATAATAATAATAATAATAATAATAAAGAAAAACTGAATTAAGAACAAGTTTGCAGTATTTATTTATACTTTGGAGGTAAGAGGCTCAAAATTTTTACGCAACTGCATAAAAGCATTATTTTGAAGATCAAAACAAACATTCACGATGATTTAAGTACAAATGTAAACGAAGAAAAAAAAAATAAAATGTGTAAATTTTATGACAATAACAGATATTTCAGAAAAAGTGGTTAGAAGTAAAAGAAATGATAAAAGTGGTAATGCTTAATTATCACAAATTAAAATTTAGAATTTCAGAGAATTCCTAATCAACCAAACAAAAGCGAGTTATCGGCAAATAAAAACCGCTTTCCGAGTAAAACTTTATCTTTAGCAGAATAGCCGCCTGCTCCGTCGAGCTTCGTGATTTCGCCGCTAGGTGGCTGCAGAGCCTTTAAATGTTGAAGACACATGATGCAACCACATAGTTTCACTTGCTCACAACCACAGAGGACGTGAAATACTTTACTGGAACTTCTACCACTGAAAATCACTTATCAGGTTAACAACATGACACTACCAGACCTGGAGAACGCCGCAGGAGATACAATGAAGTAAGTGAAAGCAATTTGTATTGCTTTTATTAATTTTATTTTGTCGATGGCGTTTTAGATCGAACTCTTTTGAGAGCGCGCTTATGTTCATTAACCTATACGTTGACCAAACGTTGTACACCTCAGGTTGGGACTTCCCCGATCGCTGTCGAATAGTTTCAGAATTTGCAGTTGTCCAAATCTCCTGTTTATTGGACATGTATTTCAGATCGGGGTTTAGGAGACATCTCTGGAGTCAATCCCATGATGCGGGAAAGTACCGCTAGTTTGCCGGGAAAAACAAGCATGTGCATCGATGAATCATATGACTTGATGTTCGCTGATTCATTCTAACCCAAAACGCCGGCGAACGGATTAACGATTGCATTCCTATGCTGAAGAGGGAATTATTATTATTTTTTTTTGCAAAAGTAAAAATCTTCATAGATTGAAATCATATACAGAAACTAATGTAGGTTCTTTTTTTTGCAAGACCCAGATAAAATGAGCTGGAATTTTGACGTGTTGCACAAAAGATAGCATTTAAAATGTTATGTAAGAATCATAAGTAAAATTTTTCTAGCTTTTAATCAAAGTGACCAGCACTTCTTACATTGCCTTATATGATTGCTTGTTTTACTGCAAAGAAACTCATTCTTTTCCAAAAATTACCCCTTTAAGTTAAAAATAAGATAAAACATTGCCTAAATTGTTCCTCTTTGATATATAAAAGGAAATTAGGTCGCCGTCTTCTGAAATGAAGAGCAACTTGGTTACATAGAAAATAGTAATAGCAATCACAGTTCAAGGAAAAAAAAAAACAACATTTAATAAACTAATAGATCGGTTTAATATCATAAATATTAAAACTGTCATTCAGTAGTGAGAATTCTAAAATTCACTAGATTTCTTTTAGACTGGTTAACATTGACATCTCTCCATTTCTGAATGTAGGAAAAAAAAATTAACCTATTTTCAAATAATAATTAAATGTAGGGGGATTTATATCTTTAAACTTTAGATTGATCACGTAAATCAATTGCTGTTTACAAGTAGAAAATTATCTTAACAGCTTATTAAATTTTCTTTTGTAGCAAGGATGCTATATGTCAATGAAAGAATTAATTTTCCATATCTTCGTTATATAAATAAAACTGTAAACAAAATGTTTGTATCCATGTTAACAGATAAAAGGTTTATTTGAACTCTTGCATCACGTGATGGCTGATTGTAAATAAAACTCGTGTCCATTCCTTACAATATAAATGTTCAATTTATTTTATGCTCAAGTTTTTCTTCTGGCTTTATTAGTAAATTTTAATTTATCGTTTTTTTTTTTTTTTTTTTTTTTTTAGTTTTTCTGAATTATTTAAATATTTTTTAACCCGAATTTGATGTTTAGCTTTTACAGTATTTTCCTAGATATATTGCTTATCGATATACTATTAATTTTTTTTAAACAATCTTGTTGTTGTTTACCAGTTCTTCACCTACACTTTACATGTGATTATTTTGGAATTTCCAACGAAAACATTCCCCCCCCCCCCTCTCCTTTTCCTACTATAATGCATTGCGCAATATCAACACGCCGTAGTCTAAACTTTGGGTCACTACTTCACGTGATTTCGCTGAACTGTTTTTCAGGGAATAGAAAAGATCAATTAAAGAGTAGATAATTTAAGAAAAATGTTCTCGGATTCTGATAATATTCGACCTATTTATCAATGTGTATTCCGTTACTTGTTAAGCCTGATATCATTCTGTTTTACTATATTTCGGTCAATCATATAAATTTTAGGTAAATTTATTTTTAGTTCAAACATCTGGGGGTTTATTTACTGAATTAAAATTTAGTTTTATTTACATCGTACGCTGAAAGATATAGGATTTTCTTCTAAAAGGCTTAAAGATGAGAACACCTAAAATAACACTATTTGAGTAAATTTATTTTTTTAAGTTTTTGGAAGCGATTGTTGCTGTTGTGGCAAGTAGCTGCATATTGCTAAGATACTATTACAATTAAGTCTTGTTTTGCATTAACTTTCATATTTTATAAGTATTCATTTGAATAAGTTTTTTTTTAATAACTGACCTTACTCTTGAATCACTTGATCTCTTGTTATCTCCGAAATCCACGAAATAGCGTTCAGTATCGCCATCTGCCGTCGAATTTCCGCTTTATGATAAAACTAAAGCGCTGTGAAAAAATGTGTTATGTGGAAGGCGTCAACATGTAATATAAATATTTCACTTTGCTTACCTACATTTTTTTCCCCCTCTGAAAATAAATATGAAGATTTATGATGAAAAAAAGAATGTGATTTGTAGTTCCCCGAATAATTGTAGTTTTTAGAGCATGTTCTTTTTTTAAATTTACACTAACTGGAAATTGCTTTTAAAAATGCATTTTTTTTTTTTTTTTTTTTTTAGTCAAGCAGATCTTGGCGTTCTTGTGAGGAGGGTTTTGGAACATGGACAGGGAGAACGAAGGCTTGTGTATGGCATGTACCGTGCTGCCAAAGCTATGAAAATGTAAGTTTATTTAATTATTAATTATTCATTTAAATTGAGATTACTTTGCAATTTAGAATATTAACTGTAGAGAATATAGCGAACAGTCCAGGATTTTATTAAAGCAATAATTATATTTTAGTCTTACTTGCTTAATATGTATAAATACTTTCATTAATATTGAAAGAGTAATTTCTAATAATTTCATTTGTACCTTTGCAGCGATCCAACCCAGGTTATGATGTGCTTTCTACCCCAGAATCATCTGGATGATGCAGCCTTACATATCCATCAGTTACTGCTACAAGCATTCTGTTATGAGCACGGGATTATTACGTTAAAGGTAAATTTTATTTTCAGGCTTTTTAGTTTAATTAGTTATTGCGTAAATATTAAATAAATTTCATAAATTAATGTACTTATAGAATATCATGTATAATAATTTTTTTCTTTATTTTTCTTTTCATCAGGTTGATAGTGAAGAAAAACTTGCCTCCATTTTGACTCGAGATGCTGGCCTGATCGAGAAGCCAAATGCAGAAGACTTTACGTGCATTCTTCTACAGGTAATTGTTGAAACTGATTTTTTTAATAAGGTAGAAAGGTTGCATTAATGTGAAGTGATTGACTAATGTACTGTATTCCATTCATTTGGTAAATAGAAATGTTTTAAAATGATAAAATTTTTAATCAGTTGTTATTAGCTACTATTAGGTTTTGGTACTAATTTTCCTTGTCTGTATTTATCTATGCATTTTAATAAGGATTATTGCTTGCATTTCTTATAGGGACCCTGGAAATCAAGTAGCCCTGATGAAGAATCTCTGACTCAGTGCTATAAGGAGTCTCGTGTAGCATTCCCTGTTGTGCAGCTCCCAGATTGAATTCTGCATCAACAGTTTCAAGTAAGTATTATAGCTAAAAATACACTTGTGCTCTCTCTCTCTCTCTCTCTCTCTATATATATATATATATATATATAAAATTGAGATTTTGTATATCTACATTTGGTTTTTTCATCAGTTACTCATTAACAATTTTGCATTTGTTTTAGGTTCTGTGAACTGTATGTAATTGTAACATCTCATGAAGAGATAATCTAATTGGACTTACTTGAAAGATGACATCAAGTAAGTATCTGCATTGCTACTTCCAATGATGGAAGAACTTGAGCCGTTGAAGCCTTCTAGACTGGGTCATTCAGCTAAATGAAGCACTGAGAACAGTGGGAAGTGTACGTCAAAACTGTGTACTACATAACTTTGAACATTTCCTACTGGTCTTCCAGAAATGGACTTCATGTTTTAATTAAACATCACATGTTATTCATGGAGTTCAGAATTGTAATAGCTTCAGAGTACCTGATATGCTACGCCAATCAATTGTTGAATTATGTTAAATTTCATCAATCCCTCCAGTTTTGTCAGTTAAATGTCATAATTGTCAGGAATATTGTAAATTTATAACATGAAAATCAAGGGGCTGGAGTTAAATTTAAATTTGAGATGAAACAAAGAGGCATAATAGGGGGAAGGGGAAAGCAAGTTACATCTTTTGTATTAATTAAACTCAGGATTGTATGTTTCATGATTTTACTGTTTTGTTAGAAAAAGTGAATTTTCATTCCAGTTTAATTTCTTAATTTCAAAGAAAACTGTTCTGTAATTTTATGTATTATTTATATAGATAAGTTAAGTATTTGTTGCTTGGGGTGCACATTATCCAGCTCTCTTTTTTTTTTTATTTTTTTTTTATCCATGATTATTGTTAAATATACAGCATAGTTGAATAAATTCATGAGAGATTAATGTTGATGTTAACTGTATAAGCCTCAGTTTTAAATTATTAGTTTTTAAGACAGTTATTTGATTTAGAATAAAAAGAAGTGTTGCAAGGAATGTAATGTTATCCAGTTAGTACCTTTATCAAAAAACAAAACAAATTGGAAGTGGAGGATTCAAATGTATGCATTGCTGTCCTGTTGCTGGTATTGACTAATATTCTGACCTTGCAAGTTTTCTTAGTGTAAATGTAACAGTGTAAAAGATATTTGTGGGTGTGGATTAAAAAAATTACTGTAGGAACATTTGCTCAAAAAAATATGTAACTTTTATATAATTTAATACTGGTTATGTTACTGTTTTTAATTAATCTTCAAAAGTATGCTTTTATTATATGAAAATGTAATTATAGTTTTGCTGTTCTATATTTTGTTTCCAAAGGATATGGGCATTGACAAGTCAGTTTTTGCCAAATCTAAAGTGTGTTAAGGGAAACAAAAAATTACAATTTAAAAGCTTTGTTCTAGATTAAATGACGAAAACAGCTTGTATTGGGATCATATAATTCAGACACAGTTGCTGTTTTGTTTGTAGTTATTTAATTAATCAGTTCGCTATGTTTTTTTTTTGTTTTTTAAATAATTGACGAATACCCTTGTGTATAAATTAATGAGTCTGTGATAATAAGTTCTATTGCATCTGATTACTCAAGTTAAAAATGTTGTATATTACATGTAGACTACTGTTTTCGTGTTATTGGATGAAAAAAATATGTAATGTACTGAATCCAGTTACAAAGTTTTTAAAAAAAAATGTTATCTATTAAAACATGTTTTTTATTTTACACATCCATTACTGTAAATAAAATTGATTGTATTTCTTAATTCTTTTTTTTTTTTTCTTTATTACTTTAATTTTACATACAATATTTAAAAATGCTCTTTCTGAGGTGGACATAGCATTAGTACAACTCAGAATTTCAAATAATTCTCCAAATACAAGACAGAAAGAAAAAAAATATCAATGAATGGGTATTTCTGTGATTGCAATATTAATCAATAGCATCAAAAAATAAAAAAAATTAATAAGTAGAAAATCTTTTGATTGTTTTATACAACATGCAATTTTAATTTGCAAGACAAACCAATTTTAAAAATAAATCTTGCTTTTAATCCCTTCTTGAATTTGCTAGTAATAAAACTTTTGAAAAAGGCCAAAGTGAGACATCGTAGATATTGTGGCTCATGGCAATTAGAGATACTCAACAATTGAGGGATTCTGTACAGATGGTGTCTGTTCAATGTCCTAAGGTTCTTTCATCAGCTTATCTCAATATTGCTTTATCTGCTTCATTCTATAGTTTCAAGAGGGCTATTAATGAATGACGAAATTTAATCTTGGATCAAGTAACTTTGTGAGCAAATTAATATGTTGGAAGTGGCAAAAGAACTTTAAATTAACTTTGCTACTGCACATTAGTTACCAAGGAATTACAGCTAACTTAAATTTGTAGTATACATTTGTCTTGCATTTTAATTAATTTGTAGGCATTTGCAATTTGAATTATATACAACAAACGATAAATAAAAGAAATCACACGAGTTTCAAATTCTATTTTAGAATAGTCTAGTTTCAAGGATTTCAGATAGCAGTATTAAAATTTTAAGAGGGTAAAAAACTGAAGTATAATTTGGATAACATCAAATCATTCAATAAAAGAATGTAAACATCTGTAGATCAATGACCTTGATTTGTTTTTATTTTTTTTTCCGTCTATAGTTCAGTGTTCAAATTCAAAGTCTCACAGGAAGGGGAACAGTTCTAGGAATTCCATATTTGTGGCTTCAGCAAAGATAGTAGAACATTTCATCATTTTAGTACAAGAGGGCAAATCTTTTTTTAATTTTTAAAATTAATGGCAGCATTCATTAAATAAGATTATTTTAAATGGATCAATGTCAGGAAAATCATAATTACAGGAGTTTTTTTTCTTAAAAAAAAAAAAAAACAAACCCTTTTCCTCTACCCCTTTACAAAACAAATCAATTTAAGTAATATTTTTGTTCAATTTATTTTGTGGAAAACATTTCAGCTTCCAACCTTTTCTGATATGGTGGTTTTGAAATTTCTCCTAAATGACTTGTATGATAATTTGAAACTACATCTGAAAAATGTGGCAAGACCCTGGATCTTTCACTAGGTAACTAATATGTGATATTCCACAAGATGCTTCCCAATATCTTTGGATGAAGACGTGCTGTGGATTAGAAAGTAGTGCCTTGCCAGGTGAAAGCTATTGTCTTTTCTCCTACCATTATAGTAAAAGATCTATTTTTCCTCTACAGCAAAAATTCTGTTCATGGATTAACAGGGAAATGTAAATGTTAAAACTGCTAGTTTGAAAGTAGAAAATGCATTTTTTAAATTTCTAGGGTTAAATTTTCTTTTGTTTTTTTCTGCAAATTTTAAATTTATGTATTTTCTACTTTAAATAAGAATTTTAATAATTAGGTAATTATCATTCCATGCCAATTTTAATGACTGCATACACTCAACTGAAACAATACTTCTGTGGATATAAGAACCTTTTTATTAAATTTACACAGCTAACAAATATTAGAAGTTTGGTCTAATATTTCAAAGACTCCTTAGCATGTATTAATAATAATATATATACAGTATATATATATAAAAAAAACTGTTTGAATGCAACTTTTATGCTTGTCTACATATCAAGTAAACTGAAACTATACAGACAGGCTTATGGTATTAAAACAAGCACGATTCCAAATGATTTAGAATCGTGATTTACAACAAATAAGCTATAAAGCCAAACAAAAAAGTTTCCATTCGATTGCCATAATCAGATAATTCAAAACTTCGTATCTTAAAAAGCTGCAACTTTAATAGTGGATGATATTATTAACAAAGAGTTTAATTATATGGAAAAGTCAGACAAGTTCTTAATATAAAAGGTTCACTAAAAGTTTTTGTCATTCGTAGTGTAACAGAACTTGAGAATTTTTCTGTAGAAATTTTAAAGCGAGGAGAAAAAAAAATTAATTTCAGAAAATCGTTCCCCTCCAAATAAAAGTATTACTACACAATGTCATTAATGAGCCACAGAATTTATAGTGCTCTGCAAGTATTAAATGAACATAGTGTATCTGTCTGAAATTACTTCATATTTCATTGTTATTATTTTAATATCAAAGCAGGTCAAACTTAAAAGTTTGATGCAGAAATTATCAAAAATGCATCTTGGGAACTGCCACAATGGAAATTAATTCATATAACAAGATTGGTATTAACTTTAGTGAATTAGCAAAGAATTTTAAAAAGAGTGATTTGCTATATATAAAGAATCATTCTTCTTTTAGTGTCTTGATAACTTGTTGCATGGAATATAAGGTTTTTCTTTTTTATTTTTATCCTTCAAGTCTGATTCACAGTGCCTAGAGTATGTAAAGGTATTATTTGTGTGTGTATACTATGTAAAGGTATTATTTGTGTGTGTATATAAGGGATGGCCAAACTTGCTTAACATAAAGAGCCACATACGACAAACTAGATGTTTGAGAGCTGTAAGATATGAACAAGTATTATACACGTTTTAATTTTAGTAATATTTATAAAAAAAAAAGTTTGTAAGAAATAAATGTCCAAAAGAGAATAATACATAATATGTATGTATTTTTTCATATATGTAATTTTTAAACTATTAAACTCCTCCCAGCGAAAGGTCGACCGTGGGCACCAGATGGCGCAATAGTAGAATTTGAATCGATTGTATATGTCAGTGCTTATGGCGGGGAAAGTGAACATTTCGGGGAAGTTCGAAGATTACGGATAAAACGATATTCCTTTTATTGAACTATTCTGATTTCTCATGAAATTTCAAAAATGTATTTATTTTCATTCATTTGATTCAATATAGAATGTAATTCTTAAAAAAAATAATGGTAACTAAAAATTAAAATATAACTGTAGTAAATTACCAATTGTTTGTTTCCTTTTGAATAGGAATTTAATTGAGACATATATTATTCATTAGTATTGGTATTTTAATAAATTACATTAGAAATTCTAAAATTGTATTTTATTTCTGAGAAGGTATTATTTAGATTCAGTTATTAAAGGATTCTAATGTGAAATTCATAATACATTGATATTTGACAATTACTGTTAAATAAATTATTTACTTATTTTTTGTTAGGTGAAAATGAACTAATTTTATTTAGAAAATAGGTGGCAGTATTGGAAGCTCTTTTTTTTTTTTTTTTGGTGTGTAGAATTTTTATGTAGCTTATATATGAGGAGATATAATTTTTATGATTCACGCAGCAGTTGTTAAGAATAATATGAAATTAGGTTCATTTCATGAAGTTAATTTTAATCTATGGATTGAAATGAAGATTCAAAAGTGGAAATAAATTCATCGGATTCAGAAGAACTGCTGTATGAATCATAAGAATTAGTTACCGAGATAATTAATGGTTTCTACTGCAGTTTCTACCAGATGGTCTTTAGTCCAATACTCGGCTGCAGGCTTCGCTTCTCGGCGAATAGCTTTCCCTGATGTCAATCCAATTCCTGTCACAGCTGATGTTCGCTCATTAACTTTCTAATAAGATATTAATCCTGTTTCGCTGATTTCTCCTTTTCGAAATAAGAATTAAAGTTAGCATGAACATGCTTTGTTTGGCTTAAAACAGCGATCGGTTGATTGAGAGACACCATTTTCCATTCTCTCTCTCGACACACTTAAGTCCTGGAATGATTAAGAGATCATGGGTATTCTCCCAGGTCAAAGTTGTTCTTTCGCCGAGCCAAGTGTAATGTGTATTAGTTTAAAATCACAAATGTTATACTAGACTTGCATACTAGATATTTTCAAAATTCTGACAATTATTGTTTAAACTAAATTCAGAATATGTAACTTGGTAATGAACTAAGGAAACTGAGAAAAATATGCAAATTTGTATTTCATTAATATTTAATGAGACTGCATGAACATTAAACTTACACATTAATCTAGTGGACTAGTAGTTTATACCTGGTAAATAATTAACAAGCTTGAACTTTGTTTGTTTTACTTTTTATATTAATTGTGATACAAAAGAAGGTCAGCCAACATATTTCTGCAAGCTGCGGTTTGGTCACCCTTGAGAAAAACAAACTGCAACAGGCAAACATATGCCCAGATTTCATTTTTTTTTTTTAATATTTTAATTGGAGTTTTTTTTTTTCAATGATTCTTCAATCATATAGACAAACAGCATTGAGCATGAAGATTCACTTAACTTGTATTCATTCTGTCCTCATGTTAACGTGGTTTTCATTTACTGTGTTTTTGATTTATGTTATTAAAATTGTTAAAATTGAACTAGAGTACAAGATATAAAAACATTATTTTTTTTTAACATTAGAAGGAACATCATTTAAACATATAGATGTATTTTTCACATTTACTTAACATCTGAAACTCTTGCAAATATTTTTAATTATTTGGAATAGGTACATATGTTTAAAATGGGTTCAAGTTTTTCTGCATCTCTTTATTTGAAGCTTGGGGAAGAGATGTCTTCTCTGATATTTAACCAGACAAACCAATTTGCACATAAGGGCTGAGGAAGAATTCAACTTCATTTGTTGTTCTGATGCCAGAAATATTTTTGTTTGTTTGTTTGTTGTTACCAAGCATATCACAACAGTAAAATCGGTTAATTTTTAAAATCCTTGTGCCTTATTTTTCTGTCATAAGAATCTATATTACTAAAATCTTTTATTTCTCCGTCCGGCGCAATTTCCTGTGAGAATGGAAAATATAAGTAATTTTTACAATGAAACGACGGGAATCGAACCTGCAACCTTCTGATCCAAAGTCAGACGTCTTATACATTAGGCCACCGGGACTACAACTCACTTTATTTTTTTTACTTATGTGTCCTTCCCATTCGCCCCATTAAATAATGAATGTATTCAACCTGTTTTTTGAATCTCAAGATTGTTTATTTATTTCCGATCCGTCTATTTATTTGTAATTCGAAAATGACAATTAAAACTATAATTGGCGAAACGTTGCAATATTTTAAATATAATATTCTTACTTAACCAAATCTATGTGATATAGAAAAACAAGCGCGTGTACACGGGGGATGGCCTAGTTTCATAAATTATTACACTGATATTCAACAGTTTCGATTACTCAAATACTACCATAATTAAATGTGAATGTTTCCCAAACTTCAACAAACAAATTTTAATGTTGATGTTTCATTTAAAATGACTTGTAGTATGGAATTTTTAGAATTGCCTGGCAAAATTAATTTTAGTTTATTATATGCTGAAATTGATTACTGTAAACACCCACTTTAAATAAGGGAAAGTGATTCAATTAAAAAAAAAAAAAATGATATAGTTGACCTGTCAACCTTAGATCACCACATGGCTTTAGAGATGAAAACCCCTTACATATTGGAGATGTACCAAAATCAATACAGATCTTCCTTATAACAACAAATGAACTACATCTAAAATTTCAGCTTTTTGGAGCATGGTTAAACCCTTAACTGTAGTCATGAAAATTACTAACGCTTCTGAAGTCGTGGGTCCAGTGGACCGTCGATTTTTAAATTGATTATAAAAACCAAAGTATGGTATATTTTAAAAGCGTCTTTATTTTAATTACTATTTGTACATTAATAAACGTATTATTAAACTTAATCATCTACGGAAACATACATTTTCATCTTTAATTTGATCTTACATAGAATATCAGTCGTAATTCAATAAATCTGAAAACATGTCAACAAAAACAAAAAAAAAATTAAATCAGTCTAATATTTATTTCTTCTTCAACTTAAAAGTACATTGTTTAGTACATACATAGCCAGAATATTTCTGTCCCAGTTCCATCTGTTGCAAATAGTGAAATTATTGCTTCATGGTTCGACTTGAATGCAGCAGAGTAGAGTAAAAGACCTGAAAAGCAGTTCAGCTCTTGCTCAGTGTCCCGAAAGCAGAATGTTTTTTATCTTTCTGCGACGATTGATGCTAAGACGAAAAACTTTCTGCAGGTGCAGAAAAAAAAAAAAGTACCTTCAAATCGACAATCAAAAAAAAAAAAAATAAAAAAAATTATTATGTCATCTCGATTACTTCTGTGTGCCATGACGAAAAACTGAAATAAAACAATATAATGAAACAAGTAACCAAAAAAAACAAACAACAAAGAAACGTATCTATATATCACAAAACTTTAATAAACTTCAAAATACTGCACCACAGACCAATATTTCGTCTTATTTTTCAAAGACTTCTTCAGGGTTAATAAGACATAATAAACAAATAAATAAAATAAAAATAAAGATCAAAACGGAAAGAGAAATAACCTTTTCAAACCTTACAAATCAATAAATAAATTCTATGGTAATAAGTACATCAAATGAAATATCTGAATGGGCAGCCCACTGTATTCGATATGGTCACAACCCAGATCCTGTAGTAAATATTGTTACCTGTGGAATCGTCCATCCCCCCAAAAAATTGGATTCCCCGTACTCTAATCCACCTCAGTGAGAATAGTGCAGTCCGACCTTGTCTCCCTCTCTGCAGTGGACTCTATCGGAGTCAGAGACAGGCATATAATGCGGTGCAAAGGCTGGAAGAGGCAGTTGGGGAGTGGCGAATGGCCACGAAGAGTTCTCCAGACCAGAGACTGAGAGAAGCAGAAGGATTTGTTGGGCAAACCGCCCAGAGAGAGTTAGCGAGTGGCGAACGGCCACGAGAGGTTCTCCAACCTGGAGAGAGCGAATGAAGCAGAGAAGTTTGGCGAGCGTCCACCCCAAAGAAGAAATCAAAGCCGTAGAAGTCCAGCCAATTGCGGGGAAGATTGTGAGACACCGTACTCAGACGAGAAGGCTTCGAAGAAGGTAATCAAAGCCGTAGAAGTCGAGCCAATTGCGGAAAAGATTGTGAGACACCGTACTCAGACGAGAAGGCTTCGAAGAAGGTAATCAAAGCCGTAGAAGTCGAGCCAATTGCGGAGAAGATTGTGAGACACCGTACTCAGACGAGAAGGCTTCGAAGAAGATAACCTTAGCCATAGAAGCCACCAGGACCGGCCCGAACGTAGAAGCCATCAGGACCGGCCCAAACCTAGAGGTCACCAGTCCCGAGGGATCCTTCAGTTCGAAGTTTCTGAGTTGTATTGATAATATATTTTCTTTACTTGAATAAATTCTCTGATTTGTTTTATAATCACTCTTGTCGTAATCTGTTCCCCAGCGTCTCCGAACTAGACCAAAAGTTCGGTAGCAATATCATTTACAAAATTCAGGACGAGTATAAAAGATATGCATTAGAATCTTGTCTTATAAATTGCTGCATATGTTTTAACAGAGATAAGTCACAGAAAGTAACATGTCTTTGAGCATTTTCAGAGAATCTTTGATAAAAAACAAAAGATTAAGTAAAATTTTAAAATTTAATTAGTATTTTATTGTAAATAACAGTAAGTTGGTAGCATTTAATGTAATAATAAGTTTCAAATCTTTTGATTGTTTTCAAAATATTTTGAATGTTTTATTGTTATATGACAATAGTATCATTTGATGTACTTATTACCATAGAATTTATTTATTGATTTGTAAGGTTTGAGAAGGTTATCTGGGGGCACGGCAGTGCCCCCGCCAAGACGAGCCGAAGGCAGGAAGGGCACTACGTACCTTTTCTGGAAGTGTTTCGTCGTATTTTCGAACCCTCATAGCTTCGGCCTAGATAATACTAGAGAGCTCAAATTTTCAGGATATGATGCAGTTACCAGACTAATGAAATACGCTAAGTTTCATTTATTTAGCTTTTATACTTTGGATTTTATTAATACCTAAAATATGTCGATTCCGTCACTCACTCACTCACTGACTGACTCATGATCATCAAAACCTCTAGGGTACTTCCTGAAGTCCTAGAAAGCTGAAATTTGGTATGCAGGTTAGGATTAGCACACAAACAACAAAAAAATTAAGAAATCTGTAACTTTCACATTCCAACCCCTCATAAAGGGGGGGGGTCTGGTTATGTATTATCGAACCCTCATAGCTTCGGCCTGGATAATACTAGAGAGCTCAAATTTTCAGGATAAGATGCAGTTACCATACTAATGAAATACGCTAAGTTTCATTTATCTAGCTTTTATACTTTGGATTTTATTAAGATCTGAAATACGTCGTACCCTCAATGCTTCGGCCTAAATAATACTGTGTAATAATGTGATTTCTTCCAAAGTGCAAACAGCTTGTATATACAAGTTGACCAATAGAAAAACAGAAAAGTAGGGTATTGAAAAAAAATCCATTTTCTAAAAAATCTTAAAACTAAATTTAGTTGTAATAGATAATCCCACCCAAAACATTTCATGTAAAATAAGTTGCCAAGATTCACGTGCTCATAACGCTTTCACTGTTAAAAAGTTATCAGATCTCATCCTACAAAAAGAAATGAAATCCCACCCAAAACACTTCGTGTAAAATAAGTTGCCAAGACTCACATGTCATAATGCTTTCACTGTTAAAAAGATATGAGATCTCATGTAGAGCCAAGCCCCTAACTCAACGAGGCCTAACTCTACAAGCCCCAACTCTAAAAACCCTATATCTTGGTCAAAAAGTATGGCTTGGCCGTTTCATGGAACTATTTCATCTCACCCAAAACATTTCATGTAAAATACGTTGCCAAGATGCTCATAACACTTTCACTGTTAAAAAGTTATCAGATCTCATCTAGAGCCAAGCCCCTCACTCTACAAGGGGGCCTAACTCTAAAAACCCTACTATCTTGGTCAAAAAGTGTGCCTTGGCATACTCCATATCCTTTACATAACTCCATGGGATTGTCTGTGTGACAGCCACGAAACACATCCTCCCAGCTATGCACGCTTCGACTGACTGTCAAAAGGTACCTGGGAACAAGGGGAGCTTCGGCACCCACGGCAACTCCAATACGTTTGAAAATTTAACGTGGGTCCAGTGGACCCTAGACTACAGTTAAGGGTTAAAAATGAAAAATCATTTTGATTATAGAAATGCCATAGCTAAGAATATGTAGAACACTGGACTATTTTAAGTTTATTAGAACCTTCAGAAAAATTTTACATTTCTTGAAATTTCAAAAAATTTTTTATGGTTTAATTTTATTTTTGTTCTCCATAAAATTACAAAAACAGGAAATGTATAAAACTTACACACACATGTATAAGAATGAATTCTAAATATGTTAATTTATGTAGTAGTTAAAATATTGACTATCGGGGAAAAAAAATAGAAAATTGCCAAATGTAGAATAGATATCTTTGCATTAACAAATTTACTTATGAAGTAACCAGGGAATTTTGGATGATGAGTCACTGATAAGACTGTAAATGAATGTATGGACATCTAACCTTTACACCAATATGTTATACAACTGCATTTTATAAATATAAAAATTTGAGTTTTGGATAGAAAATTAGGCATGTTTCCCTGTGTGACCATCAGCCAGTCTTAAATCATAAAGGAAAACCATGCCGAGATTATAATACTGGAGCAATTAACAGAAGTCCTGTATTTTACCCAATTAATATTTGCAGTACAGAAGTACAGCCTGTGAACACTGAAACACTTTCACTTAACTTTTCACTGTTAATGAGATCTGTGGAGTTCATAGATGTTTTTGATAAGAGTCCAATTTGAAAAATTCCAATAATCTCGTAAATAGCTATTGGAGTTGGAGTAGATTTTCTTTTTTTGGATGGAATTGGAAAAAGTATTTTCTGATTCCACAATCTAGGGCGATTCAAATGAAAACTATAGATATTACAGTTTGTTTATTAGAAGTACCAAAATGAACACTCTGCTACTTTTTAACATAGTCACCATTCCTCTCAATGCACTTGGCCCACCTTTCTGACAAGGCTTGTATCCCCACCAAAAAATATCTTTTGCGAGCGTGCACAGCCAGTCATGTAACTCCTTTTTGACCTCCTCATCACTTGCAAATTTGCGTCCGAGCTCCCAAAATATGGTGATAGGAGGGTGCCAAGTCAGGAGGATGGGGAAGACATTGTATGTGGAGGGATTTGATGGTTGACACTGATGGCATTATCGTGCTGATGGAGAACACCGGTTGAACGGATTCCAGAGTTTCATGCGGATCAGGTTTCAGCACATCAGTCAGGAGTGCTCTGTATGTGTTCCAGGTCAACCCTTTATCTATGTAATGTTCCACAATTGGTCCACGGTGGTGCCAGAAAAAGGTAAGCATAACCTTACCCGCCGATGGCTGTGAGCGGAATTTCTTCTGCTTGGGAGAAGACGAGTGGTGCCATTCCACGCTTGCGCTCTTTGTCTTTGGTTGGTAATGGTGGGCGGACTCAATGCTCAACAGAAGCGAGGGTGCAAGATCTTTAATGGTGACGTTCCGGTCCCCTTGAATCATCACATCCACGGCGGCGACCGACTCAGCAGTGACAACTGATTGTCCTGGCCTGGGCGCATCATCCAGATCTGAATGGTCTGCCTTGAAACTCCTGCACCATTCATCCATCGATGAATGCCGAGTGGTTTGGTACTCTCAGACATCAAAACTCTACCACAGCAAGCTGTTCCTGTTTGGCACACTGCTCTAAGGGGCCATTTTTAAGTGCTACTAACGCCATCCAGCGGCATTTTGCGGAGTCAAAACCAACCTCCATGAAGGCAGACGTATAGACTGTGTGTGTGGAGTCGCATCGCTCTGCATACATTACCCGATTTTTAAGGACACATTATTTTCATTTGAATCGCCCTCATACCTGCCAGGCTGCAGTAGCTCAGGTTTCCTTTATGTTGCTGTCCTAGTGATTAACTACTATTTTATTTTTCCAATCATCTGCCCTTGAGAGTGCTATATGAATTGTGGGAGTGCATGAAAAATACACACAATGAATCTGCACTTGCCACTATCCCATTTAATTTGCCATTTGTTTCAACCCTTCTACCCACTCCTGCCATTTATACTCTTATGCTTTCAGTCTTTAGTTTCAAAATAATATACATTGTACTACATTTGAATTAAAAAAAAATATTTTTCATTAATTATATGCTGAAAATAAATATTCATGAATACTTAATGCAATAAACAAAATCAATTCAAAGATAAAAAAAGGGGAAAAGATAAATAAAAGTTTCATAGACTGTATTGTGAAAGCAAAGCCACCGCTTCTGTCCAATGTGTTGATTAATTGTTGCTTAAGGGTAAGCTTTTCACAAACAATGCAGATACACAGTCAACAAGGCAAGAGGCAGATGCAGCTTCTTTTGCACAATGGTAGATGGCGTTTCACAAGGCAGTCTGTCAAGTCTGGGGAATAAATATTTCCCATTTTTATCTTTGAATTGATTTTATTTACTTTCATGCATGCTTTATAATTTATTTCCATATTTATTTAGTTGCATCTGTAATTGCATTCTTATGTGCTAATATACAGTAGAATCCCGATTATCCGAGTTAATGTAGACCAAGACTAACTCGGATAACCGAAAATTATAAATAAAAATAAATCGTCTAGGTTTAAATGTATATTTTAACAAATACAAAAGTCATACAGATACACCATATACAATTCATATTGAAAGAGTTCTTTTATTTAAAAAAAGTCCTTAATTGTTTTTTTGTTTTATGTTACTTTGGCGTTTTTCTGCAACAATGTTTCGGCATTTTTTTAAGGATAACCCATGATTGTTGGTGTCGAAACCATTCCCCGATTCCAGGTAGACGAACAAAGATTAATTTGCGAAAAAAAAAAAAAATTCTAGAAATATTTGATAGCTCGGTTAAAGCAGAAACTCGGATAATCGGGGTTTTACTGTAGTTACGCTTTAATTCTGTATTTTAAATTTATATTCATCTGTATTACTAAATTCAGTAATTTAGTGAATTTAGTCGAGAAGACAAGAGAAGGGATGGATGTTTGATGATTGGCATCAACTACTTAATTCATTTATTTACCTAATACTTTTTTTAATAGAGATATATATATATATATATATATATAGATAGATAGATATATACAGTAGAGCCCCGATTATCCGATTATGGGAAGTGCGGTAATACTTGTTCCCTCAGTAAATCCAAGTAGCGTTTATCATTCACTGTGTCATCAAAGAGGAAACTGTCTCACGATGCTTCCAGAAGAAATTCCAGCCCATGCTGTAATTTCTGGTGAATTAACCTGTTGTGACACCATCACATGGGGATTGAAATATGACTAGTATTAGGTGTTGTGCCAATTTACTGATCCATCAAGATGGAATTTCGCCTCATTTGTCCACACAACTTGATCAAGCATATTCACAACAGATGAATCCTGTTGTAATTCATCTGGGCAGGATGGTGCAGAACTCGATCCTTCGGTCAGGATCATCCTCAGACAGTGCGTGAACTCTGTGGACGATATGGGTAAGTTCAGAGAGTGAAGACGTTGCACTGATGCATGTGCAACGCCCATTTCACTTCTGTGATGTGTTGGTTCTCTTCGGTAGTGATTGTGGTGTATTTTGTTGCGTCATCATGTTTTGCAAAAGATCCAGTCTTCAAATATTTTCTTTATTGAAGTTATTGTTTCATGTTTCAGAGAAAAACCATATTCCTTATCAAATAAACGTCTTGCTGTAGATACCCTTCAACTCAAATAAACTTAATGACACATTTTGCTTTAAAGTCAACAGGAATGCACCACTTTTCCTGCCTGCCATTGTGAATTATTGCAAATTCATTTTCACGAGGTGCTCGTTCAGGTGCATGCCCACTGTTGATAAGGTGAAGCATACCGGTACCCACCTTGTGTTTGAATACTGTTATTCTTGTGAAAACATATAAACTGCTCTTGAAAAGGGCTTCCATGAAATAGTTACAGGATTGACTAACTATTGATATACCCTGTATGTATTTCATTTATACCTTATATATATATATATTATATATATATATACACACACACACACACGGTCTTTCAGAAATAATGGTACTATTTGATAAGGATGGTATATGAGAATGGTGCAGAGTATAGTAAAATAAAGAGGCATGGATGGACAGAGTAAGTATTCAAGTTTTATGTTAACTTACAGATGTTCAATATGTCTGCCTTCGGTCACTCGGCAGACATCCAACCGATAGTTGAATTCAAGTCACATGCTGTAACAAGTCTGCATCATGCTGTCGATAATAACTATCGGTTGGACGTCTGTTGAGTGACCAAAGGCAAACATGCTGAACATCTGTAAGGTAACAAATAAAACTTTAATACTTCTTCTGTCCCCTCCATGCCTTTTATTTTAATGTACTCTGCACCATTCTCAAATAACCTTTTCAAATAGTACCATTATTTCTGAAAGACCATATAAGTGTGTGTGTGTGTGTGTATTTTTTATTATTTATTTTTTTACACATACATAAATACATACAGGGTATATCAGTTGAACCCGGTCAATCCTGTAACTACTTCTTGGGAGCCATTTTCGAATGCAACTTTAATTGTTGCATTTTGCCTCCTTAAAAAGTAATATTAAATGTTATGAGCTGCATGCGAGACTAGGGTATTTCCCACATCGTTAAAAGAAAGATAGAAGAGACCTTTCTTTTAACGATGTGGGAAATATCCCAGTCTCTCCTATGCAGTAACTTCGCCCACAGTCATATTAGGACTACATCTAAATGTTATGCTTGTTTTGTTTTATAGTTTAATAAACAGCAATGAAAATATTTTAATGACATTAGTACTGAGTCAACACAGCAAAGTTATCTAAAATCATTTTATCACAATAAGTGAAAGATTTACTTGTTAGCCAAATAAAATGACATTTTATAAATTCATGTCTACATGGCATGTTTGGCACCCATGTGCAAGATATTTCTGTTATAATCTCCCATCCCACCACCAATGAAGTTCTATGGATCATGCAAGACTTTGGTACGAAATCCCAATTTTATTTTTACCTTCTTTCCTGTTATTACCTTTAATTTCCCTGTGAAAAACATTGTCTAATAATTTGAGTTTTTGTGGCAATTCTTTTATATTTAAAAATGATGTGATGGGATAAGTGTTCCTTATCTTACTCCTTGTCAATTATTATAGTTTATTACAGTTTAGTTTGCTTTAACTTTCAGTAATTTATGAATAAAATCTTATTACAAAAATTAATGAGAGCATAGAGAAATCAAAGCAACCAGTTTAAATATAAATTGAAGTGAACCTTCTAAAAATGTTTTAAACTATTTCCAAAACCAAGAATGTACATGTAGGAATAAAGGAACTGTAAGTATTATTTTAAAATATTTATTCCTGAGAACTCATAGGAATAAGAATAAGCAATAGTTACAAATAGTTTGATTTCATAAAAAAATAAATAAACAAAAACAAAACATTTAGCAACTTTATAGGAAATCTTTCTTTAAAAAAGTGTTAGAAATATTAATTTTTACTACTGCTCAAGGTTTTGAAAAATGGGAAGACTTACAGAAGTCAGAGTAGCAAAAAAACAATTCCAATTTCAACATCTAAATGCTTTTCACAGTTTCCTTATAAAAATAGAGTTTGGAAGGCATGAGTGAATTCTGACTTAGCTACATTATAAAAGTGCACATGAACTCTTCTCTCTAAATGGGTTGGCTTTTTGATTGTGGAATCCAACAAGCAGGCAATCTTCCTGTTCGTGATCCTGGATGAATTTCTAAGAATAAAGGGGAAAAAAATAAGATAGTAGAGTAAATGTAAAAATGAAAGGTAAGTACTAAGGTATTTGCCAATATATTCATGAATAAATAAATAATAATAAAAAAAATCACAAAACAAGACATACACTATGATTATCTGAGTATTTTGAATTGTGTAAATGTAAACTTTAGTATTCAATTAAGAGGATCAACAAAATATATTGAGTTCAAATACAAAGTTAATCAAGTATTTACAATACATTGGTGTTAATTTATTTTTCAATTATCATTCATTTTTCCTGGAAGCAAGATAACTGATCATCTTAACAGTCGTATCAAATCATGTTTTTAATTTTCAGACAGGACAAGAATGATGTTGTTGTCCAATGGCTCGAACTGGCTCTCGCAATCTTCGATCTTGCTTCCCAATAAGGTCCAGGAAAATATTTTCTTCTCTGCTTCTACTCATCTAATTTATTGCAAACCCGTCTTTGTTCATCTTAGAATAAGGACAATCACAAATAGTGCATTTATCGGAATCGAAAATTTTAATCTTTAAATGTTCCGTTAAGCAGTCATCTCCTGTTGACAGATGGAAGATTGCTACTCTTCCTCTGAAGATCTCTAATCTCTTTAAATAAGTTTGATATATTTTCATGTGGTTTATTCTTTTAGGTTTTCTTTCATATTGCTTATGAATTCAAATTGCGATACTTTTTTCAAACTTTTTGGAGTATCGTTATTTGCAATTGCTTCAAGTGCTGACCTAGAATCAACCAATATCACGATATTAGTATTAAGCCAGGGTCTGATTATTAATTGGTATTCATTAATTGCAAACAATTCTGCTTCAAACACAGTAGCTTCTGCATTTAAAGCAAAGCAGTGGCAAAAGTGTTAGCTAAAAATCCCCGCTCCTGTTTCTCGATTAAGTCTAGAGCCGTGTACATTCTTACCCAATACTCGTTTGGGTATAAGGTATTGATAGTTTCTAGTGAGATCTAGGATATCAGCTCAACTGTGTCTTTAGCTTTATTTACCGATTCTGTAAGATGGAGATTTACATTAAATCTAAAGCAGGAGAAGAATGTGACAATGAAATATTTCAACTCTAGTTTAAATATTAAATAAAATTCCTGAAAATTCCAAAAATTAGTAGTTTTTCAAGCTCGCATTCTCGTAACCTTTGTATACACAAAATCATTGAAATGTAATGCTACAGGAAGGTCCTTGGGTGCCCAGGAGGTTTAAGATCCCAGTGATTCTCAACCAACAGAAGTAGTTTAGGTCAGATGGTCAGCCCGACATCCTCCTGCCTTTGAAACCAGGTACTGCCTGACCATGGATGAGACCTCCACTTGGCAGAGTGCCAAGAACAATTCATTTGTGTTGAAGGGGAGTAGAGGTTAAGAGACTACGATATTTCTTTGTTTATTAAAAGTAAAATTTTCAACTGTTAAGCAAAACAGTTACAATTTTAAAAACTACAATGTTCACAAAATAAAAGCTAATTTTCTGATATTTAGTAATAAACAAGATGGATCAAACTACCCGTGAGACAGATTAACTAACCTATTTTGGAAATGGATTCACCTTCTTCTGACATGCACAGAAATGTCTAGAGGTCTTTGTCTCCGTGGTTGGACAGTACCCTATACAGGGTGATTCATGAAGTACTGGTGATCTTCACCACCCCATATCTTTTAAACTACTGCTCATAAATCTGAAACTTTTATATAAAATTGTCAAACAAACAAGATTTATATTTTCATGTTATTATTTATTCATTATTGTTGAAATTCATTTTATTTACATTCAAACCTCCAATATTATACCAAAATTATTATCCAAAAAATTATTCGACTGTCTCCCAAAAAAGTCATTTGTCAGAATGCATTTTCAAAAAAATAATTTTTTTATTAAATTAAACAAAGGAATTAATTACAAAAGTGTTTAGATTAAATTTTCCTAATTAGGTTTCTGCATCATTTGAATATTGGATCCAGACTTTTAGAGTTTAAACACAAATAAAATGAATTTCAATAATAATGAATAAACAACAACATGAAAATATAACTCTTATATGTTTGACGGTTTTATATAAAAAGTTTCAGATTTTTATGAGCAGTAGTTTAAAAGATATGGGGTGGTGAAAACCACCAGTACATTTTGAATCACCCGATATATACACCTGTTCTGATACTCTTAAGATATGGGTCAATCAACTATTCTTTGTACTAAACGCAAGTGACGACATAATGATTTTCTAACAAACAAAAATCTAACTTCCTATGGAGCACATTTTAACGATTAGTGAATGAAGATTTATTTAAGATAATGGGCAGAGCACTTTTTTTAATTTGAAGAGCAATATTTTGCTTTATTTAGTGAGATTATCGCGGTAATTTGTCCCCTGCATTACTGTCCCTACGGGACAAAACAAACAGCCTACTTTTCCCTGTCATTGTCGCATATCCTTACTATCAGTTACTACTATTTAACATATATTTTGTATATTTAATAGCAATCTGTATTAAAACATTTGCTTTGGGAGTTCGCGAAGTTTCTGAAGTAACAGGAAAACCAAATACTCATGGGGAAAAATTGTCTCCTAAGTTACTGTAAAAATAATAAAATATTCGTAATTAAACTAACATCGGTCACCATAAAGCTTTTGATCAATGACCTAATAATACTTTGGGGTAAAAATAAAGTCCAATAATTATTTCCAAAAACAATATTTATTAAATTTGTGTTCGGGACAAATTTAGGTACAAAGAATAGTTAATTGACCCATATAAACATACCTCCTTATGTTTACAATACTTCACAGGCTCTTTTTATTGATCTGCTTCATCAGGCGACATTCACTTAACAGTCATTAACAAATCACTTCAAATAGAACAATTTTAACAGCAACTTTTACCTCTAATATTTTTACACTAATTACATCAATAATAACTTTGCAACAAGCATAAAATCTATTTTCCATATATTACTTAAACCTTTTCTCTTTGTTTTTCATAATTTCTTTAAAAAGTCTAGTAGTATCATTTCCGATTTGTATGCCTTATCATTATTCATACAATCCTAATGCTTTAATAATACATGCTTCTATTATACATTGATTTATTCTATTGCCAATATGAAATAAGACTCAGCAATTAGGTCAGCATAATGTTTCCTGAGTAAACAATGTTCTGGCCATTCTGGCGTTCTTGGGTGGTTATTCCAATAAGCTGCAACATTTCTGAAATTCTTCCTTTCAGAGTTAAACTTGTTTCCAAAATACACTTCACCACAAGAAGTGAACTTCATGCTTATATAATAAGAAATGTTGCCTGATGAAGCAGGATACTAAAAGGAGCATGTGAAATATTGTAAACACAAGTACGTGTGTTTGTATCTTAAGAAGAGTACGAGAGAATAGATCATTTGACCACAGATGCGAGAGCCTTCAATCCATTCCAAATAAAAGGATAGAAAGGATAGTCAATCTGTCTCGCAGGATGTTTTGATCTGTCTTGTTTATTTATTTATAACATCAGAAAATTAGCTTTTATTTTGTTTAACAGTTGAAAATTTTACTTACAAAAAAAAAAAAAAAGTAATTATACAGAAAACAAATTTTCCTTTAATGCACTTAGCCATTCTGAAATTACAGTTGAGAGAACCGACACTTTAATGTCCTAAAACGATAAATATATAAGACTTGTTGTGATTCTTTCAACAAAATCATGCATAAAATTGTGAAAAAAAAAATTAAATCAAATCCTTTTAATCTTTATAGTCATCTGAATCAGTGCCCGAATCGCCATCACTTTCATGTACATTAGTAGTTCAACATTTGCATACTTCAATAATTCGGTCTCAATTCCAATACATATTTTCCAATGAGGCGATATGAAAGCTGTATCTTCCCAAGTTTTGAATGGTAATACTGCTAAGCTTAAAAATAAATGTTCACCATATTAATATCTCCAGTTAAGTTGATATGACGAATAAAATTCTTTACTTCTGCTCAAACATACTCAACAGTATTAATATCACAATGATAAGGTTGTATCCTTACAGCTAGAAATCCATCTCTTTGAGCATTGTGTCGAATTTAAATAGTTTAGTTTGGGTGAGTTTTTCTTTTGACTAGTTTCAGCAATTCAATTTTTTGCATATCTGGGAATGAGAAATGTTGTTTGCAGAGAGCTAATCCATAATGACTTCCTTTCTATTAGAAGAATTTGGAACTTGGTTTAATTGGATGGAGTGATATGGAACATTATCAATTACAACTGCATTTTTAGGAAGGCTTGGAATCAGCTTCTCCTCTGCCCACTTTTCGAAGATCGTAGAATTCATTTGCCAAAGGTAATCTTCAGTTGTTGAATTGGCTTTGTAAACTAAATTTGAATTCAGTAAAAAACCTCATCTCTCTCCACCTGCACACAAAACTATGTGTGCTGAGAAGCATTTCCAGTTTGGAACACTCCACATTCTTCTTTAGACTGCCAACATTTTCCAAAAGTTAATTATTGTCAGTCCAAGTTTCATCTAGATACACAATTTTCTCGTCCTTGAAATGTTGAATTGCTCTCAAATACTGTGTTCTAGATAAAACTATGTCACTTCGCTTTGTGACAACTTTTCTTTTATTCTGTGACTGTTTGAAACAAAATCTGATTTCATGAAGTATTTCCTTAAAGTTTCTCTTTTCCAAGAAAAATTAATTTTTCTTTCAGCTTAGGAATCAATTTAGGAACAGTTGGTACTTTTTTTTTCTGGACTGCTTAAGATTCATGAATAGCTCTTCTTATGTCTACATAAAAATCATTCAAAGCTACATTTTCCATAGGTTTTTTCCTTTGGTAATTTTTAGGATATATAAATTTTGGCTTATCCTCACCTTTTGATTTCCTATGAATTCTTTTAATAGTCTACTCCGATATGCCCGCAATTTTCACTTGCACGTTTTGTGGCCTAAAAATAGGTACCATGAGACTGCCTTTCAAATGGTTCTTTTTCACAGAATGTCAGCACACTATGTAATATTCTTTTGCAAGCACTTCTGAAAGGTTTAACATCAGAACATGATGGTACTGCATTCACCATACAGATAAATAGCTCCCACCATATGAAATTATCACTTATTCCCTTCTCACCTACAACATGAATCAACTCTTGACAAGTAGGGGTCTTGCACAATATAGGATTTCACTACACGACCATATGGTTAAACCAGGTACCTGTTTGACAGAGGGCTGGGTGGGCTCTAGCGTCCTTCTGGAGGAGAAGCTGTCCAGTCCTTAGTCCAGTGGACTCAAAACTCATTACAGAGTACATGAAATACAGCTCTGGATTAAAAAATTTAGATTTTTACTTTAGTTCCTGAAAATTGAAAATGTGCAAAAAAAAAAAAAAAAAAAAAAAAAAACTTTTTTCAAACAACCATTTTGTAATGTGTGCAAGCTGCGATCAGATTCATTATTATTATTTTCCTGTGATAGTATAGTGATTGTGATCGAGAATTCTCTTGTCTTTCAAATTTTTCGAGATTAAGTACTAATTCACTTCTAAGTATTATAATTTATGATGCACTACTATTTAAGTTTAAATAGCAAGAAATAACTGTATGGAATGATTTTCATATAGGTTTCTTCACCCACCAATTTCTGTATCTTGTTATTGAATTAAAAGTTGTCCGTAAGACGTATTTAATAAGGATAATGAAATGAAAGCTAAAAACTTTGGATTTCAGTTACTACAAAATAATGCAGCTTTTTAATAGTCTTAATATTTCTCTGGAAACCCTGAGGATAGGGGATAACTACCATCCAAGAAGTTTGCAGATATTTTGTCTTGAAAAGATGGGCCTGATTATCAAATAAATCAAGTGTTTTTAACAGGTATTTTTGAAATATAATAACTGAAAGCAAGTGCTCCTCATAAGGATTACCAAAAAAATAAATAATTCAAATAAAATTTATAATAAAGAAAATAACTACCACAGAAAAGCAAGTGCTAATAATAATAATAATAATAGTCATTAAAAGATTATAATACACACAATAACTTTCTTCATCACTTTACCTTTCTTACAAACACTTCAAATAATATTTTTCCAAAGTTAAATTGTGTTCTTTCTAATAATCAACAAACTCATTAACCTCCTAGGTTTTTGAAAACCTGTACAACATCTTTGAAAATGTTAGAATAATATTTTCATCAATAATATTGACTAATTATCTTCTCCGATTTTCTTACAAACAATTAATTTTAAAAGGAAAATAAAGTTGACTTGCATAAACTGTATTTCATATTACCTTATAAATATTCCAACTACCCCTCACCTCCCTTACCATTTGACAGTGTTTTTAATATTTAATAATAAATAAATAAATATATATAGTGCACTCCCGATTATCCGGGTTAATCACCGGGAGGGATTGCACAGACAATAGAGAAACACGGATAATCTGAAAACTCCTTTTTATTAAAGAAAAAAATCAACATCAGTACAAAAATATAAAAATTACTTACATTTGCAAGCTGTATAACATCAAACTAGTAATTTTCCTTTTAACATTTACTGCTTAAAAAAATCTGTAATATGTCTACCAGTCAAACAGGTTCCAGGGCATTCGATTTGACCTCTACGCACTTCACAATACTATCAGCTAAACCGGACAAGACTCGAATTCACATCAACATCGATTTTACATGCATGATAAGCGTGAAAATGTTTCTGTTAGAACTTTTTTGTAAGTCCGGAATGAGCACAGATAATCCACACATGGATAATCGAGAGAGCACTATATATCACAAAGCAACTTTCTTGAGAATTCTCAAGATGATCAAATAAATTCCTGAATTCTTGAGAAATCACAATCACTGGTAATATAGTAAAAAATAGCCAAACCATATAAAATGTTATATTGCATAACTGATCTATTTAGAAGCTGTAAAAATTTGAAATTCTTGGAAATTGGAGATTAAGTTCACTTTCTCATTAAGATCCTGAAGTGAAATGTATAAAGTTTTTAAAAAGCTAAAGTTTAAAAAACTAATTAAAAAAAAAAAAAAAAAAGGTTTTGTGATTTTTTTTTTCAAAAATATTATTTTTCTGATAATTTTAATATGCATATTTTACTTTAGCAACTGAGATTTAATATTAAAAAAAAACAACAAATATCATGCATTTCAAAATTTTTTTGAGAGTCCAGATTTTTTCTTTTTCCATTTTGGAAACCAATACTTTTGAAAATACAGACAGCCCTCGTTTTACGACGATTCAGAATTTAGGCCAATAAATGAAGAAAAATACATTTTAAAATAATTAAAAATGCAAGAAAATAAAAATTAAATTTCTTGAGTGAAAATGCAGCCTTAAATGGTGAATGCAGTCAACTTTAACAGCTGTTCTTAGGCTTCACCCACTTGGTCCACACGGCTCCTTCCCTCTTCGCTTTTGTTTTGGTCAGTCATCCCTTGTTGACTGCCTGTGAATACTGTGATAAATGTTTTTTAAAAAATCAACGTGCTCATGTCTGGCAAAGAAAAGCTAATAGTGCAACTCCCGATGTGTGTAACCACACAGTTTCATATCTTCGGAAGATTCGTCGAATGGAAGGTGGTCAGGGTGGTAAATTAGTCCTTTGAATGCATATAATACATTATTTTATGTTAAATTAGTAGGCCTAAGAAAGTACGTAACTATTTTACATTAATTTTAGTCAAAAAACTTATATTAACATACAAATACATAACTTCTTCAAATCTTAATTAAAATATTAGGTTTATTAAGGGGTAATCTTTGCAAAATATTTTAATATATTACATATTGTATTACTATTTTGTAACAGTATTTTGCAAAGATTACCCCTTAAAAAACCTAATATTTTAATTAAGAATACTCCTAGTTTAATTAATATTCTTAAGAATTATAAAGAGGATATGGTGAAAACAAAGAAAAAAGTAAGATTATACTCCCTTGATGTCAAGGCAATGTATACTAACATTCCTGTAGTAGATGCTCTTATAGTAGTTGAAGGGAAATGTTTAAATAGTGACCTATTGAAGTCTTAACATTAACCATGTAGATTTCATTAAATTGCTAAATCTGTTGTGTAGTATTAAATATTTTAAGTATGACGATAAATTTATGTATAGTCAAAAGGTTTCCCGATGGGTAGTCCGGTTTCAGGTACTATCAGTAATCTACATCTCAATTGAGTTGAGGATAGTCATATATTAAATTGGAATAAAGCCAAATATTCGTACCTACGGTATGCTGATGATGTGTTAGTTATGTGGGAGTTTTCAAAGTTCTTTTCCCACATAAGCTGTTTTCATCGAGACTTAAAAATTTACTTTTGAGAAAGAAGATGGAAAACTTCCGTTCTTGGATGTTTTTTAATTAAGAATAATAATAATCTTACAGAGTTTTGAACATTTTCAAAAATCTTATCAAAGTAAACATATGATCAACATTAAATCTAATCACAGAATGTCTAAGAAAAAGGCTATTATTTGGAATAACTTAAAGAGAATTACTAACTATACCAAAGACTGTAAATTATGGAAAAATAAAGTAAATGATCTGAAAAAGTTAATATTGAATGAGTACCCAGATAAATATGTTGTTTCCATCATTAATAATTTTTTTAGAAACAAAAATAAAATAACTGAAGACAAAGCTAGAGTTGTACATAATTATAAATTCTTGAAGTTACCAATTGGTATTAGTTTAGATAAAAATGTCAGAGAAGTTTGTGAAGAAAATGATGTAAGAATTATTTACTATAAAGGTAATGGTTTATTTAATAAGAAAAAGTTTAAGAATAATGATACTAACTATTTATATAGAATGGGAGTTATTTATGTTTTGAAATGTAGAGACTGTGGTAAGATTTACATAGGGAATATAAGAGCCTTCAGAAGGAATAAGAAAGGTATTTCAGATTGGGCTGATCACAGTCTTAAACCACAATCCTGACCCTCTTTTATTAACATCTTTATGAGTCTCAGGATGAGACTGAAAGATTGCTGTTAAGAGTCCTGTTTTATCAATTGGAGTAGGTGTATAAATAGAGAAGGTTTTAAAAGTAAATGAGATTTCGTTTGGTATTTTTAAAAAATACATGGATAAGAACTGGAATCTGAAAGCGAAACTAAATTTTGTGTAAGTTGGATTATATTAATTTATTTCATGTTTTGATTGTTTCTAACTTTTGTAAAGTATTATTATTCATATTTTTTTCACGTTTAAGTATATTTTCAATTCTTTTTAACTTATTGTTGATCGTTTTTAGAAGGAAAAAGATAGTTTTCTCTTCTATATGATGTAAATATCCCTTGATAAAAGTTTTTGATTAAAAAATTGAAAAATAGGATGAAGAAATGTGTTGTTGTTGTCTGATGATTATATTTGAAGATTATATTACCACGGTTAATTAAATAAAACATATTTTTGGGTGTGTGGAATGCATGCTCCTATTTACATTACATAATTGGTTCATTTTATGGCAATTTGATTTACGACGCAACTGTAGGAATGCAACTCCAGTGTAAAACGAGGGCTGCCTGTAATAAAAGTTGCAGTAAACTAATCTCAGTAGGAACAAAAAAAAAAAACAAAAAAAAAAAATTAAAACCACCAACATTCAGATTTGGTTGATTGATATGGAATGACCCATGCTGTGATATCAGGAATAATTAAAAAGCTTATTTAATTCTTCAACTCAAACTATTTAGCTAATATTTTTTTGAAATATATACCTTCAATTCCTGTACTGCTTGAGATACATTTATTCGTTTAAAATTAGCTTCCCTGTGCAGCTGTTCGACAATTTTACGCTGCTGCTGGATAGTGGACATCTGTGAAGAAACAATTATAAAGTATTAGGAATTTTATAACTGTAAAAGGATGAAAATTTTGTTCGTCTTAATTATTTATATACATGGACAATTTAACAATTTAGTAGCTATTATAGAATATAAAAAGTTGGTCCTATAAATGAGAAGGCTTAACTTGCATTGGGAAAATCAAATAGGTATTGGTTAATTTTTTTTAGACGATTTAAGGTTAAGGAAAAATATTTCATCACTAGAGAATTTTATGTGGCATTGCATGGGGGGAAAAATAAAGTGTTTCATAAGATCTTGTTTGTTTATTCTTCTGATGCTTCCTAAGCATGAAATGTATCTTTAGATCAATAAAACAAATATATATATATATATATATATATATATTAGATTTTAAGACTAAATTAAGAGTTCATTTTCCAAAACGGCTTTAATAAAAATTTCCAAAATACTGACTTTAAATTCTAAAAGATGGTGAAGACAGCAACAAATGCTATTCAAGTTACCAGGATCTTTCAATGGCAATTTGAAAAATTCTCCTCATAAAAACATATCGAATATCTGTTATTTCAAAAGGACCCAAGTCCGAACAACAGTTTTGTAATAGATGTCCAGAAGTCAAATTCACCCAATCTTAATGCAGCAATGCAGTTACAGGTTTTGTGCCTTTGTGATGGCCAAAGCTTATTAATGAAAACATTTTTCTCTCAGAATCATGGAAAGCTCTAAGTATTATTAAAATTATATTAATATCGCTGGAGCACCCCCAAATTAAACTGTTTTAAAAAACTGCATTCTCTGTCAACGGAACAAATATTATATAAAGCTAACATGTTTTGATATTAGCATATAAAGCAGAACAAATTTGTGATAATGAAATATGACCATCCAACACTGTAAAATTAATCCAATGACAAAAGGAAGATAAAGGCAAGCGAAATCTCAGTGTAAAATACTAAATTCTAATGAATAATAATGGCAATTGCCGATTGATGTGAAGTTGAAAAGACATTGCAACCTGCAATCATACTGGAACCTAATGAACATCAAGACATATCTTCAGAGAAGATGCTCGTTAAATTATGAAAAAAAAAGAAAAAAGACACCATTCTGCCAATTGCCAATCAAAAGACAGCGAAGACTTTTATTATCAGGATAGATTTTAATCCTATATTATTAAACTAATATCAGCCTAATTGCATAGATTAGTAAAAGCATTAAAAATCAAGTGTACCATTTTGCTCCACTATTATAGTACTTAAGTTTCTTACATTTTATTTGCTTTCGTATTTAATATTTGCCTTTCTCTCATCTCTTTTTTTGTCTTTATATTTTAAAAATTCAACATTTAATATTCATTTATTTTTGATAGTGATACCTGACAAAAATATGCAAAGTATTCATAATTCATGACAAAACCATTTGTGCCAAATAAGTTTCAGGTTTAGTTTTATGGCAGAAATTTCAAAGTCAAAACTTCCATATTTTATTTCATTACTACTCAGAATATCAGGATTTTAATTTTATCTCTAGAATATGGCAGTATCCATAACAACGCCTCAAAATAAGATCTGAGTAAAGTAAAACATGGCATTTTTCTCAAACATATTAACCTAATTTTAGTCCAACTGGAAATGAACTCTTCAAATGACAATATTGTTATTAAGGAATGCAAAACTGTTCATTTCAATGTAATTAAAGCCTAAGATTTGAAGCTGTATACATATCTACATCATTATGTAATTATACAAAGAAAAAGGGAGATTACTTTTACTATTTGCAATTATTAGATAACTATTTCAGAAGAGTTTATAATAATCGATTTTTTTTTTTTAAGATTTATTCAATTTAGATGAAAGATTCTAAAGAAGTCTGTTTAAAAAAAAAAGGCATAGGTTGATTAATATTAAATTAAGGACTTTAAGTAAGCTAACTATCAGATTACTTATTTTAACTGACTAATGCTATTTATTTATTTTCCCACAAACATATATTGTTCTATGTTGCAATAAGGTGAAATTGGAGATAAACTTTGAAGCCAATTACAATGGAAAATTAGTTCATAAGTTTCTGTCTTACTAACAGCTTATGAGGACTGAAATAAGCTAAAACCCCTGTTAATTAATCTTTCTAAGTGTGGGGGGTTCACACTGCCCAGTTTTAAGTAGGGTTTTTTGCTGGTTCTATTATTAAGCTTATTTGAGATTTCCACTCTTTTTAATAAATTTGTATCATCAATTACATGTAAAGAATTATAAGGCAATGACAATAAATAATAAATAATTAAAATAATAATAATAAAAAGTAAGTAGACAATTCTTATAGACCATCTTTAAGCCTATTTTATTTCTTTCTGAAATTTTCAAACATTTTTGATTACTTGAAACATGCACCTTCAATTCCTATCTAATCAAATATTGATCATTGAAATTTAAGGATTACTTTTTAATTTAAAGCTGCAGGAAATTTAGTTAGGGAGTGTTACATATTAACCATTCATGTGCAACATTCTCATCTACTTTTATTATTATTATTTTTAAGTCAAGACCAAGAAAAGCAACAAAATTAAATCAATGAGCAATCTAAACTGATAATATTCATTTGTTTCTTGGTAACAATTTATATAATTCATGTTCATTTCCATTAAATTATGCACTTGAAATCAAATACAATTATTTTTCTTCTGTAAAGAACATTAATGCTTTTAATTTTTTAACTATGCAAAACGACTGTACTGAACTTTGTAGGAAATAAAAATCTTCTATTCTTAAATCTTGGTCATTTAAGAAGGAAAAACAATTAGTTTCACCACCAAAATTTTCAATTAAATTAATACTAACTAATCAAAGCGATGGCATATTTCAATAAAAAGAAAGACACTGCTAATAAATTTCAACCTGATAAGAAATTGGAAATGACTGATATTGTATTTTTATTTTTAAAGAAGTTCACCAATACATTCTATCAAGATAGATATATATATATATATATATATATATATATATATATATATATATATATATATATTTTTAATAATAACATTTTTGTTGCAAATTAATTATGAAATGAATGAATACATCAAATAAACTGTTAACTGTACAATCATCAGCTACATTTATACCTCTGTTCTGTAAGTATATATTCTGTTTTGAAATGGCCTTTTTAGCATGTCAAGAGGGTTTTGACAGAAATGTGAATCAATATAAACAAAATAAACATTTAATGAAACCAATGAATTATATTAAACAAATCGATTTTATCTATGGACTATAAACATATTTGATAGAAATTTCTAGTTCTCTTTATTACATTTATCCAGTTAACTGTTTAACCTATCTCTTTGTTCATTACTAAAATTGTAGAGGTTGGCTGAAAAGATATCCAGAAGGAAATGAACATCTCGAGACATTAAGCCAAATTTTTGTTAACTGAGCAATAAATCTGATAAGAGCTATATGCTTTTACTGTCATTACGCTTTAAAAGATTCCTTGAGAAAATTACAGAGCTCAATGGAATTTCAAAAAATCCCATCTTTTATTATATCTTTCAATTTGCAAGTTTAAAAACGCCTACACAACCAATAACAATCAAATTTTAACAATTTCTAATTCCAACCACCACTACTTTCATATTGACTTAAGAATAATGATCAAAGGTGTTTTTGGTTATAATAAGACAAAAAAAAAAAAAAAAAAAGTTAGAAAAATAGTCTTAGAATTTTAAGTTGAAATAGTATCATCATTATGGAATAACTCAAGTTTAAAATAAGCTTTTTGGATATGGCAATTTCCAGAATGTATTTTTTGTGATGCCAAATCATATCTGTTTACAAATGTACTTGAACTCAAAACTACTTATCCTGAAGAATTAAAACATTAGATTTAATTTGATTAAAAGGATGACCATTATTCAATTGGGTACATATGGAGCTTAAAGAGCTGCCAAAATATTATTAAAATATCTATAATCAATAGTTATTAACACTTCAAATAACAGTATACAGATGTCACTTCATGTAGTGCTCTACTGGTTTTGATATAAATTGTGCCTGAAGGTTAGAAAGTTTGGGCAAAAAAAAAAATCACACCCTAAATACAGCACTAATAATTTAGATAAACTGAAATTTTAACAAAGTTTAAACTATCCACTATCTCAACTATTTTCAGTCTTAAAAAATGAGTAACTGAAAACTGGCATACTAACTATCATCTTCTGATATACTTTAATGAAATTCATTACATGAAGTTTATATAAAGCATAATAACAAGTGACGATATCCTTCATCAATTGCTAGTTTATAATTTGGCCTTAAAACTTGTAAGAAATTGCAGTGATATGACCAATTGTTAATTTCATGATTGTTTGGTTCCAATAACCTATTCTTAAAGAGATTGCAGAAATTCTACTTATATCCCTGTTGTAAACCAATGAGAAGTCCTACGATTTCGCCATTTTTCTTTTTTGTTCCTAATATTAAGTTTTATACACAACCTTTAAACTGAACATGGTTGGGGAAAAAAAAAAAAAAAAACCCAAGAAACTTAGGAAACAGTCTTCATTCTTGGGGGCTTTGCTTTTCATTCAAGTCACCATTAATACATCAATACAATTATAGTAATGAGTCTATCATTGTGTATATAATAAAGAATCAACACAATTCGCTATGACAAGTTTATAATGAACAAAAGATCTTTATGAGCATTTCCATCACTTTACAAATGTTACATATTAACCATTCATGTGCAACATTCTCATCTACTTCTGTAAATCAAACAGTATGGTTTAATCATTCGTGCCTAGTTTATTTCTTGCATGTAGGTAAAGTGGTAATAAACAAATGATTTGCAGCAACAAAAAGCAAGTAATCAATGCAGATTATATTTGAATCAGATTGATTATAGCCATAAATTATGTGGCAGTAAGGAAATAAATTTCCTAGTTTTGCATGAAAAATCCTACTGAACACCTTTCCTCAGAGCTATTTGGATAAAAAGCCCCTTACAAAAATAATTCCTATAAAAACTTCATCAACCCAAAATTGACATTATGCTGCTTTGAAATAGCTACTGTCCTCCTGAGAGACGAGTAATAGTATATTTCTTAAAGTTGCCATATTTAGCACTAAAAATACATTAATACATTTTTGTCCTTCTAGGGCGAGTCTATAAACAAGAACCATGGTTCTCTTTAATAACCAAACTATCTATAAACCCAAACAAACGGTCATACAAGCCAACCAACTGCATCTATAAACTCAAACCAGATGGTTGTAGTTACCAAGATAGCATGGTTATAACGCACAATCAGAACTGGGTTAAGCCATTCCTAGCCATTACCGACAGCATTCCAAGCAGACAACACAGTGGATACATTTTACATTACAAAGTTGCTTATTATTCAATGATTCAATTAAAAAATTCTTTTATTTCACTTCTTCGTTTCATATATATACACGAGCTTCACTAAAACCTTTTTTTTTTTTTTTTTTTTTTACTGCCATTAATTTTGTTTTTTTTACTTGGCTGCTTTGTTATTTTTACTTGTTTGCTATATTCATTACGTGAATTGATCACACTGCCATTAAAATTAATTATTCCAGTTTTTATTTGGCTGTGTTGCTTAAAAGTATAGTTATTTTATTTTTACTTCTTTATTGTCGTCAACACATTCAGGTTGCTGCCCTTAGGTTCTACAGGGGCTATATATTCCCTAAATTTACGTTGCTCGCAATTCCCAGAGTTAGAATTTCTTATTGCTTTGCTTCAGTTTGGAAGGCATTTATTCGAGCAGCTCAAACCAGATTTATTTATTCAAGATCTTTATCATTGATCCAAAGTCAATTTCCAATTATACTTGTGTTCATGATATATGAACTTTGAAAATGTAGGGAAAAGCTGGGGAAAAGGAGAGTGCAACCTCAATATGTTAGCTAGGTATAGTTACTTATTCTTGTGTGAAACCTATTTACTCCACATACGAAGGACATATAATTAATGTAAATATGTAATCCTGTGAAACTAGAATAAAATGAGAGATTTGGAAACGTGATTATTTTTTTGTCCATTTGTAACTTTTCTCAAAATAAAATGTTGATATTTAACATTTATAGAATTGATAGAAATAAGCATTAACATGACTAAAAAAATAAATAAAAGGAAACATACAACTTCAACTGAAGCAAATCAGAAATATCCCTGCACAAAGAATCGGTCGAAATTCAAAAAAGAAATTTGAAAGATAAAAATATGAAGATTTTTTTTTTTACCAGCAACCTAAAAATACTTCTAAAAATTAACTTGTATTATAGTCCGTCTAAGTCAGCTAGGCAGTCCCTTCAGACGTTGGGACTGAGAACTTGAAAAAAATAGGGGTATCAGGGTATTGTTACGGAATTAAAAAAAGGCCTTATAGAGCTTTTTTTAGTATTTTGAGAATTCAGCTCTTCGGAAATATAGTTATTTAAAGCCGATAATAACGAGGTCAAGCTCTGCCAACACTGTTGTAATCTTTCCTCCCTGTCCCCATTTATCTTATACCCTTTCTCCCCTATTTTTTCAAGTTCTCAGTCCCAACGCCCGAGAAGGGACTGCCTAGCTGATTTAGACGGACTATAGTTTATATTATGTTAAGGTTTAGGGATAATTATATTTACCATTTAAAAAAATCTTAAGCACCTGATTATTTTTTTTTTTTTTTTTGATAATTCCTTATTTAAATTTATTTTTTAATAACAAATATAACTTCTAAATACAAAACACTGATGAATAAAAAAAAAAAATAAAACACTGATGAATGGAAATATTATGAATAATACTATTTTAGTTCCTGTAACCTCTCCTCAGAAATCGAATTTTCACATTTGGCAATAGTGTATTTGAATGCTTAATCATGAAAAATTTTTGCCCTCCTACACATTAAATTACGACACTAGTCATGTGGAATAGTGACCATTCAAATAATTCCTGCCCATTAGAATAACATATTGCAGAAACTTATTAATTTTAACTAAGATTTCTGTTCTGATTATTGATATGAATTTGTGAAAAACTTTTAAAACAATCGTCATTCTTGTTTAAAATTCAGAATACAAGTGAACAGGTTCATTATTAAGAACAATGTAATGTCCTCTTTCAGTAACAAAAGTCAAATTGGAAATCAACAAAATTAAATAATGACTTATTAGATGCATCTCAAACAATCAATTCGTACTTAAGCATAAAAAAAGTTCTCTTAAATTAACAAACTGAAAGGCAATTCCTTAAAAAGAATTCATTTAAAATTACTTAACATTTTTGTAATGGAAGAAAACAAAAACATATGGGGGAAATATTTTCATTGATTTCATTTTTATTATTTCCCCCACCCCTCACATTTTTAAATTTTCTTCCATCAAGTTTTCACTTCAAAAACAAAAAATTTAAGTGTTTCATTAGATGAACCTCTAGATAGCTGTTTCAGGAATGTTAATCTATTAGCACACCAATAAATATAAAACTTAAGTAGCAATAAAATGCTGATGTTATTCCTGCAGCAGTAGTGAATTTTGGATCTGACAACTTAATTAAAAGCAAATGAACTGTAGGAATAACTTACAAAACTTAGTTTTAAACCTTTACTACTCAGTAACCTTTAAATTTTATCATCGGTTTTATGATTGTGGGAATTGAATTTAAAAACCAGAAAATTAAAATGTTAATGAATAATTACCAATTATTACGTAGGTCAACTATTAACATTATTATTATTATTATTAATAATATTATATTATTAATTAACACACTACATATTATTTAAATGGTAGTATACAAAACTACTCTAATGTAATGGGGGAGGGGAAAAAAAAAAACACTATCTAAATTACAATATTTAAACATTAAAGTATTAAAAAAAATTACCCTCCTTATACATGGAATGCAAATATAAATACAGGTAAGATTTGTTGTACGTGCTTTCATTCTCCACAGTTCCATTTCAGTGCACGAAGACTATCTCGTATCCCAGTCTGCAGGAGCTGTGGAAGCTTCCCATATGCACCTTATTCTTTTATTACCTGTTTGCAGCATCCATTTCTGTTTCTACTACCTTATCAGTCTATGCAATATTGTCTTTATATAATTTCAAAATTTATCTCTACATAACTGTTCCACCCTTTGAGAAAAAGAAAGCAATCTAAAAGTGAGAAGACGACTGAATAGAGACTAAGTGAAGAAAAGGTCATTCTTAGGAGGTGAAGTTGGAAATTCAGAAGCAGTCTTTAACCTCCTATGAGTTTTTACCTTCAGCATAGCAGATTTAATTACAATGTATCAATCTTGGAAAAACTATTTCAATATTTCCTACTCTTGTGCCTTAATATTTAAGAAAAATAGTGGCATTATCGATTAAATTTTGAAAGATCAAAATCTCGCTCATTTGGGAATGCAATCTCTTATTCAAAGTTATAAGCCTCCCATTTTACTCATTTTTTTGATATGCGAGGCAATTTTTGCAAACAAAACCCCACATACAATGAGAGTTATCTGTAAAATAAAATTCTAAATGCCACAAGGATATCTAGGAAAAAAAGAAAATTCCTTTTCTGTTTGTAAACAACAAAACTGTGTTACATTTAGCTTAAACATTTGTAACTATTAATTTTTTCCAATTAAATCAACTGGCCAAATAATTACTGTGGAATAATCAATTATTCCACAGCATACAAAGACAACAGTAACATGTTAAATAAAATAAATAAGTAATAATTAAATCCTTTCAACAAAAATGCATAGCCTAAAATCAAAACTGCTTTTCATTAAACCAGTATTCAAAATCTTCATACATTACTTTTCGAATATCTACAGCATTTTGGTTACTTGCAAAACATTAGGTATAAAAATTCCAGGATTTTAATTTTTTAGCTTTGTTTTTGTAGTATAAAAGTAAGTCAAACATTAATGGCAGCACAAATGTTCAGGATTATCAGTAATTAGCATTCAATCATAATCCTATCAGATTTCGATAAATGGGCTCATATATATATATTTTATTTTATTTCTGAAATTTAAAGAAATTGCTTAGAAGCCTGCCTGAGAGCCATCTCCTTTAATGAAATACGTGCAAGGAAAATACTGCAGTTTTAATAATTGAACGAAAGATCAGCTTTTAAGTTTGTTGTACAGAAGTGCAGAAATATTACTAGGCATTTTTCTAATAAATTCTGATTATTCAATGGTCAGTGACTTTTTGAAAAAAGGTCCACGTACATTTTTGTTAATATGAACACTTGCAGAAAGATAGATATTAACAACTGATCTTCAATTTTTGTAGTAAGGACATCAAACAAAGGGATGATAATATCAAAAAAGTGTTAACTTAGCTAATACATACATGAACATTTTTGAATTTGCTTTTAACTTTTATTACTAGATTACCATTGGCTAACAACCATACTATTAATTTAGTAAACCAAGAAGAAATATTTGAAAAAAAATTACAAACAAGCTCACAAATATTGTAAATGCTGATTACTATTAGATTAGTAATCCTACAGTTAAATCTCATTCAATTAATGTATTTCACACACCCTGTTTATGTTACTCGTAACTTAGAAAAGGATTCACATAATAATAACTATTATTAAAATATTATTAACAAATACTATTCACAAATCTCAAGGTGGTTGACCTTTGGGAAATACACTTACCATGGTAGATCGAGACATATCTTTAAAGTTCACATTGTATTTCTGAAAGACTTCTATTTTGAATCTCTAATAACTAAAAGTTAGTGTCTTGAAATAATTCTTTAAAACGTTCTTAATACTTTATTTAAATGGCCAATTACTATGGATAAAAGTTTGCAATTCTGACTTTATTTGGTAAAATTTAATAATGATCACTGTTATTGTGTAGTTTGGTGCTGCAAAAGATTATCTATCTATCACTATCATATATATATATATATATATATAAGACTTTACCACAAGTTAATAAACTGAGACCTACAAAGTCAGATTGCAATATCACTTAAAAGCAAACTCAAGCAAATTAACATTGAGGTTAAGTTTTCTAGAAAATCCTTGGGGGGGGGGGGGGGGGGAAACCAACCCAACAACAAACAAACAGGGCATGAAGCTAAAATGTCACTTCTGTGATTACAATATCATAATGAAAAGATCTACATTTCCAACAATATGTTTATAAATCTCTTGCAATGGAATCCTCCCCCTTTTAAACTATAATTTCATAAATATTTATAATGTTTTAAATTACAATAAATTATACATCTTAATTTGGTAGATTTGTAAAGAAACTGTTTCATAACAATACTAACATCATTCATCAATTGCCAGTAATTATTAAGGAAAAATGGCATATTTCAGTATTAGTCATTAGTTTACACCAAAAATATTACCAACCAAAGTGTTCAAGGAATTATAGTAGGCATAGAGAAAGGAAATAAAAGAATCACTTAGTTGATCCTGGAAATTGTTAATGCAGTTAGTAATATGGCAGCATTAGAGGAACAAGTTTCTGTGAGTAAAAAAGATCAGACCCTTCACAGCCAATTCACGGATATAATCTGGAATGTTTTCCAATATTTTAAGTGTCCGAGTGATGGAATATCTATTTATGAATCTATATTACTAAAATCTTTTATTTCTCTGTCTGTCTGTCTTTCTGTGTGGCGCAATTTTCTGAGAGAATGGAAAATAGAAATAATTTTTACAATGAAACTTCCGCGACAGGAATCGAACCTGGAACCTTCTGATCCGAAGTCAGATGCCTTATCCATTAGGCCATAAGGACTACAACTCTCTTCATATGGTTTTTTGACTTATATCTCCTTTCCTTTCCCCCATCAATAAGGAATGTATTCAATCTTTTTTTGGAATCTCAAGATTGTTTATTTATTTCACATCAGTCAGTTTATTTGTAATTCGAAACTGACAATTAGAACGATAATTGCCGAAACGTTGCAATATTTTAAATATTCTT
>JAFIDM010009631.1:144657924-144675312 GCA_023159025.1 Thereuonema tuberculata | reverse complement strand
AAGTGAGCGTGCTGACGATCGATCAGTGGAGTGTCGTCATAAACATGAGGTATGGTGTTTTCCAGGAAGTTTGTGTACGCCTGCCCCGTAAGTCTGTTTACAAGTACATGGGGTCCAACTAATCGATCACCAATGATACCGGCCCACATGTTGAGGGAGAACCGCACCTGGTGATGAGATACAACAGTTGCATTTGGGTTTTCATACGCCCATACATGCTGATTGTGGAAATTTGTTATGCCATCTCGTGTGAACTGTGCTTCATCTGTAAATACGAAAAACGTTCCGGTGATTTTCAATGTTGTGAAGGCCATAACTCGGAAATGAAGCATTTCCGGACATATGTTGTAATGAACTATTTTGATTGTCTACATGTGGGAAATACATACCTGAAATTATGCCGTGTATTTTTGAAACACCCTGTATATATTTAATGAATTTGTTATTTTAAAAACAGTTATTATTAGTATTCTCTAATTTCAGCTATTGTGGAAGTTCCTAATCTTTCTTTTGTTCAATTGGAGCCCGTGATAACCTGACTGATCCGTGATTCCTGATTCCCTGTGATTCTTGAAATGAGTTTTAGGCACAGTTTTAGTTTTACAGAAACTAAATTCTACAATATAAAAATTTCTCTCTAAATTTTTTATTGGAAATCAATAAAATAATTTTATATAAATTATATCAATTATATTTATTGATATAATTTAGACCGTTCACTTTTTTTTTACTAATCAATTATATTGGATTTGACCCGCTGTGCACAATTAGGTCTCCGGCATTTCTAAAGCGATTTTTCAAAATCATTTATAACTGAGCCTAAACCAGTTTTCTTTTATAAATTGTGTTCATTTATATGTCCTTGATTTTGTCGAACTTCCCCAATGCCACTTTTTAGCTCTAGGCCTAAATGTATTTTCCCGCCAACGAGAACTCCTAACGAAACGGTGCTGGCTAAATTAATAAATTCGTTGTTTCTACGATTAACTGATAAGTTCAGTGTTGAAAGGTGTTATTTTAATACAGAAGTATCGTCATTGCCAGCTGCGATAAAAAAAAAAAAAACCACGTCTGTTGGCAGATCGCCGACAGTTCACGGAAGGAAGTGAAAGACTTCATTGAGACAAATACGATTTTAGCAACAAGTGAATTGATTAGTCAACGATGTGCGATTTCCTCAACCTAACATTATTCCGGTAACTGTTGTTGTTCTTACAACTCTTTCAACTTTTCTAATTGTTTTATTTTTATACTGGCTTCATTTAGTTTTCTTTCTGTTTAATTTAAATTAAAACATTATTTAAACATGCGATGATGACCTGTTGCCTAGACAAGAATAATCTGATTAAAGCTGTAAAATGATAAGAAACATTATAAATATTATTACGACTGTCAGTTAGATAATGTGATATACAACATAGTGTACTCTTGAGTTACTGGGGCAAGAAGTGATTTAGTCAAACGATAATTCAACTGAGATAGCTAACAAAAATAAATAAATATAAATGATATATTGTAAATAAAGTGATATTTCAACTTTCTAATTCAGCATGGTGTAAGATCCAAAAATATTTGTTTAAATAGCAGTAAATAATATTTACTCATTGGTGTATTTCCACCTTTTTCAGCTAAATATATCGTATATATCGTGATTTTATATACCGTAATAACTTAGGTTTATATTATGAAATTTTTAGCTCCTCATACTCAACTTGTACTAGTATCAATAGGATATCATCATGGGCTCTGTCCCGCTCTGAATTTTCAATTTTAATATAATTCATGTAGTTTCTTAGTCGCAACAGAATGAAAAAAAAAAGAAAAGTAAATTTTATTTAAATTATTTTGTATAACTTTTCATTATAAAATATACTTTCCAATTATTTTTTTTAATTCTGAGTATATTTTGTCCCTGTCCCTCTGGAAGGATTTCGTCTATCACTATAGTTTCTTTTTAAGATAAAAACTTTCCTTTTGAGATAGCATATCATTGCATTAAATTTATAATTCATAAATTTAATGGAAACATATTTTAGCTGGTTTTGGCTCGTCACTCTATTCTTAAAAATCCCTTTTGTATCAAAATCAACAGGTATTTTCCTTTTAATAACCCGAACCTTTTACGTAAGTTTCAGCTCCATAAGATAAATAGTTTCATAGACATCTTAATGATAGATGCATTTTTGACTTAAAAATTGCATTTTAAACCTTTTTTTTATTTTTACTATCTCTCCGATGCAAATTAAAGAGTATAATTTTAAAATAGACCAAAAACTGTAATTGAAAGCTACGCAGGCATAATAATGTAAAATCTCAAAATTTTCTAAAATAACAATAAAATAAAATTGTAATTAATATCATGAAATTATCAGAAATAAAAGCTAAAACATATTATTTGCAAAATAATTTAAGATGTATATTCTTTATTCAAATAATACAATACGTAGATATTTTCCAATTAGTATCGTAACGATACTTATCACAAAAATGATCACTCCTTCTTCCCTACTCTTCTTTTTCTCTGCTGATAAAATCTTTCTGATTCCTCAACTCTTCAAGAAGTCAGCTGAAGCAAGTAACAAGATACTATAAATATTTTCTCATTTCTTTTAATCATAGAGGAAAATTTCCAAATATTTAGGTTTTGTAATATGTTATTGAGGCAGTCTATAATAAACAGCTAACAGGTATTGCTCAGAACTGTTGCAGTTTGTTAAATGTTTACTTTTTTAGTCTTGTTTTAATTAACATTTGTCCTTTGTTTCTTCATTAGTGCTGTGGTCTACGTTAGATAGTGTTTAAACACAATAGAAGTATTTATTCTATAACCGATCTTTGAATTGAGGAGAAAATAAATTAATTACTATTTTGAGTTAAGAAATGTATTGTTTTGTATAACTTATTGTGTTGTTAAGTAATTGGATTTTTGATAACAACTTTAATTATTGACATTCTTTTATACAATTGTTACTATGTCTCTTACTATGTTTGTAAATTTGTTAGTGTTACAGCAATGGTAAATTTAAAATTTCATTTCAAGAATTCTTTTATCGTTAAAGTTACAGTGAATTGTTTACCAAAAAAAAAAAAAACTGCTCTAAATGAAAAATTTTTCTACTTGTTTTGTGCTGGAGTAAAATTCCAAGCTACTCGTTTGTGAATGCTTTTTCCTTGTTGTTAATTCAGTGGCTTTTGCCATTCAGTTGTTCTTCCAGGAAGCGATCGATACAGACGGACGTATTTCCTCCAATCCTCACTCGAGTAGCGAGAAGCCGCGACAGCGCCAGTTCCCTTGAATCCTTGAGCAAACAGACAACGATCGTTCGCCCGAAACGCTAACTCGACTTTCATCTACGAAACCAGCTTCCCGGTACGACTTTGCCGGTCTGTTTTTTTTTTTTTTTCTCTACCGTTTGGTTTCGTGGAAAAGACGGAAAGTTATCTAACCGCTGTTTAATTGTAAATACGTGTGAAAGGGTTATTGTAACAAAGCGATCAATCTTCATCCATTAGTAATTGTTTTATTCTGTTGGTTCCATTGAAAATAAGAAAGGTCATAAGTGTAACATTTATTTTCTCGAAAATAATCACCACAAATTGCTTTTATTAGGGAAAATAAATTACTTTTTCCTAAACATTCTCTATTCTGTTATTGCCTTTGTAGTTTTCTAGGGTAAGCTTATTTCTTTGTTTATTTCATTTTATTTATTTACTTTTTTTTTCCACTATTATTAGTTTTTATTATCTTTTGATTCATCCTTTTCGACATTATTTCTTTTCCTCTCAATACATAAGCTTTAATCAAATTGTTGCTTTTGATAAGATTAGATTTAAATAATATTAAAACAGTAGTTCTTAAATTCTACACAAGTTTTACTGTTTATTTAGATGATAAGAAAAATAAACAAAAGTTTAGATTGACTAAAAGATAAAAAAAAAAAATCTTCTGTTACATTCTTTATTTCGCTACAAATCTATAAAAATAAAATGAAATAAGTAGTGAAATTAATGGTAAAATTTTAAAATGTTACATATAAAAAGATAATATTGAAACAAATCTGATAAATTTAAAATTGGCATTCATAATTTCTTCAGAAACATAAGGAAGAAATTACCAGATTTTTTTTTTATTATTATTATTTAATTTTAAAGCAGTACAATGTTTATTTCCAAAACTATTTATATGTAAATACAGTATATAAAAACTAGCTTTTCACAAAGGGAAAGAGAGAATTTACTGTATGATCTTATTCCCAATTGAAACCATGATTGTTTGTTTATTTATTAGCTTAGTGTTTTCGAAAATAGCTATAACCTTGGTTTGTATATTTGTTCTACGAGATTTGTGAATGGATTCAGTGTGGTTATATTAATTTTATCTGTTTTGTGAATTGTTTTATGTCCCAAGGAATCTGTTGCATTGCTTATTCCGCTTTGTTCTGATTCTCTGTTTAAAATATCTTATAACCACTTTTAGGTGGCAAACAATTTGGAATAATAAAGTTTTCTTTATTCAATCAGTCTATTCTGATATTAGCTATTTAATAATAGCCTCAAATATATTTGAAAAGCTGCAGATAGGTAATATTTAGAAGTTTAAATTTACAAAGATGTAATTATTATATGGACTGCTCAGAAGCCAATCAGATTAAGTCAATAAACCAAAAAATGAAATAGGTTTTTTAAAATTACGTACCAAAAAATAACAATGCTTGTAAATTTGAACAATGAATTTTTTATTGAAAGATAACATAACTATACACTTGAAGGAGTGATTTGGGCACTTTGTCAACCGAAAATATAAACATTAGACTATGACTTACAAAAAAAATTTCAATTTAAAACAAAATGACTTAATCTGATTGCCTTCTGAGCACTCCATTATATAGATGCTGGTGCATTTGTTTAGCCTACTATCCTATGGCAAATCAGTCATTCTTTGTTTATGTGTGTGTCCTCCTAATATCTTTTGAGTCGATGAATAAATCGACTTGAAACTTTGTATGCCTATTTATGAACAAGAGAAGATCTAACTTGTATAGTTGATATATTTTCTGTAAGTTTCCTTTTCGAGAAATTAGCACCAGAAGACGATATAGAAATTCCCATGTAGGCTATTGCTTGAGAATGAAATAATGCCATTTGACAATAAATATTAATCCTTTAGCAATCCATTAATTTACAAATGCTTTGATAAATGATAAAAATTAATCGGATTTAGATAACTTTAATTATTGATTTATTTTTTTATTTTTTTCTAAAGCTGAATTACATTAGACAAAGTTATAATTTAAAAATAAATTGAAACCGTTGTCGTTTTGACGACTTTTTTAAATTACAAACACAAAGAAAAATAAAGAAAAGAAATTTAAAAAGCAACATTGTAAGAAAAGTAGACCTTAATTTCTTTCAGAAACTACTTGTTTGTTTTGTATTTGTTGTTGTTAGTTTAAGTTAAGCAAGATTGAACATTATAAGAAGCTTATGTTTTGAATTGGCGAAGTAGGTCTATGTTGTAATTTTTGTTCGAATTAAGTTCAATGTTCAGGTTAATCTAAGAAAAAAAAACAGCACTTGCGTTTTCGTTGTTGGCCAAGTAGTAACATTGCCTAGTGTTTTCTTGGGGAGGAGCTAAATTTAATTCTATTATTTATGTGCAATACAACTGAAGAGCTCGTAATCAATAAAAAAAGTAACCATATAAATTAAAGTTTCTTTCTTCAGGAATTGAAAATATTGAACAATAAAAAAAAAGAATAAAGTTTCAGAAAGTTATTTTTTTTTCAAAGGCAGAGCAGATTAACATTTCAAAAAATGCCTATTAAGTAACGTTGTTTTTGTTGTTCCTTTTTTTTTTTTTTTTTTCTTCACGTGGACAGGTGCAAGTAATCTCAATAACACATTTCTCTTCTCAAAACATGTTGTTCTGATCCAGTCGGAATCCGAATGCAAAGTTAGCCAACATTTATTCCTAAAAATATCAAAGCTTATTCGTAGCAGTGTTTTGGATTGGTATTTTTGATGTCCGTTTAGGGACGACGATTTATAATTAGGTCCCAACTATATGGAAAAAGAGTTACTTTCTCCTCAAAATAAAATAGCTGCCTCACTTAAAGAGGAATTCTTCCAATTGAAATCTTCCTGGAAGTTCAGTGCACTTTGGATCAGGAGAATTGAAATTTCGTTGTCAATTTGGAATTTTATTATTAATTTTCCCTACTATAAATGGAAGCTAAATATTCTGTGAAGTTGTTAAAGGTGTCTTCCATTGGTTTTTACTGAACATTAGGCATTAATTATTGTGTGTATTTTTTATTTGAAAGCAACACGTGCCCTTTTGTTTTTACAGCTTTAGTATAGAGGTCACACAACATAAATGAGTAAAAACATTAATCACTTTTCAACGTGAAGTCGATCCACAGAGGAACTGGCAAAAAAAAGGAAAGCTTCTTTCTCTCACTCTCTCATCAATTGAACTTTTTTTCATTTTACAATGAACTTTCTGAGTAATTCAATCCAGGTTGAAATTTGTTTTTGAATAATGTTGAAAAAGCATATTTAAGTGAATCATTATTTGGATATATTTGCGTCATAGATAATCATTATTTCAATAAATTCTGTTGATATCAATTTTTATAATCTAAACATTATTCGTTTTAATCTGTAAGATCGATAAAACTGGTCACTTCTCATTATGAAACAATACGAACAGAAATAGAAAGACAACTCGTGCACAACTCCTTGGTACTTAGAACCAGGTGCTCAGTACCCTGTTTTATCTTCTATTTTTATTTACATTGTTGCATGAAACAGAATGACTGACCTTATCAACACGAAGCTCTTTTGATTATTTTTTTTTTTGGCTTCATCATCTAATGAGCAGAAGACTCAAAAATAGCCCTTTCGAAAAGTCCAATTTTTCAGTTTTTAATTTACTTCTTGGTTGAATAAGGAGCAGTTTTATTTTAGGCCATCTGGCTTCGGAGGCTGATCTTGGACGCAGTTGATCAGGCACTTCGCTGCTATAGCGACACGCAGGCTCGATGGGAAAGTTTCTCTTCCTTTTTTCTATCTTTGTCATTGGCTTTCAGAGCAATGTTTCATCGGCAAAATAGTCTACAACAGTTACCCCTTGATTAGGCTGAAATTAATACAGTCTCGGGAGGGGGAGAAAAAGTTTTTTTTTTTAAGAATCCATAAATAAATTTGAAGCATAATTTCTGTGCACTGTATCAGAACAGCAACAGTAACTTACTTCTTTTTCATTTTCTATCTCAATGTAATCAAAGAATGAATAGAAATGTAGGAGAACCACTTCTGTTCATTAACGATGATAAATACTAAGGTTGCAGTTAATGAAGATGGAAATATTGATTGATTTCATTGCATTCAAATATTCTTTGAAAAGCAGCACATCCCAATGGGACTTACTCGTCCTTTCAAATAATGTGAAGTATCTTGATATTATGATGTTATAATACAGAACTGAATTAGGAAATAAAGCAACTATTTCAATCAGTTCCTTAGGCCTACCGTAATTCCTTAAGGAGATGTTACGCCTGTCGGTCTACATGAAGGAGATAGTAAGTCTTATAATATGATTTCTTTCAATGAATTTTTAGACCAGATGTTTTAATTGCAGATCACTCAAACATACCAAATTTTCCCTGTAATCTTCTTACATGTACTTTATATTAAAATAACAATCTTTTCTCCCGAGAAACAAACATTAAACAACACTTGAAGATTAAGGTCGCCAAAACAAGAATGCACAGACATGGAGTGCATTGTTGATGGTACGTAGTTCGGTCTTATTCTTTATTTAAAACCCCATTTTTTTTTTTTTAATTGACATGACATTATCTGTAACAATTTGAATTGACCACGATATCAGGAAGTATGAGTAACAAGGCTGAATCCTGTAATCACACCAACGTGGTCCGGGTGTTTCCTTTTCAAACAGGGACGACTCCGAGACACTAAGGAAGTATTACTGACGTTTTAATCCGAATCACTGAATCATCTATATAATAAGCGGGAATGTTTGATTACTTGTTTTGAAACAATGTCGCCATTTCATAACAGATCTTTACCAATTTTCGCTCGGAGGTTCACATGCATCCCAGAATAATGCATGAACAACGAAAATCCTGATCTGGACTAAGGGGTATAAACGAGAGGGAGGAAGGGGGGGGTGGCAAATGTTTTTGAAGGGTGCGCATTTCTCCCAAACTGCTTGAGTTGGAAACACGAACGTTGATATGAGTGTTCTATGTCAAAATCTAAAAAGAAACGTATTCGACCAATTTACGATATTCTTCGTAGACGAGAGGAGGGGCAAACTTTGTTGAAGGGTACTTCTACGGAGTTTTCGGGTTACAAAATAAGAATATAACATTACTTTGTAATGGAAGCAGGAATGGGAATGGCACCTCCAGAAAATTAAACTAAAAACAAAATACACATTAAAAATAAGTAAAGGAAATTCTTGTGCTGCCCTCCGGTAGCCTCAAAGAATTTTCTATGTGCATTGTAAAGAAAGAAAAAGCGCCTAAAATATAGAAACACATTAAAAGGGTGAGACCTTGTTTACTCTCAACTGATGATCGCCAATATAGCGAGAAACAGTTGTTTTGGGCTGTCACTTGTAAACACGGTCTCACCCTTTTAACATATTAATTTGTAATGATCACGTGATTTTGTAGCAACTGGGAAAGGTTTGAAGTGATGGTGTGAAGAAGGGCAGAAAGGGATGGGAAGTCTTATATTCTCCGATCTCCATAATAATTTTATATCTAGGGATTTTCGAGTTACAAAATATAACATTAATTGTAACTATCACGTGATTTTTTTTTACCAACTAGGAAAGTTTCCAAGTGATCTCACAATCATACTATTAATAGGCAAAAAACGAATGTAAGTTTGTTTGTCATCAAAGTGGAGAGAGTCGGAGAGAAAATATTTTAAAGAGTATTTTTAATTTTGTTAGTGTATTTAAAAAAAAAAAAAAAAAATACTTAAATAAATACAGTAAATCCCCGATTATCCGAGTTTCCGCTTTAACCGAGCTATTAAATATTTCTAGGATTTTTTTTTTTTTTGGTTCTACATTTTGCATTTTTAAAACTAATGAAAAAAATTCTGAACTTGATCTCACCAATCAACGAAGAGGATATACGTGACTGGATAAACGCTGACGAACAACAAGACATTACAGATGAAATGATCGTCAATAAGGAAAATGAATCTAATGATGATGATGAAGACAGTGACGATGAAAATCTCCCATACAGATGGACTAGAAGCTATCGAAAGTGCTATTGAATATATAAAACAACAAGAAGAAGCGACACCAGCAATCATATTATCCTTAAAAAAGAAAGCAGAAAAACGCCAAATTAACGTAAAACAAACAACAATTAAGGACTTTTTTAAGTAAAAGAACTCTTTAATTATCGTAACAATATGAATTGCATGTGGTGTATCTGTATAACTTTTGTATTTTACAAAAGATACAGAATTTAAACCTACACGATTTATTTTATTTGCAATTTTCGCTTTAACCGAGTTTTTCGGTTATCCGAGTTCGTCTTGGTCCACTCTACTGTAAATATAAACTTTTGCATCTATTCATTTAGTGAATAATAAAACAAAATGAACTAGAAATAATTCCTATGCCCCTGTAAGCCATTGTGGGGCACTCTCTCATAGTTTGGAGGAGCCTATTATTTGAGGGCAGGAGGTTAACTTATTTCGCCGAAAGTGCCAGGAAAGCATGTTGATATTAAGAAATCAAGAATCGTATAAAGATGGTCTTTCGGTCAGCGCTGTGGCGCTATATAAAATTTCACGATATTTCAAAAATGTGGTATTTGTTTTACTTCCGTGAATATTTCACGGGTTGCAACTAGTTACAATTTCTTCCTCATCCATATCAGAACGGGTATTTTCCTAGTTTGTTTATAAATCAATTGAAATTAAAGCGTGTGTATCAGATAAGTGTATCAAGTAGCAAAGGAGTTGACTACGGGCTGGAGGAATCGGGTAGCTCCTTGGTTCAAATCATCCCGTAACCCTGCATTGGGATACTTAAAATTACAATTAATTTTCACGTCCTTTGCAAAGTAGGAGGAAGCAAGTTGTCGTCATTGCCACCATTTTTTGTTTAACTTAAACTATATAGTTTTATTTATTCCTATAATTTATTCTTTTAAGTATTGACAAATTTGAAAATTGCAATTTAATAAACTTAGAAATCACGATTTTAATCTCAAGCTACTCGTATCACTTCTTAGTTGATTATACCGTTTACAGTTATTTAGTCTTTTGATTTGTCTCTGAAAATATCGTTTTTAAAAGCCATTTTTTTTTTTTTTTCATTTTTGATAATGACCTTAATCTCTAATGAAGACAGGAAATCCTAATCAATCGTCTGAGGGTTGTTTTTTTTTTCCATGCATTTTTTTCCCTGTTTTTCTTCTTTTTTTTATAAGTTCATTCCTTTTTATAAGTTTATCCTTCTAATTTTCTCTTTCTTTATAATGTACCGTAAACTTGGGCTTCTTTTCCCTTAGGGTATTGTTTTGGACCACCATAAAAAAAAATGTTTTAGGATTTTCTAACAGACTTATTTAGAGCAAAATAGTAAGCAATTACTTCCATTTCTGTGAGGTAGCCAGGCCCCTCCAAGTTCTCAGTTTCCTGTAAGTGGCAATGGAATCAATCACAGTTGAATCAGAGTTTGTTACATGAATACTTTCAACTATGTGACTGTTAAGGCTTCCTCTAAAATTCTGGTGAGATGCATATTTGACAATCAAGTATATGATTTCAAAAATGAAAATTTAATTCAAATTTTATGTATGTGTTAAATACATAAATAGGTTACAAAAGTTAACTTATAAATATGAGGTTTTAAAGTAACTTCATCTACCGCCGTACAATGTAAACCACGGGTTAAATGGCTCCAGCTTTCACTGAGTTTTTCCCTTCACCCTCAGATAATACTAAAAATTGTTTCGGATTATGAACTCAACAAAATAAATGCATTAGTCATGTTCTGCAGTAATGCTACAGGAAAAGCAATTCCCTGTACGTTACATCAAACTTAAGCAAAAATATTTTTTGTGCAGTAAAACAAAATATGGAAAAACCTCGCAAAAGGTCTTATTTATTTAAAAAAAAAAAGTCCTATTTTAATTTGGCCATTGCTTTTGTTAAATATCCGAGGGTGAAATTTTTGCTTAATTAATTTTTGCTTAAAACATAATTTAAACAGTGTATTTTATTCATTGAAAACACTGTTAGCAAAGAGGTTATTCTAATTTGGAAGAAGTCTGGTGATATTGTAATTAACAGTCTTAAAGTTACAAATAAAGCAAATTACTTTTTTTTAACGAATAAATATTAGAATAGGCCTACATCTGGGTTTGTTTTTTTTTTTTTTTATTTTAGAAATATTTGTTGGAATTCGTTGTTTTATAATAATTCATAATTAAGATTCAGCGAAATTAGTTTCATTTTTTTTTTTTTACTTAATAAGTTTTAATTTGCTTTTCACCAATTCAAGAAGAAGAAGAAATTATAAGAATTATATTTATTTATTATACGTATTTAAATTCGTGAGAACAGTACAAAGGAAAAAGCATTTCTAAGCTTTAGAAGATATATATATATATATCTGCCGCGCTTACGATAAACGCACTAACTAGGTTTTGACACTTATCAAGAAAAACACGTTTAAAGTTTTTATTTTTATATTGTGTGTATCTCCGGAACTACACGCGATACCAACATGAAAGTTGTACCAAAACAAATCATGCAATTTCACTTTGAGAAAGTTGTAGATCTCGTTTTCCTGATTTCAAATATATATATATATATAGATTATATATATAACTCAATTTCGCCAAAAACCTTAGTTGATGCGTTTATCGTAAGTGCGGCAGATATATACTCTATATAAATAAATTGGAAAATATATTTAGTTGAGATTATCTCGTATCTTAATCTTTTCTTCTGTAAAGTTCTTTTGAGTATAGTCTTAAACAGAATTCATCAAATGTTTTTGTCTGTATTTTGATGTTACGCAAAAAAGTAAAAAAAAAATGACAATTTAAAAGTGAAAATAAAATCAAAACATCCGTTAAAATGTATTAACTCTTTATTCCGAAATAGAATTTCCCAGTTCTGTAAAGTTAATACTGTAGTATCAATTCTACTTTGTCCAGATTATGTTACAAAAAGCATTACATACTTAGTAGGTTCTTGTTGGCTTCATAGCCTAGTACTAAGAATAATGAAAAACTGTTTTAAACAAAGATTCTTTTTGACATGCTAACCAATTACTAACAATATTAATAACAAATCAGATTCACACAAAAATGAAATACTATTATTTGAATTTAATTACATTTCCACAAGTACTTCCTGAAATTGTCAATTATAAATTTACTAATTTCCATCCCTTTTTGCTTATTCGTGTAGTCAAAATTATTAATAATACACGATTCTAGAATGAATCTAAAAATCGTATTAGTCTCTTGATATAATGTATATAATTACTTTTTTTTTCTTAAATAAAATTAATATTCCCTTAAAAACAAAATACTTTCAAAATGTAAATACACTGCCTTACCAACTTATTCGGACACTTTATAAATTGTTGAGGTTTCGTTACTCTTAAATCGCACTATTTATTATTATTATTTTTAATTATTTGCGTGATTTACAATTTTAAAAGAATTTCAAAAAACCTTTAAAATATTAGTAACTACCAGATATTTCTACAATTTGAACAGATGCTTTTACAAAAAGCATAAGTCTTTTTTTATTTTTTTTTTTATAAAATTTTAATTATATGATTAGCTACTGTGATTACATCTATTCTTCAAATATAAATAAAAATTGAAGATCAAGTATCTTCAAAGGCTGGGTCCTTATTTATCAAAAAAAAAATTCTGGATCGCCATCATCAGTTATTCTAACAATTATGAATTCATGCTAATATTTTATTTTCTCACACAAAAACAAACTAAAGACAAAGAAAGTCGTTTTAGCTGCGATTTCTTTTTCTTTTTGTTTCCCAGTTTATTGATCCACTCTTGTCTCAGAAAACCTTGAGATTTGTTGGTTCGCAGATGCAGGCGTCGTGGAAGTGACTTTCGCGGAAAAAGGAAGAACAATAATACTCCTTCCTTCCGCTTTGAAGAAAGAATTTCTCCGATTTATCATCAGCATCTGTAGTTTTTATGCAACCGAAAAAAATAGCCAGTGAAAATTGTGTAACAGAACGACATTCAATGCCATGTTATTCTTCGTTTTTGATTATCTGGTGGTTGGTGATGGAATTTAAGTTAAGTGCTAGATTATTTTGACTAACTTTCATTCGGTTATTATGTGTCATTTAATTGTAAAGCGTAATTGGAAGTCCTAATAAATAAATAAAATTGATTGAATTCTTGCCTCAGATTAACTCGGTGTATTTTAGTATTTAGAGCAACTGAGAATAACATCTTTGATAAGTTAACGTAACTACAGTTCAAAATGTAGAATATCTCAGAATTCTTTAGTAAATCAAAAAAAAAAAAGTAAAAGAAAGAAAATGACAAAAAAAAAAAAAAATACAATAAGAATTAACAACAATAAAAATTTTGTTTCTTAATTGAATTACTTCCAAACATCTTTATTTCTTTTAAGGCTTGCATCATAATAATAAAAAGTTGAACTATCCCACTATAGGGAATAAGTTGAGGTTCACTGGTCAATCCAATACCCGCTCGCTTTTAACTCCCATTACCCATTTTACAGATGGCTGGGTGGACCCTAGAACTCGTCTGGAGGAGAACTGCATTGTAATAATAGATGTTAGAAATAGAATTAGGCATTAAGTGATACAAAAGAAATATCAGTAAAGTAAATACTTCTCCCACTTGAAATTTTAGGCTAGATATATAAGAATGTATATTTTACATTTGAATCAGTATAATTACAGTTCAGATTTCTTAGGACTATTATTTGATATCTAAGAATGACATTTGATGCATGATTTCTTTTTATTATATCACCAGAGTAATGAATTAAATAGTGTCACTGTTGTGAGATCAAAGAGAAAGAATTCTTACATTGTTTCATTTTTATTATCCACCAATGATCCACAGAAGGCTATAATAAGTATAACGTAAATTAAAACAACACATAAATCAGTAGAAAAAGCATTTGCTAAATGTATTAATATTATTTAATTACAGTTTATTATTTTTCATATTTGATTTTACTTTGAAATTTTAATATATCTTTTTAAACATATTATTAATTAAAAAATTCTTTTTATTCTGATTGTGAAAAGTAGTATTACACTGGACAATTTGTTTTTCAAAGGTAATAAAGTAATAATAATTTCGCTTCTCCGGAAAGGAAACAGGAAAGCCAAGAAAGAATGAAGTTATTGTCATCCATGAGTTATGATCTTCTTGTTTACATATACTCATGGACAAAAAAATTAGCGCCCCAAGAAATAATTGCGGGATCGTAACGAAACTTGCAATGAAGGTACATGTCGGGGAGATATGCAAATGATTAGAAATGCAGCGTGATTGCGCATTACGTATAGCCGGTAGAGGGCGTTGAACATCGTACTCTGTGGAGTATAAAACAGGTAACCAAAGCTTGTTTGAGTGTGCTGAATCATTTACAAAGGAAGAGCTGAGGTAGACATGCCATTACGCCGTGTTCTAAGACAGTATACGCAGTTGTCGCAGTTTGAGAGAGGGAGAATCGTCGGGATGATGGAAGCTAGGTGGTCAGCTAGACGAGTAGCTCGTCAATTAGACCGCTCTGATTGTGTTGTGAGGAGGTGTTGGGACCCGAGAGATGTCATGTACACGAAGACCAGGCTCAGGACGCCCTCGACAGACCAGTCGTCGAGAAGACCGCCACATAGTCAGAAATGCACGCGTACAGCCAACTGCTTCATCAGCCGCCATCCAGGCACAGGTAGCATCTTCACTAGGGGCCGCTGTGTCTTCTCGAACCATACGAAGGTGCCTGGCTGAAGGACAGTTGGTATCGCGGCGCCCATTACATGTGCTGCCCTTGACGCCCACCCATCGACGCCTCCGTTTGGAGTTTTGCCGCGCACGAGGAAACTGGACTGCAGCGGAATGGAACCAGGTCGTCTTTAGCGACGAATCCAGATTCAATCTCGGCAGTGATGACAATCGTGTTCGTGTGTGGAGAGCCCGTAGTGAACGCTTCAATCCTGCCTTTACTGTACAGCGACACACCGCTCCCACAGCTGGTGTGATGGTATGGGGTGCCATTGCCTACAATACACGGTCACCCCTAGTATTGTTCCGTGGCACCATGACAGCTCAGCGGTATGTTCATGAAATCCTGCAACCACATGTGTTGCCACTCATGCAACGGCTCCCAGGAGCCATTTTTCAACAAGACAATGCTCGACCTCATATGGCAAGGGTGTCACAAGACTGTCTCCGCACTATTACTACCCTTCCTTGGCCTGCCCGATCCCCAGATTTGTCTCCAATCGAGCATATCTGGGATCATTTGGGACGACGAGTTGGGCATCCCACGAGTTTGAACGAACTAGAGGCAAGGTTACAGCAAATATGGAACAAAATGTCTCAAGACATCATACAGAACTTGTATGACTCAATGCCCGATCGTATCGCATCGTGCATTCGCGCTAGAGGGGGTCCAACGGAGTATTAACTCCTCCGTTCTTTTGCCTTTTTCTCTGAAATAAATTATCCTTTTTCTTTGATTTCTTATCATTTACTTATATCAAAGTAGTCATTACGTATGTAAATTTTCGTTTCATTTTGACGACTCCTTCTTGGTGCGCTAATTTTTTTGTCCATGAGTGTATTATCAAAACATACCAGAAATACAAGAATAATTTACTTTATTAATAAAATAAAGAGTTATATTTTACATTGCATCTTAATCTTTAACTTCTCATTAATTTGCAAAAATTTCATTTTATTTATTTACTTATTTTGTTTTTGAAATTGCTGAAATTTACTCATATGTTTAGTCTAAATTGAGAAAAAGAAAAGGGGATGGCAAGAGACGGACAAATATCAAAGCTAGTTATTTACCATACAATTGGCCCACCCTCTCACATAAGTAATCTAAGCCTTCAGGGGCGTATACAGGATTTTATTTCGGGGTTGGTCAAATCAGTGAACCGATCTCTCCAAAAATAAAACAAAATAGGTTTGAAAATTTCAGAAGAGACCAAGGTCCTTTCAATAGACCATCCAACAAAAAAAAAAAAGTAGACCCATTCTAAAGATTTCGGAAGGGGAGGGGGGCCTCTCACCTTTTCCATTATATGGTCGTATAACTTTCCATCTGTTGAACTGTAACATATTAGGAATTAATGTAATTAGGTGAGTATTAAATTGTTATTGGTTACAGCTAAGGCCTCCACACACTAGGCTAGTATTTAGTCGAGTGGCGAGTAATTTAGTAACTAAAATACTCGCTACTGTTCAAAAAATCGTTCGCACCACTGTCGAGTAAAGTACACAAGTGAAGAGGCTACTACGCAAGAAAGTTAATAAATTAATAAAGCTTATGGTATTGGCTATTTCAGAAGAGGTGGAAGAAGAAATTTGTGTGATAAAGAAAAAAAAGAATATGGTTACGAAAATGGATTAATAGAAGAGATGAACTAGGAGCTACGAATTCTCTTCTGAAGGAAATTGCAGTAGAAGATCCCAAAGAATACTTCGGAACTTTGAGAATGTCTGAAAGTTGTTTTAATTTTCTGTTAATGAAAGGGAAAAATCAAATTCAACGTCAAGATACTCATTTAAGAAGTGCGATTCCCGCACGTACAAAATTACAGGCAAAATTACAGTTTTTAATTTTCATTTTAATTTCCTTTTCACCAAATCCAGGTATGTTCATTGTATTTTCTAAATCCATGTAAGCAGCTTCCCTCATTTGTTTGTTTCTGTATTGTTGCGACTTAACATTCCGGAGACTCTCATGTTGTATATATTTTGAAACAAATTTCATTGTCGTGTCTTCGCTCCAGCGAAACGCCATTGTGACAGCTAATGAACTTGCTTACAACGGGATGTTCCGACTTGTTTAGTTGATGAACACGTGATTAGTGGCGAGTGGAAGGGGAGTGCTACTCGCCCGAAAAAAATTGAGTACGACTAAATCGTTTGACCAAATCTCTTATTAAACTACTCGACTAAATTATTGCTGTTCAGACATCTTTAGTTACTAAATTACTCGCCACTCGACTAAATTACTGGCCTAGTGTGTAGAGGCCTTTAGTCACGTGGACTAATTTAGTAATAATAATTCCATAACGATAAAAGAAGTTCTTCCAACCAAACCATAAAA
>JAFIDM010009631.1:144618658-144630404 GCA_023159025.1 Thereuonema tuberculata | reverse complement strand
TTTTTATTGACGTAGGTAGATAAATGAAGAGTGAATTGCGATCAGAAATAATAATGGCCTCGTGACGATTACCGTTGTTCTTCAGTTCGTGCAGTAATTCCGCCATTCCTGGTAAGAAACGAATATCATTCATCATTTGGTAGAGATACGATTGCTCAGAGGGCCGATGGTAAATGGAACACGGGCTGGATTGAGAGAAGCGTCGCTCAATGACGGCATCCTCCCCCTCAGATTCCACGAGAGTATTATCAAAATCAAAGACCACCAGAACCATCCCATCATGACTGGAGGATACAGAACTCTTAGATGCCGCCTTTTCCTTCTTGATTGTAGTACATAATTTGTTCAGGGGGAGACGATGTCCTGACCCTAAAGTCGATGTACATGGCGTCAGTTGGAGCCTATTTTGCATTTGGAAATGACAATTTCGACTATTGGGAAAGGTGAACTGGCTATCAAGAATTCATAGTGGATTTCGCGATTTACCCTAAGCCTAAATGTGTCTTCTTCAAACTTCTAAATTTTGATCGACATAGCTCTAATACTGTCTACTCTTTTGTTTTCATCCGAATTCTAGACCAATTGCTGCAACAATTCTAGACCAATTGCAGCAACAATTCTAGACCAATTGCAGTAACAATTCTAGACCAATTGCAGCAACAACTCTAGACCAATTGCAGCCATTTGTATAGATAGATAAACTTAGTACAGTCCCATTAGGGAGGTGTCCCTATCAACGGGTTATGATACTTACATAATTGTTTTTTTTTCTTCTTACAATACATATTTACATATAAATTATATATTCTTCAAATGTATACTAAGTCTACAAGATTGTAAAGAAAGAATAAAAAAAGTAAATAACAATAATTGAGTATAGATGGGTTGAAATATACAAATAAATGATTAATTATTAGTATTGAAGGTATTCTTCGTATTAATTTAACATGCTTGAAATGTCTTGATACTTATATTAGTTTTATATAATAGTTAAGTTTAAGACTCGATCAGGCCCATAGGACCGCAAGAAGCCAAAAATAAAATATAAACGTTTATGTTTGTTTATGTAGATAAATACATAAAATATATGTAAATCTCCAAATCCCTTTACCTCTGTAACTTTATGAAACTATGACTCATATCTTGTACCAATTATAAAATAGAGCAACTTGTACAGAGATCTGCATCGTCTTCGTTGACAACTTAGTTTATTAATAATTATGTATTTGTAAAACAACAGCATATTCTGCAATAGAAAATAGAATTTATGATTTCTTTATTCTCTTTAATTATAAATAATCTACTACTAAAATATATTTTAAAAAGAACCCGTAGAATACAAATGCAATTGATGTTATTTATTGGTAATTAATAATTTCTTTTTCGAAGCCAGTACAAGATCAATTTAAATAATCACAGTTCAGCAATCCTTTTTTTTTTTCTTCTTTTTCCTGTACATTTAAATATCCAAGGTCTTTGGTATGGATTTAATGTTGTATTAGTATTTTTTTATTTTATTTTTTTTGAGGAGTGCTTCTGGAAAATTCACGAATGCATTTGATTGAAGAGATATGGTAGCATGATAAATTTACAACTTGCTAAACTTAATAAAAAGAGATGATGGCGAGACTACCTCTTTATTAAATTAAAAAAAAAAAATCAGTTTTGTAAGAAGAAAAAAAAAGTAGTGTTTTGAAATTAAAAACAAAACATTTTAAAAAATACTTTGTACGATATCACTGTGACTTTGTTGTAACTATGATCTTTAGAAATAAAATTGCACTGATGCACCCAGGAAAATGGTTTGGAGGGCTATTTAAAACTTTACTTGAGGGAGAAGTTGCATATAAAAAATGTCAAAGGGCAGCATTTAAAGAATATCGAAAATAATCAGATACAGACACCTCAGTTCTTGTATATAGGGCCATATGATATGGTATATGAGTGCGCCACTGATCACATAATACCGATACTCAAAACAGACTAAAACAGTTGAGACACTTTGATCGAAAACCTGTCGATCAGGCTTAGCTATATTCATAGGCGGAATTTTTTTTTTGGAAAGGAGGGGGGGCAGTTATCTCCCCAATATTTTGAGGAAAAAAAATATAATACGACAAGCATTATTCACTTTTAACTAACAAATTTCTCATGAAGTTACCTTCAGTGGTAATTTAAAATACTTCAAGGTTTGCGAGTGATTAGATTTTTTACTCCCCTCCTCCCCAATCAAAATGCTGAAATTCCGCTTATGGCTACATTTTACAGAATAAAGAAGATGGAATGGAAAAAACACATCAATCTTTTTTGCTCTTACAAGGGAAGTGCGTGACCTCGAACGCTGAGAACCGCGAAAATACCCTTAGAATATAAATCGCTCACGCCAAAAACAGTGGTATTTGTCATTCCCATGCAAAACTGCACGTCTTGCCACGAGAGACCTTTGAATGATCACCTATTGAAGGTCCAAGAGAGGAACTTTGAGAACGCGAAGAAACAAAATATCGATATAATAGGACCAAAAACACACATATTTCACTGTCGTGACTATTACTACTACTACTGCAATACTACTACCTCCTACTGCAGATATACTATTCACACAACTAGATTAAGTACTTGCTAGTGCAGGTACAACATGCCACCGTCGGATGGCGCTAGCAGACAAAGCTGAGTTTTGCATGGGAATGACTCATACCACTGTTTTTGGGATGAGCGATTTATATTCCAAGCACATTTTCGTGCGGTTCTCAGCGTTCGAGGTCACGCACATCCCTTGTTAGTCCAAACGCTGTATTAAACATTTCTTTAAAAGCGCCTTTTTTAATTATTGTTATTTATTTTATTTCAAATTTATTGCATATAAATTTTATTTCAAATTTAATGCATATAAATTTTAGTTAAATTTGGTCCTTTCTCTCCGATCAAATGAAACCGGCCTGTTACTAAGCAACAAATGGTTGACGGATCTTCGGAGATCATGTGTCGACCGTTGACAAAAGACCAATATTCTAAATAAAGAATGTTTCGTCTATTATTCTTCCTGTGACCAGGATAGAGTCTAACACGACATCTTTATCTTTTTATTTAGGTTTTGATAGAATACTTTAAGTTGGTCATTCTCTGTAGGATAGATATTTGATTGCGCAAGCATTTCACTGATATACTGTACATATATACAGTAAAACCTCGTTATTACGCTCGTCAAGGGACCATGACCTACAAGCGTAATAAGCGGGATAGCGCTATAGACGGGAAATGATTTATGAGATGGGGAAACATTTAGACACCATTTTACCGGAAAGATACTTGATTCTGCAATAGATAGTGCAAAATTGAGCTTATTTTCTATTAAAAAAATCGTTGTGTGTGTGCTACTGTTAGTATATGAATTGTGACATTTTCAATGCGGTTCAAGTAACTACAGTGCAACTTGGATAATTCGAATGTCTTTAATTCGAAATCGTGGTTAATTCGAAGATTTCTCTTGGTCCCTTGAATTTATTATTAAATCAATGTTAAAAAATCGTGGATAATTCGAAGTTCAACTTCCTTAATTCGAAGTTTTTTATAAAAAATTTCGAATCATAACGACTTTTCGGCGTTTCATCGTTAAGAAATTCGACACGTGACAACTGAAATTCTCTTCCCGCCACCGTTCGACACGTGACGCTTCAGACGCCATTCGAGCTTCCTGCTGTCAGTGTCACCATGTCTTTCAGTAAACCACGCGTGTACAAGAATTTAACGTTCAATGAAAAGGTCGCCGTCATTCGCGAGGTGGAAAAAAGTGTGAAGAAGAAATGCCAAATCGCCAACGAGTACGGTATAGCGTCGAATTTTGTCGGTACATTGAAGAACAAACCAACGTAAGTGAAGCTGTTTTCCGTTCACTAAACGTGCTTGATGATTTTGCTAATCTTAAGCGACTGAATTCTACAAAACAATCAGACATTGCACAATTTTTTGAAAAACTACAATTTTCTGTATTGAATGCAATATGTACTTTAGCTTACGAAATGTAAATCTTATTTTGTTTACATACATATAGTATTTAAGTTTTTCGTACCATGATCTTTCTGAATAAATATTTACTTATTGACAGAATAATCTTTTCAAGCATTCAGTGGATCTGAAATTAAAGTTAAAAGATGTAACTTGTTTAATTCGAAATCTTGGATAATTCGAAGTTTTGTAGTGGTCCCTTGAGCTTCGAATTATCCAAGTTGCACTGTATTAACATCCATTGATACACCACTAGGAGCAACACTAATATATTTTCGGAGCAGATTTAGTGCACTATCCGCTATTTCACGCGCCTTTTCTTGAATGCTTGGGCCACTTAATGGCACGGATGCATCACGGGACTGATGAATCCATTCAATTAGAATTTCCTCGACATCTTCATATTTTCCACACTTTACTTTTTTACGTTGGCAACCACCCTTCGCTGCATTGGTAATTCCATTCTTATTTTTTATTATTGTTCTCAGACTGGATGAGGGAATTCCTAGAGATTCTGCGAAATCCTTCTGACTTAGTGTAGAATTCTCGTCGTACTTACAGAGAATTTGCAATTTTTCACTTATAGAAAGGGATTTCCGCTTCGACATTTTGCACTAACTTACTGTATCACAGACCCGCACTTCAAAGAGTTCAAAGATTCCCTCCTACCAGGGAAAGAAAAGAATCTTTACAGTGTTACATTTCTTTTCGATACAAAATTTCCTATATAAAAAAAGCGCTACAATGGGATTTGAAGCGTTATAAGAGGGTGAAAATATAAAGAGTTACATAGAAAATTCCAGGGACCGTATGAAAGGAGCGTAAAGAACGGGATAGTGCTATAAGCGGGAGCGTAATAACGGGGTTTTACTGTATGTATATATATATATATATATATATATATATATTAGAAAACAAATACAAATTTAATAAAAGATTATAAAACTTGAAAAGCTTATAAACTACAAACACAGCATTTAGTAGAACAGCGAATCAATTATCAACCATTATAACTCAAGTGTATGCACATATGATTCCGGTTCACATTACAGTGACGTGTGACTGAGCGCTTTCCCAATGCTACAGATTTCAGTCCTCTTAGTTATTGGATGTAGGTTATGAAGAAATTAACGTACGAATTGACTCAATTGCTTCGTCTAATTCTTTGCAACAGCTACTAAACATCATCTCAGTTTCAACTTGCAGGGAAAACAGGCTTTTGTATTTTGCCGCCAAAGAAAATAGGTCCAACTTGCCGGCTTAGCAAAGTATTGTCAGGTGCGAAATAAAACGTTCTAAATATGAAATTTCATTTTTCTAAAGGAATTCAATAACAATCTGCCTTTTCGTTAGGCTATAATATTTCTAATAATATTTTTAATAATATTTGTTTTCTCCTCCAATCAAAATGCAGTAAAATCAAAACAAACAAGATGGCGACTAACCATAGTTTTCTATGTAACCAGGAGTTTTGACGGTTCTGCCACGAGGGAAAAGACCAAATACAGTGGAACCCCGCCATTTGTTCTCCTCTATACTCTTACAACTCTGCATTCTTTTAACTTTTTCGAATAAAATTCGACTCGGAAATCGGACGGAGTTTCATGTTGACTCTCGTTCGCCGAGCATTTTTAGCGAACGTAAAACGTTCTGTTATTTCATTGCTATTCTTGGTTGCTTTTAAATATTTTTATTGAAAATAAGTTTAATCAAGTGTCCAAAAAAGATTAGTTATTCAACCAAGCCTAAAAGGAAAGCAGGTGAGAACGACAATTGAACTGAAAATAAAAAAAAAAAAACTAAACTCGTGTTCTTTCTTGTTGAAAGTAGAATTCTTATCTCAGTCAGACCTCGCCACTCAATATGCATGATATTTTGCATTAAGTATTATTATAGAGGTTTAAATAAGCATCATCTGGGGTGTTTGGAAAGGTTTAATCCAATTTACATAATTTCCTATGGAAAAATTGATTCAACATTCGTACAAATCGCAATTCGAACAGCCTCCTGGAACGAATAGCCAGGTATATGCTAATAAATATTTACTGATGTTCATTTTATATCCTCACTGATATGAACTTACAAAAATAAAAAAAAAAAATAATCTTCTTTACTGAATATCAACAGTTTATTTCATATTGCAACCAATGTTAACTTAAAAAAAAAAAAATATTAATTGTCACTGATCGTAAACTAAACAACCACTGATAATGAAATGAAAACAATACAATCACACATTTCAATAAATTATTATACAAGAAAACATTAAGATATTTTCACAGCAAAGTCAACAAAGATGTGGAAAAATTTCATAAAGCAAACTATAAATGTAGTTGAAATTTTTGGAAAATTGATAATATAACAGAGGATGAAATCCAAAGCTTTGTAATAGAAATTGACAACCACTGATAATGAAATGTAAACAATACAATCACACATTTCAATAAAAATTCAATGTCCACTGAACATGAACAGTTCAATTTATAACTACAATCTGAAGGAGTCAACTTAAAAAAATAAAATAAGCTTTCATTTCTACTGTAGTTCATTAATAGTTCATTTCATAACTTATATCAAGTAATGTGAACTTACAAAAATAAATAATTATAATGTTCACTAAATACCAACAGTTCATTTCACATCTCCCCTTTCATTGAAAACTTACAAAAATAAAAAAAAAAATATTTTTTTCTCCACTCATGTGAACTTAAAAAAAATACTTTTCAGAATTATAAAATTGAGGAGTGAACTTTAAAAAAAAAAGTTAATATTTATTATTTAAGAAAAAATTAATATATTTTCATTTCTAATGAATATAATATCTTGTGGTAGACCTTATGTTTATAATTATCAACAAGATATATTTTTTTATCTGTAATATAGAATACAAAATTACACATCATTTTTCATAGATCATAAAATTAATGAAGGAATCAATGATTTAGATTAAATTTTAAAGAAAAACTCCAAATTCCTGGACTTAAAAAAAAAAAAATGTTTAGATGGATCCTACAAATGTTTATGTATATGTAACTGTACAAATAGTGGATGATACACACACAAAACACAAAAAAAATATTCTGCCTTGATGGAAAATTATAATTTTATTTCTATGTTTGTGTTTATAATTTTGATATATTAAACAAAAGCTTAAAAAAAAATTGTTAAAAAAAATTATCTAGAGATTTAACAAAAATTAAGACTAAATTTTAGATATTTTTGCTCCCAAAATTTTAGATATTTTTTAACAGTAGTTATTGTCTTGAATTCAGCTAACTTCCATTATAAAGGCAAAATATTGATACTGATATCTTGTGCTCCTTCTGGCGGAAGGATACATTACGTCATCTTGTAAGCAGTCTGCAAAATTAAAACGAGATGAACTGTAAGTCACTGTTGCTGCATATTGTCAACGTACTGAATCCAAAAGAGATATTGACACTATGTTTTGAGAAATTAATGTATTTTTTGTTAATTTTTTGATAAAGCATTTAATTTTGTTCTAAATTAACTTGTACATCTCCATAATCATGGGCTGTTTTTGATTAGTCCTAGATACTAAGTGCTTGAAGTAAAAACTTCGCGCTATCACTTGAAATATCATGTAATATTAATTCAAACAGTCATTTAAATTTAATGAAATCATTTGCATGTAACTTTATCCTGCAGATAATAGATACGACGGTCATATTTAAGAAGAGATTAAGCCTAATCCCTCCCTCAATGTTTTTCCACATCAAAATTTACTATGGACACTAAAATTTGCAATTACAAATATTTTTTTTTTATTCAAATTAGTATACATCCCAAACAAAATCTGAAACTCGCCATTTTTAAAACCTTTAAGGATTAAAGTATTTCAAAAGAAGATCATTAATCCCCTGATAGTCCCCTATTGGAGATATTCGGTTTTGAGTTTTCATATTGCATTGTGTCGTACAGCAATACACAACAACTCGAATGTGATTTTAAATTAGAAAAATTAATGGGAGAAATCAATTTATTTTATTTACAAAATTTCATGCTTGTTTTTTTGAAAATTTTGAAAAAGAAATCTTTTTAATTTTTGGCTAATTCCAAGTTTTATCAAATTTTCGGTCTTTCCAGATATTTTCTTATTTATCTTGATGCTTGAATATACAGCTCTTAAAAGCTGGCAGTTGTTATAAAATGAATTCTATTTAAGTTTTTGTGAAAGAAATAAAGCTCAAAATAATTCATGGATCTTAAATTAATAAGGAGATGTTAGGCTGTGTATGGCACGAGTTGACTCGCCATTTTATAAGGCACGAAATGGTTTAAAGTTATACGATGTGAAGCCCCTCTCCTTCTATTTCATGGTATTGGATGTTGTTTCGATTAGATTTCTCTCCATTGCTTACCACTAAATATAATTATTGCTTTTATTTCATTTTCTTTTTCTAGATCATCGGTTCCAAACTGGGATCCGCGATATCGACTGAGGGCTCCGCAGTACCGTTTAATGATTTTAATATGGATATAATAATAAAAATAAATACAGATAAGTAAACTAATTAAAAAATAATTAATATTTTTTTAATACGTCGACTATATTAATACAACGTTGATAGAAAACTTTTATCTTTATCAAATTTTTTCTTTACACAAATACAAGTGTTGTTTTAAACGTGACTCCAGTCTTTGTGTAGTATAACCTACATAAAATTTTTCACAATTCATACATGGAATTTTAAAATTCCATAGGCATCGCAGCCAGAGGAAGAGGTCAGAAAGAGTTCTTCATTAAAGAATCTTACATCATAGCGACAACCCCCACCATCAATGATGGACTATCCTACTATGACGTCACCAAGTATCTAGGAAGACGGCGCAACCGCAGCAATTTGAATTGACGAAGGCTAAAAAACAGCAACATTTTCTCTCAACGTTGTAACGTTGTATTAATATTGACTATTTTTTTAATTACTTTACTTATCTCTGTTTATTATTATTATTACTGAACTTTTTATCATACAGTTATTTGATAATTAATTAATATGGATATGAGAATAAATTTGTTTTACTCAAATATGTTTATACGAAGCAACATCAACCATTACACTGAACCTAACTTTATTTATGAAGAACGAAAGTTAATTTAATTATAACTAAACTACTAAATTTCAAATTTTAATAATAATTGTATTTTTTTTCTAAAATTTATAGTTACATTACTCCGTTAATATTTTTAAATCTATTGTAAAATGCAGGCTATTATATAAATATGCTTGTGTTTAAATTTTATTTCTTTTTTTTTTTTTTTTGCATAAGCGTAGCGAAAGGGGTAAGGGGGGCCTCGACTTGATAAAGATTGGGAAGTCCTGTTCTAGATTGTTAAAAACTAATAATTTTGTAGAATATTCCGGTAAGCACTAAACTCCTTTTCAACTTACATTATATAGTTTTTCGGTCTGGAATTAGTTCTTTGAGACTAAAGTAGAAGTTACTTAACTTTATTCCTTTATCCTTCGAAAGCGGATAAGGAAATCCCACAGTTCGTTGGTCCTATTGTCGGTTGATTCCGGATCGGTCTAACTGTCCTTCAGATACTTCCATTGGTTTTCCAAGAACAAAGCTTCTTCAGAAGATTCAGCAAGCACTATAGTAGAGCATGTAAGATTATCATAGAAGATTTGTTTGGTGAATTTGAAGGCTGAATTAAATTATGGATTATAACATTTTTTAGTGTCAACCTGACGATAAAATATGAATTTTAGAGTCCAGTAAAGTCAGCAGTGCATTTACAGATGTTTTAGTTCAGAAGAAAACTGCAAATAACAACGTCAACGAGGAAAGAGATTAGGGCAACTCAGCGAATCCTTGACTTCACAAAGTATTGGATTTAAATTGAAAATTTCGTATTTTCGTAGCTAACGAAAAAGCTTTATCTTATTTAATAATAATTCATTAAAAATACCTGAAATATTAACAATTAAAATTACCGTTTCAAGTCAGTGTCTCAAATCCGATATCTCAGGTATGTTAAACAAAGAGCTAAATCAGAGATCAGTAACCTTTTCAAAATTTCAGTTAAGTCCAAAGTTCCAAGAGCCACAGGACCTCTTCCCATGATCAAAACAAAATGCCACTGACATTATCCTTCAACTAACAGTTGACCTAAAACAGGAGCTACCATGGCCGTGAATAAGCGCTGAATAATAACAATGCGATTAGAAAATAGTGAAACTTAACGTGATGAGATAACAATAGAAATTGAACGTCTCAAAATGTAAAGTGAAAGTATATGTATGTAGAAGATTTCTGGTCATCAACTAAAAAACCGCCATTGTACCACTATATTATACAATCTTAACTTCTGCTTTACAGCAGTAAGCAATGGAAGAAAATACGATTAAAACAATCGTCACGAAATCGAGGAAGAGAAGACCCAGGGCCCGCACAAGGGATGGAGTCAGTGATCCCTCAGCACCGGGGCCCGAAAAAAATAATAATTATGAATTAGCCTATCACTTCTACATTTTATATAAACTACTTTTCTGCTTTAATCGTCTGCATAGAGTTATTCTGTATTACTATGTTTGCATAGAGCGATTTTTTTTTTAAACTTTTCTAAATTCTTTGGTAGAGCTGGAAAAAGTAGATGTTGCTGTTAAATTAATTTACTCTAAAAATAATGCTAATAACTGTGTGTGGCATATTTAAAAGGTAGAAATAGGAAATCGTGTGTATTTTCACGGTATTTTTGGCTAAGAATCTATGATTTGCTAATAATGTGGGAGGGGGGGGGGAGGCTTACTGATATCTGGGCCCTGAATTTTATGTGGGTGCCTGGGAAGACCACAATCATATATATCTGATCTGGTATACATATAAATTAGATTTTTTAGGCAGGGATTTTTTTATAAGATTTTTGATTAATAATTTCGCATTTTCTGCAAGCATTCGAGAAAAATATCCATTGTTCATGATTTATAAAATTTGAAGATTAGCAACTTGGATTTCAGAGTAGAACTGGGTTGCAAGTTGCATTTCTTAGGTGGTAGATTGCCAGTACACGTGAATGACACATCTGTCATCTGGTAGCTGGGAAGGCAGCTATCTTCTGGCCGTTTGCCAATAATGCCTAGTGTAATGGCTACAGCTGGAAGAAAATTCGATTTCTTTTAATCTTTATTTATTCAAGAATTCAAAATTTGAATTCAAAATTTATTATGAAATCCAAAAATCGGATTTCTTTATCCCTCAAACATCGAATTTTAAATTTCTAAGCAACGTATTTAAATTCATAATAATTCATAATTGTACAGGTCTATGAGTTTGACACCCAATTTATTTGTGAGCCAATAAGATAACACACTAAGCAACAAAGTTTATAAAATTAAGACCTAACATAAGAAATTAATAATAAAAAAATAATTAAAAATAATAGATGAGTTATGGCTTAAACAAATTTATAAGGGATATTAAAAACAGTTGCAAAAAAGCCTTCCAACTTCCGTGAAAATTCTTTGAAACTCTTTCACTGCGCCATATTTAAGAACTTTGTCCAATTTCGTTATCTTATTTGAAGTAGAATCTGATATAATTACCATAGTCTGCATATTCTATATATATAAAGGAATAATAAAACTAAAACAAACTTATACCGAAATACCTTTAAGAGTTAAAAAAAAAAGATTATATGTGATTACCAAATGAGCACGTAAAAAATAATAATTTTTATTTATGTTTTTTATGATTAGATTATTAAATTAAATGA
>JAFIDM010009631.1:144572532-144607455 GCA_023159025.1 Thereuonema tuberculata | reverse complement strand
TTTTTTTTTTTTTTTTTTTTAATATTTACCAGTCCTGTTCGGTGTAACTACAAAATTACTCCTATAAAACAGTGCTGGAAAGTTTAACGTGTCTCTTTTCAAAAACAAAATTTAATTAACATAAACATAGATTAGATATTCAAGTTAAATGATCATGAAACTATTGAAGTAGTGGACTCAATTATTTTCTTGGGATCCCGGATAGACAATGATGGGAGATGTGAGAAGGAAATTCACCGAAGATGTGTTTTGGGAAAGCAAGCTATGAAGGGCCTCGAAAGGGTCATTAAAGATCGCGGTATTTCAACAGAAACGAAAATCCGAATCGTGAAGACAATGGTGTTCCCTGTGGTGATGTACGGATGTGAGGGATGGACCCTTAGAAAGAGTGAGAGAAGAAGAATTGATGCATTTGAGCTATGGTGCTGGAGAAGAGTACTTCGGATTCCATGGACGGCTTTTAGAACTAATCACTCAGTAATTGAGGAAATCCAGCCTAGTTGCTCTCTCGAGGGTAGGATTATGAGACAGAAACTAAGGTACTTTGGTCACATTATGAGGTCAAAAAATGGTTTGGAAAAGACAGTAATGCTGGCGAAAGTTGAAGGAACAAGAAGAAGAGGAAGACCACGTAGAAGATGGATGGATGATATAGTGGAGTCATCTGATCTGTGTCTTCAGGAGTTGAAAGAAAGGGTGCTTGATCGAACTGCTTGGAGAGCCTTTGTCCATAGTCACCAGAAGTCGTCTTCGACTTGACGGAACACAACAACAACAATAGATTAGAAGTTTTTTTACTATATTTTTATTGACTATATCATACATCAATTGGTTTTTGATTTCTCTAAAATTATTACAATTATAATTATTCCAATTTATTTGTCTAAATATTTTTGAGTAAGTGTATTCATTTACTCTAAAGCCAAACTTATTGTTTATAGTAGGAATGTTGAAAATATTCAACCAACTAAGTCTTGTTTTGTTTTCAGAAGAGTATTTTTCTCTGATGTTTTTATATTTACATATAATTTTCAAGACTACATTATAAATAAATTTTTCTTCTATACTCAAAAATTTATATTTTTCTCTTATTTTTGTTTTATTTCCTTCATTTTAATTTTTAAAATATTATCAAAAAATTTACAGATTAAGCAAAAGGAAGGGTTAACGTGCTGACAAATTCACTGAAAAATGTCTGTTAAGCCCAGCACAAGAATAAACAAAAAGAATTGCCTTTTCCGATTCATTTTTACGGGGTGGATTAGGGAACAGCTGTTTCACTCTTGGGCTGATGATCTCGTTGAAGAGTGAAACAGCTGTTCCGTAATCCACCCCATAAAAATGAATCGGAAAAGGCAATTGTTTTTGTTTATTCTTGTGCTGGGCTTAACAGACATTTTTCAGTCAATTTACAGATTAATTTATTTGTTATTTGTTTGTTGCTTTTGTTATGACGTGTGCTGTAAAAAAAAAATTCAGCAACAATGAAACCGTTTTTAATTATGATAATATAAACAAAACCGAAATTATTTCATTGAAAGAAGAAACTGAAGAACATGATGGCCGAGAACTCGACATGGATGTTCCTGCACAATGGCTTGAGGATCCTAGCCTTATATTGCCAACATGGCTGCTTGAAGATAATTCAGAAGTCCAATTGATGAGGTGTGGAAATCTTCAGTTGACGATCGGGGACGGGTTGAAGAAAGAACCCGCCAAGGAATTTTTAGGGGAAATACAGCAAGTCGTTATCAAATTACGAACCCCAAATATTCGCAGTATTCTTCTAAAAAATCATGGGCTAACCCAACCTTTGGATACTGTGACTCGATGGGATTCAAAGTTTGCAATGATTGATCGACTACTTTTTTTCAACATTATTGTGAATAATGAGAATTGATATTAACTACAGCCAAATGGAAAGAAGTTAAGAATATAAGAGATCTCCTGACAAAGCCAAATTTTACGACAGTAACCCTTCAAGCAGCTGACGTAACTCCGGGAGTTTTCATGAAGGATGGCAAAAACATGCAAAATTTCTCCAAGATAATGGCGGACAAATTACTAAGGGAATTTTTACCTTCATGCGAAAACGTGAAGAAAATCTTTTCCAAAACACCCATTTTCTTGCCGGAGTCCATGTAGATCCCCGGTACAGAATTTTCCTGAGTTCGTCGCAAACGACAAAAGCAAAAGAAGAACTTTTGATATCGTCCGATGACTTGAAAAACTAAAGATTTTTAAATGTTTTGATATGAGGCAAGAGAGCGAAAGGCTGGAATCCTCAACAATTGAATCCGAGCAGCCGCACCGAGTAGTAAGTTTTCAACAATCACAGAAAGAAAAAACAAATAGTTCGATTTCAGCAGACAATTCTTCAGAAGATGATGATTTTGAAAAAGAGCTGGACAAGCTGGAAAAACGTCAGTGTTTCAGAAATGCAACATTCGACTGAAGAAGACTTTGAGAGAAAGTTTCACCCCAAAATTTTCATACAATCGAGGGTATAAGAAAAATCAGCGTTTGAAGTTATTGAGGGTTACTCATATCTAATTCAAGCTGCTATCGAGTTGCATCGAGTATGTCTACTACACAAGCCAGTGTCGAGCGATTATTTTCTGCCTTAAAATTAATATTAAATGATATAAGACTGTCAGCTGTTCTGTTTTATAGAATTAATTATGATGATTAATAAAGTTTTAATTAAAAAAACTACTTGTTTTTAATATTTGAGCTTTGGTAATACAAATTAAAAAATGTATTTGGAGCATGGAGCGGAGCATGGAGCAAGTATTTTCATGTCGGAGCGGAGCTGGAGCGGAGCAATTATAAATTTTGTCTGCTCCAAAGCCCTGCTTGAATGGGTCTCCTTATAAATTCCGACATGCCCAGTTCTTTTAACAAGTTTTTAGCTGATCCCAGTTGAGTTATTCCTTGACTCAGGGCAATGTATTCACTTTCTTGGGTACTTGATGCTATGATGCTTTGCTTTCGTGACGTCCATCCTATTGCTCCATTGGCTAGGATCGTCAGATATCCAGAAGTAGATTTTCTTTCATCGGGGTCGTCTCTCCAACTTGAATCACAAAAGGTTGTTATATCTTTTCCCAGAGCCGTTTCTAGGTGTTCTGCCACCCTAGGCGAGAACTGAAAAATGCCGCTCCCTCCCTTTCCCCCTCTCTCACCCTTATTGACACCACTCAATAAAACCGACACTTGAGAATGACCTGTGAGACAAAAATGTCCGTGTGCACAGGGCGCAAGAGGGAGGGATATATCAAGTCGCGACATGATCGCGAGAGAGCGCACACGTCTTTTTCTAGAATTCTTTGTTTAATAATTAATAATTTCACTGTTTGTTTTATATATATATATATATATAATATAATATAAAATTAATTTTTTCCGTCCTTCGACCGCCCTAGGCGGCCGCCTAGTCTTGCCTAATGGTAGAAACGGCCCTACTTTCTTTATATCAGTTTTTTCTTCTGTACCTTTTAAATAGCGAATGACACTTTTAATTTTTGCCATATCATTGTTCGTTGGTTGGTTACACTTTCTTGCACAATAATTCATTGCGTATGTTATGTCTACTTGTGGCGGTGATATAATTTAAACTGTCCATTAGACTTCTATATTGCATGTGTCCTTCTTTGTCTAGGGTCTCGCTTGAATCCTTTTCTGGTGCACCTTGTTTCACAATGGACATAGGCGTTGAAATCGGCTTACAACCTTCCATGTTCAAGGTTGTACAGTATATTTATTTATATTTATTCAGTATATCTTTGATTAGATGACTTTGGCTAATTTTCAATACAAGATCTTTTATATTATATTGAACTTTCATCCCTAGAAAATCCCTGATCTCTCCTTGATCTTTTATTCCAAAACAGTTATCAAGTATTTTCTATAAACTAGCTATTGCTTCCAAATTTGGTCATCATGTTTTCAATGTAATTTTAGTTTTATTATATTTATTGCTATTTTTTTAAGTATGTTGCGTAATTTTTTTTAAAAAAGAAGAGGTGTGGAAAAACGGTGGAAGTTATGACTTTGTTCTTCGACTGCTACTGGCTTTCGAATATCTGTGGAAGCATAGAGAATTCCCTGGGATGCCTTTTCTTTTGAAAAAACAAAATAAATAAATAAACTGCACCGAACTGCAACCTATAAGTTAGACCTGAGTCCGTAAATGCTCTCATGACCTGAAGATGCTCTTCCAAGCAGTGGCGGATTTAGCACTTGAGAGGCCCTAGGCGGAATTCAAATTTGAGGCCCCCTCTAAATATTTTCACTACCCCTACACAGTGGCGTACCAACGCCTTTGGGGGCCCGGGGCGGGAGTTCCATTATTCCACAACCAAAAAAAAAAAAAGGAAATACTTCTTAGGTGGATGGGGCCCCTAGGCTGACTGATGGGGCCCCCTAGGCTCGCTTTTACAACCAAAAAACAAAAGGAAATCTTGCTTTTACAACCAAAAAAAAAAAAAGGAAATAAGCTAAATTTTGAGGCCCCCTTGATTTATGAGGCCCGTGGCGCGCGCCTCCTGCGCCTATGCGGAAATCCGCCACTGCTTCCAAGGAAGTTAAAGGGAGATTTGGTTGCATGGGACTCCAAATAATAACTGTTGTGAGACAGTAAACCTTTACTAAAAAAAAAAAAAAAAAAAAAACTCAGGAGAAACGATATTGACATTTAGATTGAGCTAAATTGAAGATAGTAGCTAAGTACTAGTGAAATTAAGGGGATTACAAGAGGATATAGCCAAAGTAGTTTTTATCTAAAAAACCTAAAACCTAAACATTTCCATAGCAACTCGCGACGATGTGTCACGGAGATTATTTAATATGAACCACTTCTTAGCAGAAAGAAAGGTTAATAAAAACAAACAATGTTTCAAAGATGTGACAGGAACCTAATTACCGATTACACACGATCTACAGGAATTCTTTTATCATAAAAAATTATTTATCTTCTCTGTTTAGCTGACAATGGTGGTCGTTACTCCATATTTAAGTCGGAGGTCTTGGCGTGCATTTACCGTCTCCTACTGAACATTCAGATATAACCACTTTGTGGATCTGTCGTGTGACAAGAACCAGCAATGAACTCTGGACCCGACTGTGTATTGATTTTGACAGTACCGGAATTGTCTGCATGATCTAGTCAGAAAAGAATATCACTTTTGGATAGAAAGCAAGATTATTGCATATATCACAAATCGTGTTTCTATTGTAAATGTCTTTTACCAAGTTGCTGTTGTCTTTGACTTTTACATCCCCTCTCAGGGCATCTGTTGTAACAAAAAAAGAAAACTACTCTTACGAGAGTGAAAATGTTCAAGAAAGCCTTTTATACATAGAATGAGTTTCTTCAGAAGTACAACAAAGGGTGGGAACTCTTACATTTTCTGGTAAAGTGCGTGTAGCCCTGCAAAAATAATGATCTCTATAGTAAAGGCATATTTATTAAACCTTATTTCCATCGCATCCTGGTCTCACGAAGAATATATATTTCTTCTCCCATATAAATTTACACTGATCAGCCAAAACATTAGGTCCACCTACTTAATATTACGATGATCCTCCTCTCGACGTCAAAACAGCCTTCATCCGGGGAGGCATGGATTGTACGAGATTTTGATAGGTGCCCTGTGATAGCTGGTACTATGATGTCACCAGAAGATCCTTCCTGCAAATTACGTCGCTGAGGCCACGCATCTCGAACACGATTCTCCAACTCAAACCCCAAATGCTCGATCGGAATTCATATCAGCGGAATTTGCAGGCCTTGGTAATATCTGGAACTCTTTCCTTAAGTTTTGTGAACCATTCCCTGACAATTTGAGTTATATGAAACATTGTCTTGCTGATAGAAGGCATCTCCATCAGGGAAAACGGTAGCCATAAACTGGTGTACTTGATCAGCAATGATGTTCAGGTAGGTGACACCTGCCAGAGATCTGTCTATAGGGATTAGGCCCAAGCGTTTCACAGGAAAACATCGTCCAGATCATCGTGCTCCCTTCTCCTGCCTGTATTCGTCCCACAATACATCCAGGTGAGAAGGCTTCGTTTGGTAAATGTCACAACACGTGCTCGACCATCCACATGGTATAACAGGACTCGTGATTCGTCGGACCAGAAGACCTTCTTCCATTCCAATTTTTATGCGCACGTGCCCACTTTTGGCGATGAACAGCTGTTAACAGAGGCACACGAAGGGGTCTGCGGCTCTGAAACCCCATATTCAAGAGTGTTCGATGAACAGTGTGTTCCGACACACTAACACCATCATCACTATTGAAACTGTGAGAGATTTGTGCCACAGTACCATTCCTGTTGCTTCGTACAAGACGAGACAGACTACACTCATCTTTTGCATCAATGCGTCATGGACGGTTTGTCGTTTCGCCAGTTTGGACCAGCTTTGATAGACCCTCAATGCTGATGAGCTCGAACAGTCACTAGCCTCACTATTTCAGAGAAGCTCTGACCAAGAAGTCTGGTCATCACAATTTGATCTTTGTCGTGTAAATCGGTTACTTTATCCATTTGTGCACCGTAACAAATACTGCTCATGCAACCTCGCTATCAGCTCTTAAATACCCTCTCGATGACCTTGTCACTTGCTCCTGTGCATCTGTAGGACCGGTTCATTCTGTAGCCCGGGGTGGTCCTAATGTTTTGGCTGATTGGTGTATATGTACCTAAGCATCTAAGTGGATGTAAACAGATTCTGGCATGGCTTTTCATAAGAGGATGTACTGCTTAAATCTCTCTGATTTGATTGTAGGAAAGAACATAAGCTATCCTCAAATTGTTCTTTTGCTATCCTCTTAGATATATTATATATATTCCTTACTACGATATACTCCAAGGACTATTCGGCAAAATAGTCTTCAATTAATGTCCTTGATTAGGTTGAAGGAGTAAAATGGCAAAGGTCTGGTTTTGAATAAAAATAAGAACATTAAAAGTTGAATTATTAATATTCTGAATGTAAGCTTATTACAGGTCGACCATCACTAATCCGGCTCTAATTTCGGCTAGCATAATTTCAAATTTCCCGGGTCGCCGCATGAACCTGCAGCTAATGTTTGATGGCGCTACTTGCTGTATAAACACTGTTGGCGTCACTTGCAAACACTGACAAGCCATTCCAATTTGTTTTTATCCATTTTATTGTTATACCTGCTCATTTTTAGTCCCAGCCATAGTTCCAATTAATAAAGGAAATGCTTCTTGACTTTGGAAACGGCAGTGATGAATTTTCTTGTGTAAGTCAACAGAACTACCTGCACCATTTAGTTCATCTGTGCATCATTAAAATTTCACATATTCATTTAATGTTTCTTTTTTCTTTATTAACCAACTTGTACTGATTTACGGGGTATTTTAAAGATAGGGTGAGTTGGTTAATTGTTGGTTAACTGTTTAAATTCTAACCTAACCTTCTGTGATCCGGCAACATCACTAATCCGGCACTCTATCGGCCCAATGTTGCAGGATTAGTGATTGTCTATCTGTATATCCAAATTTAATTAGACTGCAGCTGTTTTCTGAAATTAGTTAATGAAGAATTAAAGAAAGGAATGATATAAAATGAATCCTCAGTGATAATGCCTTTTCATTCGTTCAATCATAAGATGCTGCTTCATTATTGCTAGTTGTAAATTTCATATTTACAGTATTGTAGCTTACATAAATCCAACAAATGATGATACTTGTCCACAATCTAATTTCTGAAATCCTTGGACCCATTTGTGTTTCGGTTCTGTATTATAAGCTGCAATAACTCCACTTTCAGTGCTATTTGTAATGAGAAAAGTTTCCTTTTTTTTTAACTGTTACTGCAACTTTTTTTTTTTTTTTGGGGGGGGGGGGCATTGTGTCAATCAAATTACATTTACGAAAGAGAGGGTAAAAAGTATCCGAAAGAGAAAAATGATCTGACAGCAGCAGACGCACTTCTAACATTAACAGCTCTCACACACAACTTAGACAACCGACACACCTGAACCACAGCAGTGTGAGTCATTGTTCGGTCAATGTTTGATGCTACTCGAGAAAAAAAAATTCACTTCTCATTGCTTTTGGGAATTTCGGATATGGGATTGTGAACCTGAGTAGTAAATTCTCAACACAAACACATTTTGGGAATTATTTGCTAACTGTGGTATCTGTATGATTTCGGAGACACTATTTTATTATAACCAAACTGCAATTCTAAGTTCACTCAAGTAAGTAATTTGATTTAATCTTTAAAAGATGAAGTTGAACTTGATCTTAGTAGTATGTTCCCTTTACTTTTCAATGATGTTAAGAAGCGTTTGATTCCAAGGTAATTTTATTCTTGTTTTTTAAGGGGAAGAAAATATTGCTGTTTCAAAGAAAGACGATGTCATCTAAGTAGACCATGTTGATTATACATTTGGCTATACTTACTTTGGGTTGTTTTCTTTTGTTTGTTTTACCGAAAAGAACGATCCAGAATTTGGGCAATTAGGGACATAGAAAGCATTAAAGAAAGTACTATTTACTATTTTTTTTTCCTACTAAAAAAAGTCTTGTCTATAAAACAACGAAGAATTTGGATGTTCCTCGATGTAAAATACAATGTTAAATCTGGATATTTGCGGCAAAGTAAAAATGAGAGCAAATTTGCCCTTACGTTTCAGCAACACGTATTACTTAGCTTATGATGCAGTAGATTATTAGAAACTAGCAGCAAAGCCTGTCGGACGACAGACAAAAAAAAATCTGAAAAATCATTTTATTATCAACTACAAAAGTAAATAACTCCTTATAAACTACATTTTTTGTAAAAACAGCATCAGATCCTTCTATTAGATGTCCTTGATCCATTCGGTCAAGAATTTTGATTTTGACGTCGCAAGCACGACGTGCTCCAGAAATAGCAACATATAACTGTCCATGACTAAAACAGGCTCTGGTAAATAAATACCAACCATATCTAAAGTTTGTCCTTGTAAATAAAGTTTACTAAAAGTCAGAATGGAATAATTATTATTTTTGATCCATAACGCCGAAAGGCATTTAAAACTCACCTTTGTAATCTAAATACTGAGCTTACTTGTGAACGAAGCTTCTACGGCAAAAATGGTTTTGAGTTTCGAAATCAGCGTAAAAAACTGAGTAAGTACGCAAAATTTCATTAAAATGGGTGCAGTGGTAACAAAATTATTTGGTTTTGAACGTAAGTTTTGTTAGAATTTCAGTTGTCGAGGTCAGTTCCCAAGAATAAAATTTCATGGAAACAAAATGGAATGACAATATATATATATATATATATATATATATATATATATTTGATTGGTTATCCAGAAGATTCAAGAATTTCAGTACATGTGCTTATAAGTATTTTTTTGTATTGCTTTAGAGAGTCAAGTAACCACGTGGTAGGAACTTGATTGCGGGCTGGAAGAGCCGGATCGATCCCCGGCATAGATTTTCCACGATGAATTTCGATGAATAGATTTTCCTCCACACGGGTCCTAAGGTCCACCGAGCCCTCTATAAAATGGGGATTGCATTTCTTTCCCAGGGGTTAAAGGCGTACGGCGTCGGTACCCAACCTCACCTTAGTCCCGTTAATCATGAAACGCAGGGTGCCTTACCTCCCGCGACCCCACTTATAAGGATCTATAGTGGGATACCGGTACTTTAACTTACCTTATACGTTAATGCATTAATAAATTACAGGCATTACAGAACTCTGATTTCCAGTTGAAAAACCCAAAATTTAAATACAGGTCGAATATAATATTAAACAATTTTTTTGTCAAGCACGTCATTGTCTATATGCTTTTAATTTATTGTCTAATAACGTTTTCAAAATTTTTTGAATTCAATTAAGTAACTTGACAGCTTAATCTTCCGGTTCAATTACGAAAAAATTAAATTATTATTATTACTACTTGTTTATTCTCTATAGAATACATTGCACATGGATCTTATATTAGTACAGTTTACTCTCAAACTTCGATATCTCGAAAACCTTGATATGTCGAAAAATTATTTTTCCCCTTGATATTACATTTTCATCTAATGTTAATTTTAATTCTTATGTCGAAACCTTCACTCAAAACCTTGTTATGTCGAATATTTTTCCAAGTAAAAAAATGAATTTTTCCAGAAAAATCGCCATTCAGTTGTGTCTAAGCCAATTGAGGTACTGTAGAGGTACTTTTTTTTGAGGGATTTCCTCACTCCGGGATGTTACCTCGATATTTCGGCCCCGTGCCTCGGGCCTTCTTCGGGAGATGTATAAAAGTCAATTACATGAAGGAAAGCGCAGAACTAACAACTTCCGTCGTTAGTTTCTCGGATAAGTTGCTCATGATGTTTGTTCCGAGCAAGAATCTCTCACTTTTTTAAGAAATTCTAGCAATGTAAGTTCATTGTAAATCTTTTCAATTTACTGTAATTATTTTCGACTACTTTTAAAAATTAAAATTATCATTGCTGTATTTAGACTTATTGTCAACTATCATTACATATTTATACTTATTCTCATCTATCAAGACTCTAATTTTTAGAATGTTATTCATATCTTGTGTTTTTACGTGAATTTTTATGTTTTGGTTATGACCTTGTTATCTCGAAAAGTTGCTATCTCGTATTTTTTTTAGCGTCCCTTCGACTTCGAGTTATCGAGAGTCTACTGTACTAATACGAATTAAGAATAACTGCTGAATGTACGACATTAACTTGTAGTAGGCCAGTTGAAATGTTTTCAAAATTCAACATGACGAGATAGCGTGATCCCTCCTAATGAAATTATAAATGGTATACCGTAACTCCTTTAGGCATACCTTTTTTTTTTATCTCAGGTCCTTACGTAGATGCTAGAATGCAATCTTAGAAATCTGATTATGTCTCTTTATAATAATAAAATTAGTAGATCCCAATATAGGACAGCCAAAAGGTATCTCAGGATTCCCAAACCCGTACCCACATGGCCCTGAGGTTTATTATTATGTAGTCTAAGTATGTAGTCTAAGTATTCTTGCACGCTATTTGAGCTTCTGAAATATTAATTTTAATATGTAAAGTAATACTCTGTAATTACAGTAATTTGAAACGAAAAATTGTTAGAAATAAAATCAATTAAAGCTTGGCTTGGCGAAAGTTGTTAGAGAGGGTGTGTCAATTACTAACAAAAAAAACCGTAACTCATTGTAACTCATTGTAATCCTTATTATTATAAATTCAAATATTTTTAAATATCAATTTTTACTTAATAATTGCTTTTCTATTCATATTTTGAATAAATGGTGTCTTCATGTAAATGCAATCTAGAATCTCATTCCTTTGATGATCTGAAAATTTAAAGTAATGACTTTTTTTTTTTAAAAAAAATTCTTCAGATTTCAAATAATTAGAAAGCAAGAGAGTAAATCCTCCCCACCCCCCTTCCAAGAAAAAGAAAAATAATGATTAGATTTAATATTTTTGTTTGTTGCATATATGGGATTTGTAGCAAAGTCTATTCTCGTCAGTAGCATACCTAAGTTTCTTGACCCAGGAGTAGAGTGATCAAAATGTCATCCCAGCAGTTCTTCTCTTCCAACAAACAAACAACACAACAAAGAAAACAACAATAACAGATAGAATCCTAGTTTGCTCTGACGTTCTACTTGCCTTCTCTCCTCCCAGCTACGGTTACTGATTCTACCAATGTCATTTAGGAAAGAATCTATTGAATCAGATTTTAAAAATTTTTCCTAGTCTTGGTAGAGAGAAATGGACGTTTGGGTCATCCCGAAGATGACTGTAATCTACCCAAAAAGGAAAACTTTCACTGGCACTAATATGTAAATAAGACAGTAAAATGACAAAAATGAAATGCAAGTTACAATTTTCTTTTTTAAAAAAGGGTAATTATATTTCAAATTAAAAATAAAAATATTACACAATTATGATCTACAGACAGGGCTGGATTGCTTTCATCCCTCACCATTTTAAGAACAGTGAAACTCCAATAATATCTTTAATATAACAACTATACAAAGTATGTTTTGATTATATTTACATTATATTATGCAAAATACATTTTTACATTTTTCCAATTGTGGTCAAGCCGTTCCTAACCTCCCCCCCCCCCCCCTAAATATTTGCCACCATAGGTAATTGTATGACATAGAACCGGTTCACATTTTCTGCTCATGGTTTGGATGGTATAAAAATTCTGTAATCTATATTTGCAAATCTCAATCAGATTAATTAAATAAGTAGAAGGAATTAATAATATTTCCAAATCTAACATATACAGTAAATCTGTCATTTACAAAGTAAACATTCTGATAAAAAAAAAAACAACAACATATAATTATCAACTACACAACTGTCGTGTTCTAACAGAATTCAATTTTGCTGTTACAGTGTTTCAAGTTCCTGCCTCCCAGCTATCTTTGACATCAGCAAAATATAAGGATTGCTGAACCTTGCCTTTTATGATTACATTACAAATAGGCATCGTCAATACTACAATAATGTCCATTCATTATCTTATTGACCCGTAATTCATATATGGTAATTTCTTTCGTAACTGCAATTAGTTTTGATTCAACCATTAAAGTCTTTGGTGGTGCAAGCGATGCAGCTGCATGCTCTCACTATTCTAACGTACTTCCTCATTCGATCTTGGCCTGGGCAGTTCAAATCGACGGCCACACTCTGAAAATCGGACGGGGCGCATTTCGTGCAAGTGGTAATAGGCTCAGCTTCATCTGTCGGTACGAACAATGAGGAGCACAGTCCGTAGCATAAGTGGTTCTTTACGGTGACATTGTCGCAGCCTTCGTGACTAACAGTCTGAACGAATGGATGCAGGAGACATCTATCGGGCATCAATGCGGAAGCATTGAGAGGAACTATACGGCCCCGCTCTGTGCCGCGAAAAAGTGCTTCCCTGGCCTCCGACGGTCTCTGCGGTGGCAGGATAGCTGACGATGAGTGGAAGACGTTGGGGCGGTTGGGCATTGAAGGGAATTTCCGCAGAATGGTGTGTTGCCATCGGCGAAGGAAAGGAGGAACTTGTTGATGGATTGTTTGGTCAATTGAGTTCTCCACAACATCCGTGTATTCTTCAAGATCGTATCGCCGATGATTGTTGCTGCCACCTGATGGATGTAAGCGAAACGACTCACTGGTTGAAGCTGCCCAGCAGGAAATTCCCACAAGCAAAGGAAGAATTAGGAACTGAATAGAAGACATTTCTCTGAATCTAGAAATTAAGAGAAGAAAACATAATATCAGAAGTAGTTCACAAAAACAACACAAAATCTAAAACCACTAATATTCACAAATAGTATGACTTGAATTAAAATAAAAGGCACTCAATTTGCTAAAATAATTATAAAAAGATGATTACTGTAATTGTAAACATTGAAGAATCACGCAGGCTATACTTTTTTTTTTTTTTAATAAAATACTATGACTCGATTCCCATCAATCTGTTGCCGCACTGTTTGTTTTTGTTTTGTTTTTCCCGTAGTTAATATTATTAGTTTTATAAACTTTTTTTTCATTTGTTTATATAATTTACACAGAACAATCAATTCATGCACCACAGCTAATATTACATGAGTATAAAATAAAACAATTGTATGTAGTTATTTATGAATGTAATTCAATATTTAACCTAAAACACTTGAGATTATTATAAATTTTAGCATAATTAGTTTTCATGCAATTTTTTAAGCAATTATAATTCTTCATGTTATTAATACAAATGCAATAATTATTTAAATTTAAATATTAATACATAAAAATTGTTTACAAATGAATAAACAATGAACAAAGGTCTTCAACAAATGCACTTAAAGATGATGTAGTCGCATGAAAATGATGTAATTAATCCGAAAAAGCACCCATGCCTCAGTAAAATATTGTCTATTTACAAAATCCGTATTAAAACGCTTACAGTTTAGTCTATTGTAAACGTCACTAAAAAATAATTTTGTTATACCAGCATTACTGGAATCAATGTAGGCCTAGCTATAATTCCAGTTAGTAATTTATATATTTTTTAATTTTTAATAAATACCAGGGGTGCAGCAATATATTCAATATATTGTAGTTCGGCTACACATTTTGCAGTTCTATCTGCCATTTCGTTACCTACACTGTGTCAAATAACAAATAATATTTGTTTATATTATTTTATTTGAACCAGATGGAATAAGTAAATAGTAGTTTGAATATTTGTACTGTTATTACAAACAAAAATAGTTCATTCTGAAAAACAAAAAGAATTATTGTTATTTGTAATAACAGTACATAGTATCTATCAACTTTCAAGGATTTACTAATCTGTGGTATAGTTTCAGGAGTAAACTGTTACAAACTCGAATTTCTATTTTTATTATCATCCTGTCATTTTTGATAAAAATTTCAAAAGGAAAAATCACAAATACTTTTTCGATAAAAGACTCGGGAAGGGAAGATCCTATTGATGAGAGTCACCGCAAACCTGGAAGCGACCCCCAACAATGGAAAAGCAAGAAAAATAAAATGTTGTGTCTCACGACATCAACGAAGGTCTTTTCCTACGACCTGCAGGATGAAAGGACTTTAAACACTGAACTGAAGGCTCAAAATTAATTACTTGAATAATAACAAAAGTTTAATGTGCTGCGAAATTGGATAATATAAACAAAGATAAGAAACAAAAGAACAGCACCTGAATCGAATTCAAATTGCCTTTCCGATTCAATTAGGAGAGGAGTTAGGTACGGTCGTTTCGTCCTTCAACGGACTCTTCAGCCCAACCCTGCCTCTCCCGATAAAAGACTCGGAAAGGCAAGAATATGTGAGAATTGATGATGAAATTGCTACCACTTCCAGGCTTCGATTTCCAAAATTGTTTCGCAAGTTTTAAGATTCCAATGCATTAGAAAGTGAGGATAACGATAGTGATACTGAAAGTGAAGCGGTAACATAAGCAGAAGCACTCAGAGCATTAAATTTTCAGAAACTACACAACTTAGAAAACATTGTACAAAAGATGAAACCAAAAAAGCGACAGTCCTGTATTATGGATTATTTTAAGTAAGGTCAATTGTACATCAGTACTTGCTTGAGCATTCTAGTACTATTTGTATAGAACTTTATTCCGAATTAAAAATTTTTTTTAATAATTTCTTTCTGATTCCATTAATAATTAATTCATTAATAATTAATTTTTGGTTCAACTAAATTAAAAAATTATAACCTAATAAACTGATATTTTTGTACGTATTAAATTTTACAAAGAATTATACTGTATTTATATAATGCTTTTTTATTGACAAATGCATATGAATCGGTTATAAGGTCAACCCGCTTATAAGGTCACTTTCGCGAGGTCCCAAGGGGTGACCTTATATCGAGGTCCGACTGTATATATAACATTGAACACAAGTGTCATGTCACAATTGTTGAACACAATTGTATTGATCTTTTAGATCAATTTTACCTCTTGGTTTCATTTTAAAATCTGAAAGAATAAATTCAAGATCATGCTATCGTATTCAGATCCTCGACATAGTAATCCGAACTCTCGAACCAGGCATAGTGACGGGCGCCGGTTATGAGACATATCTTAACATGGTAAATATTGCGAATTGTAATACGAGTAGCTTTAAATAGCTGCTTATTCGCTGAACTTTGTAATTTTAAGCATACATAAAAATATAAAACGGAAACAGAATAAAAAAAAAGTTTTTTTGAAAAATATTGCTTTATAATAATATACGAAATAATTAGAGCTAAGATCAACCGTGGAATCTATTATTATTCACAAAAATAATACTCTTATTAATTTTTATTGTTATTATTAAGTTCTCACAATATACAATTAAGAAAGTCATATTTACATCCTAAGATTAAACCAAAGATGGAATACAAGTGATAAAAAGACAAGGCATAATTATTTCTCAAAATAGATCATAAGAAAACTGTTAGTCACTTTCCCGCCTTTCAATAACCCTTAAGGAAAATGGCGGCAATGAAGAGAAGAGGACTTTTCTTATTAAGACAAAAGCTGAGCAAATTATTATTGAGAAATGTCGCAATCATAAACGTAGTTATTAAGGAGAAGAAAATGTTTATTTTTTTTTTAAAAAAAGCGCTAGGAAATGTTGAATTAAGTCTTTTTTTTTTGGTTAAGTCTCCTACACATAACATTCAAATACTTCAAATGGTAATACTTTATTTGAAGGGACTATTCATTCACAAGTTTCGTCTAGAATTCGAAATCAAAAATAACATCAGACATGGTTTGAGAGGCAAAAACCATTTTCGCTTACTCTTACCTAAATAATAAACGAAATAAAATAAACTATTAATAAATACAAGAAAATTGTTAAGTATTATTTGAAATTCAATAGTAGCCTTTCTTCTTATACGTATTTGAAGTTAAAACAGTTAGAATACATTCACTTTTTTCATTTAGAACCATAACTCACAAAATATTTTGCTCTTCCTGTTTACAAGATAACAAACGTAATTTGCTGCCCTCTACCGGGAATTAATAATATTAGTGACTTTTTTTTTCTCCCTCCTTAGGCGAAGATAGAATTTATTAAAAAATTAGGAGGACGCCAACGCTTAGTGAACTCAAATATACTTTTCCATGAAAATTTTCTTAAGTTAATCCAGCCAAAGAACGATTAATTAAACGAAAAAGCTGAATAAACTGAATGTATGAATAAACAATGGTATACTTTTTTTTTTCATTTTAATAAACAATTTGGTTTAAGAAAAATTATGGAATTAGAATTAAAGATTCATTAATAAACAGATTTTCAAATTTAGATTTCAAATCCATGCTTTACTTTATTAAGTGGAATTAATTCTGACATATTAAATGTATTAAAACATTCATAAAATTGACATGATGAACAAAAAATGATCAACCATGTATTTGCTCTTCACATGTATGTCATCTTCAGTACGCAGGTCAATTAAAATTTTCTTTCCCTGAAATGAAGCACATTTTGATACATTTAATAACTTTTTTTTTTTCGAAAAAAAAGATAATAAATGTATATTTCTCTTTAAATAAAGAGAAATTCATATAGTATGGTACGATTAATCAAATATATATCATATAAACTTTGATGTTTTATTCGAAGAATCTTTTATACTCATTAACCATTAATAAAAACCTTCAATTTGATTAATTTATCAAAATGTTGCCAAAAAATATAGTCAGAAGTCATGGTTTGATAAGAGCACCAATTATAAAAAAAAATGCACTTGAGATATCTTTTATTATTGCTATTATTATTAAGTTTTTTTTTCTTTGAAACAGTGGATAAAATCAATAAAAGAATAATAACCTAAAAAGAGAAAATATAAAGAGATTATTAGGCCTAGAACGTGAAATTGAAATATATTACGACAAAAAAAAAAAAAACCCACTTAAAATAAGTAGAATTTCAAAGTAACTTCAACGGAAATCTTAACCTAAACCATCTGCTGGAATTACAAAAGGTGGTTGTCCGAAATGCATGCAAGGATCGTCAAGTGTATACACAGCAACGAAATAAGACACAGCAACGAAATAAGAGAACTAGTCCCTGACATTCGGAGAACTGCAGCTTTTAAATGTGAAAACGCTAAATAATAATAATAAACAGCTCTCTACTCCTCACAAAAAATTTGATACAAACATTTATAACTTTTCGTCAAACGTTCTTCTTTACAAAGAATTTTAAGGCAGAAAAATAGAATCGTGGAACATATTTTCAGGTATGCAAACAACAACAACACATCGTGATTTTTCCTAAAAGAATTCGACATTTTTTTAGCGGAAATAAATCTCTCGCGGATGACGTAACTCGAGGTATGAATTACGTCACTCTTTGGTTTCAAGGTTAAGAATGCGAGAAAGAGGGAAGCGATGGGAGAGAAGGAGGAATGTGGAAGAAAAAATGAGGAGGACCTTCATCGCGGGAATCTCGAAAATCAACTTATCGAGTTGTTCGTTTTGACACGTGATGCTAATCGATTGAGTTGTCATTTAATTTTTTTTTCTTTCGTTATTTAAAAAATTTCGCTTATAATGCAAATTTACATAAAAACATCAATTATTTAACAAACTTTACGCCTAAAGTATTAATTAGATTAGATAGAGACATAAGTAAATGTTAAAAAATATAATTATTGTAAACAATGAATTTAATAATAAAATGTAAATAAGTTAAAAATAATAGGAAGAAGTATCTAGTAAGAATAATAATTTTCCAGATTTTTTCCTTTTCTTTTTTTTTTTTTTTCACATATGGAAATTCTTTTTTTAGAAAAAATAAATAATAATAATAATAAATAAATAAATAAATAAATAAATAAATAAAGGGTAGGGAGATTGTTTTTTTCTTAGGAAAAACAAAGGTATTTTTCAAAACTTATTACAAAAAAAAAAGTAGATATTACACAAAACAACACAAAAATAAAATAAAAATAAAATAAAATAAAAGTACAAATCATGCTTGTATTTGTTTTGTGACTGCCTCAAGATCTTGGTTAGTCTTTTAAAAAAGAGAAATTAATGGAGAGAATTACAGTGAACAAATTAAATTACAATTATTTCGAAATGGTAATGAAAAAATATTAAAAACAAAAGAAACTAAGTTATGAATTTTTCAGCATTCTTTAGTAGGGAAAATTTTGACGTTATTAACTGGAAAAATCTGGAATAAACTTTAAAAAAAAAAAAGAAAAAAGAAAAAAACTTAAAAGAAAAAAAAAAACTTGAATTAACTTCATATCAAGAATGTATCATGTTATGATTTTCCGAAAATGCTTTATATATATTAAAAAAAAAACAAAAAAGAAAAAGAAAATGTGTAAGTTTTGCTTCAAAATAAATAAATTTCGTTTTAAAAGATAAAAATCCGCTGAAATGATTTTTACAAAATTTGTTTAAGAATAGTCTGAGCTTACTTTAGATCAATTTAAAAGTATCTTTATGAGCAATTAATTATCATCTATTCATTGGTATTTTGAAATATTTCGAACAACAATAAAAAATTGCGTAACCAGTTAAAAAAAAAAAAGAAAGAAAGAGGGAGAGAGAGAAAGCAATAAGTTCTTAGAGAATCAATTGGATGCAATGTTACCTTGGCAAATGGGAGAAGACTGTACGAGCAATGAGTGCGACTCTTGAGGTGGCCGCCACAAAAACTGACCGGGAGTTCTGTGACCATTGGAGTTGGGGCCTATTATATGGGGCTAACCTGATCCGGGACCTTGGCTGCAGGGGTTGGGAGGGAGGCAGCGGTATTGTCGGCAGGGATCCCGCCGGTATTGTGTGGCCAGGGTCACGCCACCGCCTTGTTTCGGCGCGCACGCAGGGCCAAGTAATCGGAGCCGCTGCGAGCGACGGCAACCACCTTGACGTGCCGAGAAAACCAACCGAATATCTCGCGGCGGGAAATGCCTCACGTTAAACGCCCTCGCCTAAAACTTTACATTTCTTTCTTTTTATTGTTATTATTTATTGATAATAATATAACAGCTTTATTGATATTTCTAAGTGATAAACGGGAAATAGGAAATATTTTATTTTATTCCTGAAGTTGAATAAATTTGGTTGAAAATTATTGGCAATAATTATTAGAATGGAATGTAAAAGCTGTAGACATAAACAAACAAACAAACAAAAAAAAAAAAAGAACGTAATGACACAATAAAAAACAAAAAAAAAAAGGAATCTAATAAAAATTGACTAATTCATTTAAATTTATTTTTTACTGTCTAATTTTTTTTTACTATTATTTAATACATCAAAGTGAAAATTCCGTTACTTAGTATCCTCTCTTCGAAATTACACGTCAAGTATTAGCAATGGTTGCATTTTTTTTTTTTTTCTAATTTAAAAATTACGAAATACTGATTTACAATAATAAATGTCAGTTACTTACAATACTAATTTGAAAATTGTTAAAACAATTTTTTTTTTGCCATGCTAATTTGAAATTACAAAATAATGAAATTAAAAAAAAAAAAAATAGTAGGCCTATTAGTTTCATTTTTTTTTTTTTTTAACTCTTGCTTTTTACCTCACTTCTTCCTTTATTTATTAAGTTACCAATTAAAGGTCAGTTGAATTGAAGTTTGTATTTTTCTGTATTGTCGACAATTACTGTTCGGTTTTGTTTACGAGAACCTTCAACGCTTTTGCGCATGCGTCAGGTCTCCTTCGATTTCTTCAAAATAGGGGTGAGGAGAAATAAAGAGGGGATGTTTACTTTTTATCAGTGTTAGTTTACTAGTAGCTGCGTTCTATTTGCGCTTTTCGGGAAAGAATTATGGAAAGAATAAACACTATTGCAAAAATGCTCCTCCGTTATTTTTTCTTAAAAGCGAAAATGTCCAAAAGAATTTCTTAGGAAAGTACCCATCTCAGCGTATCACCCCTCTGCGGAGTAGAATCGTCCGCCAGTGTGGGTCTGTCTTTCGAAAACGAACAGTACATTTATTTTTAAGCAATTTTTATGTTTATAAATTAATAAAAAAATAAATAAATAAACAAATCGTAACAGAAATAGTCCAACTGGTTTTGATATTTACACTAGAGCTATAAGATATAGTTGGCGGAACAGCTTTCGAATAACATCATTGATGAAAACATGCTGATGAAAAAGAAAAAGGAAAAATGCGCAGATGTTCTTTGATAATAAAGAAATTGAGAACGTAAGAAAATAAGTTTGGAGTTTACTTTCTGACCTATTGGTCCGATATTTGCCAAAATCAATAGGATCTTTCTTACAAAAATCTAAACCTTCTACCAAGTTTCAGTGTTGTAGGACAAATAATTTTTGGATTATTTTGAGCACAGACAGACGGACGACGAACAGGGAAACTTTAGGTTAATCGTATATTTTTTTGTGCTACAAAAATGTTAAATATTCAAAACAACTTTTGTTTTGCTTCAAATTCATATTACGCATTATTGTCATATCAATAAGAGTTGATGTAGGTGCTAAACACTTCAAAGGATCACGGGGTAGGAAATCCAAGCGAATAAGGGTCCTATTCGTAAATTGTATAAAAAATAACTGACAGAAAGTTGTATGACCCAGCTGCATTATCTTCAGATGTCAACTCGTAACGTCCATGGGATTCTTTTACAGATTTTGATGTAATTGTTAGAATTTCCTTATCCATAAGACTATATCTCTATTGCAGTGAAGGATAGGATAGGCAATTCGACGTAGTGTAAAATTATTAAATGAAATTTTAGCGATCATGATTTCTCATTGTTTGACTCTTAATGTATCGCTTTTATAGTTTTCCAGATCTATTTGTACCCAACGCACTTTGTGTGTGTTTGAAAAATTATTTTAATTTTCTATGAAAAACAGAAATAATTTTTACAATGAAACGAACGCGACAGGAATCAAACCTGCAACTTTCTGACCCGAAGTCAGACGTCTTATCCATTAGGCCACGGGGAATACAAACAAATTATTGTTAAATATCACTCCCTGTGTGTGTGTGTGTGACGCAATAAGAGAAGAACCACAGAAAAAAAAACATATTAGATTAAAATTTAAATTTTAATGTTCGTTTTTTTTAGCCTACTATAAGCGCAGGCCAGACGAGCATTAGATGCAGAATCTCACCCTCAGCGACGAACTGAAGAGTCGTTAGAGACATTTCTCGACATGAATGAAGAAATTAAAAATAATATTTAAATACAGAAAAAACTTCTACTTATAATACTCTATCCCAACTAAAAGCCGTCACAACGGTCACATTGTTATCCCGTCATTGTTGGTGTGTCGTATATACTAAATAAAAAGGCGTCCAACGAGGCAAGATAGCAGTGAAAAAATTTTGCTCTGCATTTCAAAAAAGTATTTAAGGCATATTAATCGTCAATAACATGTTGGGATAAATAAATTATTTTTTTTTGCCAACACCCGGGCGCTTAGAATTGAAACTATTGGCCTCAACAAGGGGCGAGAAATGTGAGCATTTAGCCGACGAAACGTTGCCCAGGGTACGCCATAGGAGGCAGCTCTCGCTATACCCGCAGAAACGGACGAAACACAGAAGAAGAAAGAAACAACCATGCCACGACCGGGATACGAACCCATGTTCCGACACATCGGCCTCACGGCAGACCTCCGTCTAGACCGCTCGGCCATGCAGGAACGGCGGGATAAATAAATTGTTAATTAACAGGATTAAGTCTGAAAAGAAACCATATTTAGTAAATAAGGCCAAAAGACAGAAAGCTTCAGGAGAATTGAATTAATTGTGGAATTAAGTAAGAACATAACTAAGGCCGCGCGGTTGGCGTTGTCGCTAAGACACTGGCCTCTCACCTCTGAGTACCGGGTTCGGGTCTCATGTGGGTTTCGTTGATGGTGGCGATCCGCGCTGGGCAGGTTTTCCCGGGGTTCTCCCATTTCCCCTGCATTTCTCACACCACCCTTTCTCAGTCTTTCTCTCCGTCTGTCCTTCTTTCCGTGGGATAGCACAAAAGATCTTTCAGGTCGACGTGTTCGGCTGTCAAGCCACCCACATTCACAAGTAATCTAATCTAATCTAATCTAAGAACATAACTAAAACAAACATTATATCTGTACAAAGACGAAATGGCAAGACGTTAACTGAATTAACCTAAGTATTCTACGTTTATTTTTTTCCAATTTGTTTTCAATTTTTTTATAATACTTTTTTAATATAAATAATATAGGAAAAACAAGATGTTATTTAGTCTTGATTTGGCAGAAGGATTGTGGATTGTTAATTACTTAAACTAAGTACAGTTAAACAACATATACTTACTATTATTTAATACAACAAAACTACCATTACTTTAATTATTCGGTTAATTTTTCCATATAGAATAAGAGATTCTTATCCATGAAACAAACAATAAATTAACAAAAAAACAAAAACAAAGACATTATTTGAAGCTTCATTACCACTTAAATAACAGTTATTGGTTGTAGCTTACTCTTTATTATTGTGTTAGGATCAGAAGTAGTGCTTACTGATAACATTCGTCTACAGAATTCTTTGGTTTTATAGGTTCTTTTTAATAGTTCCTGATTTAGGTGATAGCTAGATTTTCATCGCAATTAATCTGAACTTTTGAGAATTGAGACCATTCTGTATTATTAATGAACCATAGTTTTTTTTTCCCCTCTTCTTTTCGGCTAAAACAGAAGAGACTTGTTTATTATAAGTAACACAGCAATTATCTCAAAGGGAATTTAGAGAGACGATGTTTCTAAATTTCTTTAATGAAGTTAAAGTGTAATACACTCATGTCCGTAAATTAAGGATCATGACAATTCAGACAGACAGCTATTTAATGTGAACCAATTTGGTTTACATAGGTGTGATACAACTGAAAATGATAATAAAACACAAGAAGCCAACAATCGTGGCTAAAATAAATTGTTAAAATGGAAAAAAGCAAATTTAAAACCACATAATTGTTGGTATGTCTTGGCAGAAAAGCAAATTTTAATGCTCTACAGAAATGTTAATTTGGAATATGATGTCCTCTGACAAATGCATGCCGTTCAACGATGTGGCGATATCCTCTGTTTCCAGGGACTCATTGACAAGGTCCACTCTATGGGGATGTGCAGTATCGTCCATAAACAGGAAAGCAGGTCCCATTGCACCTCTGAAGAGACGGACGTATTGTTGAATAATCACATCCCGGTATATCTGGCCAGTTTTGGTACCTCTATCAAAGACATGGACAGGTGTACGAGAGCCCATCATAATGCCAGCCCACACCAGGATACAGCACCTCCGAAATGATCCCATTAATGATGTTCTCTTGGTTACATCGACTTCCACGTGAACGCCAGACGTACACACGCCATGAGTCACTGTGCAAAGAGAACCTGGACTGAGGCAGGACACATGACTATCGTGCAAGTATTTCCCTCAATTCCCTTTGATTCTTAATTTATGGACAAGAGTGTATATAGGATATCGATGTAACTGCAATGATCCATTGATAGCAGATTGAAAAAATAGAATGTAACAACAACATCTTTCTTTTGCCCAACCGAAGGAATTACTGAAATTACTCTTCACTTCTTTTGAGATCTCCCTAGACTTTAGTTGTTGACTAGACTAGTTGTTGATAATAAAATGATTTTTCAGATTGTTTTATGCCTAGCGTCCGACAGGCTTTCCTGCTAGTATATATATATATATATATATATATATATACAGGGTGAGCAAAAATGATTTGAACGATTTCAAAAATTTCATGTAACATCGCTACTGCGGTTAAGATGCAACGAATGGTACGGTTGGATAGAGCACATATTAAAGTTTTTTTTGTATATCTCAGAACTGTGAAATATGACCTACATTAGTCACACGGCAACTGTAAATCCGGTATCCACAGTCCTGGCAAACGCGACAGCACTGGGCATTGGCTGTTGCTCCGGGAACAAATGATTTTATAATTTTTTTTTTTTTTTTTTTTAAAGTATTTCAACTTTCTGAAGGAGCCAAATAAAAGGAGAAAAAAGAATATTAAGATGATTTTAGAATTACGATCAATTTTTGTTTACTTTTTTACCCCCTGTTTTTAACACCAGATGGTGTTCTCCCGCACATGGTCTTGTTTATAACTAATTAACCAATCTCCATATTCATATTTCCCATTGATTGATCTCATCGTATGTTCAATCCTGAAATATATAAATGCGAGTTCCCCCCTATTTCCCTTAAGTTGATGATAACCCGACAGTTAGCGGGTTGAGTTGTCCTTGATAAGTCCTTCCTTTATCGAATTTGGCCAACTAGGGACGACGTCAGGAAGAAGCTAGTGAAAGTCAAGAAGGGGGACGAGATTCACATCCCGTCCAGGAGAACCCTGAGATAGTAAGTCCCAGGGAGAAACGGACGAAACACAGAAGAAGAAAGAAACAGCCATGCCAACACCGGGATTCGACCCCAGGTTCAGACACACCGGCCACACGGTAGACCGCCGTCTAGACCGCTCGGCCATGTCGGGATGGCTCCTTGATAAGTATTTTATTGTTTTTCCAACTTTTAATACATGAATTAATCATTTTTTAATATGTGTGTTCATTATTTTTAATGGATTTCTTTGTCTATAAAGATTTCAACCCGCACACGTTAAACGTTGTTTCAATTAAACGTTTCTTAATAGCTGAAATCGACCTCTTTGTTATGTATCTTAAACGGATTCTAGTGAAGCAACAAATATTCACTGATATATAATATAACCAAATGACAAATACTGAGGATTCTCCTTACAACCGAAGAAAGTAATCGTAAACATGGATTTTTTCGCAACATGTCGTAACTGTTTAGACAAGGAAATTAACGTGCGTTAATACATTTTTACAGTAAAATAAACCAAAGAACGCACATAACTAAACAAAACAAAACACAAATTCACTGAGCTATTTTTGATATTAGTGCTGGAAATGGAGGACAGCGCTGTTTCGAGGCTTTTTGGCCTCTCATCAGCTCCACCTATCCAGCATACCCAAGCTCAGTGAAAAGGACGAATAGACAAAACGGACAAACATACAAATCAATACGCACGTTAATTTCCTTGTCTAAACACTAACCTTTTTATAAATTAATCCCTTGATGCTATGCTAAACGCTAGCGGGGATTAATTATTCACCCCTTTTTATTCTTGATTTTATTTTGATGTTTTTGTAATTCAGGGGTCATTGATTTGTATGTTTGTCCGTTTTGTCTATTCGTCCTTTTCACTGAGCTTGGGTATGCTGGATAGGTGGAGCTGATGAGAGGCCAAAAAGCCTCGAAACAGCGCTGTCCTCCATTTCCAGCACTAATATCAAAAATAGCTCAGTGAATTTGTGTTTTGTTTTGTTTAGTTATGTGCGTTCTTTGGTTTATTTTACTGTAAAAATGTCGTAACTGTTTATTTACTCTTTTTGTGTTGTTTTTTTTTTTGAAAATTGTGTGTTATGGTCATCTAAACATTTATGTATCCACTGCACGTTAAACATGATGAATAGCAAATAGCAAGTTTTTAAACAAAGCGAGACACCTTTTGAACGAAATCACCATTCAAATTGCTACTCAAATTCAAATAAGGGTAAATGTTAATGTGTGTTATTAATAATTACTCTACGTACATTATCTGAGACATTGTTAATATTCAGTTACAGAATTATTTTGATTATAAATGTTTTTTTTTAGGCTTCAGTCGTTGATTGGAAAAAAAGTTATCGCATTTCTTGACAAGAAAATGTAGCTTTTAGATTAAAAATGAAGTTATGCTGAAAAAGTGTTGTAAATTTAGATTTACAATAGCTATTGTAAAACTAAATACATATGTAATATTGTAAAAGCAATTTACAATATTAAACACGCCGTTATAATAAACGTAACGAAGATTTTAGCTTAGAAAAATTAGTAGAAAAAAATAAAATTATTGAATTTTGATCAAAATGAATTTGTTTCTGTGTTTTGCATTTGATATGATATAGTTCAGCCTTTCTGCATTTAAAGTATTTGTTCTATTAGCCTAAATGCTTTTAGTAAAGTATACTGACGTTTCTGTGAATTGTAGTCATTTGTTAAGTAATATTTGATTCCCACTAGATTTTTAACAACTAAAACTGAAAACTATAATATTCTTGTCGATTTTTCTCTCATATCGAAATAATACGTAGTAGTCCTAAAACTACATTTCTAAGAAATCAAAAAAGAGAGAAAAAATTAAGCCTCTACCATATAAACGTCACTTAGGTTGTTCCGATGAATATTCCCTCCAATAGTGTTATTACTGTCCCTCTGTTGTTACTGTAGACAAACCATAAATTAACAATTTTAATTACTGATTTTAAAAAGATGATTAATTCAGTATACTTTCTTTTTAATTTAAAAAAACTCTATAACAAAATGAGTAGAAACACACAAAATAAAATATTACTTTCATAGTATAGAAACAGCTTGAATCTTTGAGGATGCAAAACTAAAAGAGACACTCACTACGTAGTTATTGTGTTCTTTCATTTACTAGGTTTTTCTTTTTCAGTCTCTTCAACAGCTAGGAATATCAGAAACAATGAACTGCCTATTTAACTCTTAATTTTATTGTTGACCCAGTCTCCCTTTAAATCGTGTTAGGAACAATTTCTATACTTCAGATTCGCCATTCATCAAAAATCCCTTCTGTGCTTTTCATATTGTTGAAAATGTATTCAATGAATGTCGAAGTGGATCAATGAAAAAATCCTATGAAGTCAAATGAAGCGAGAGAGTAGAATATAGCGACAGCATAAACCTTTTCTTGTGTTTTGTAAGTTTCTTCTTCGTACATCTGTTCTCGATCTACATAACAACAAACTATATTACTTCATTATCATATATGCTTGTTTAATCAATCGATCGGTGACAGACGGTGTCCAACACACTCTATCATAATTCTCAGATCCTATTAAATAATTTAACCCCAGCCTTCAATTTATGAGCTCAATTTATACAGAAAAAATAACAGGGAATGGACAAAATCTAGAAAGTCTAGCATTAGAATTTCAGCTTCCGAGGATAAATACTCTTAAGTTTTTATGAGAAAACTCCATATTCAGTCCAGTAATACATTCTATTTAGTACATTAAGCGTTTGTTATTGCTATTAATCTTTTTATGACAAACGATAATAGATAAAATTAATTCTTTCTTTCTTTTATAAGAAAAATCATTAAAGTTTAAAAATTAGCTATTAAATTAAAAATTGCACTTATTTTTTATGTTTCTCTTATGTACATTTCTCATTCGTAATAGCATTACTGAACTGCTCGTGTATTATTATATCTATTTCAAATATTTCTTTTCTAGATCTTGTCAAGACCTCTAATAATGAAAGTAAAATAAAATAAAATAAGTGCAGCACCTGACCAAAATTAAAGAAAAGAAAATTGCCTTTCTGACTCGATTATGGGGAAGGAATTGGGAACGGCCGTTTCGTCCTTCAGCGGACTCATCAGCCCAATGCCCGCCTTCCCCGATAAAGGAATCAGAAAGGCAAGATCCTATTAGTGAAGGCCACCGCCAACTTTATTTCCTTTTATTAATTATTCACAGCACGTTAAATGTTTCTATAGCCTCTAATAATGCTTCAGATATAAACTTCTATTATGTCACCATGATAACAAAAACGTTAGATAAAATTAAATTTTATTAAATAGAAGTAAAGTCTATCATACTGTTAACGGCCTGAGACATCCAAACAATAGTTTAGAGATTTTTGAAATGGACTGTATTTCAAATTTAAAATATATGGGTCAATACTTAACTGACAAGAGTCAAAAAAGAAAAAGGATGACGCCAACATTAAATGTCACAAATCTAGTCTTAAAGCTATTAAATATTTCTATTTAAAGGCTGCTGTAAGATGGATAGCCAGAGAAGCGAGTAATACCAGAAGTGCAATAAAAATGAATACAATTCAACTTATAACATGGAAAACCGTAAACTGAGCCTTTGAATTTTGAATTCGATTCTTATTTTGGAATATTTGGAATATTTACTTTGAAGTGGAGTATTTTAAATAAGAGAAGATTGATTTTGAAGTTTCAATACAATAAATTAAATTTAATATTGCAAAGAATTAAAATAACAAGATAAGAGAGAGATAAATATATAAATCCTCGATATCCGCATCCTCATTGCAATGCCCCAATTCTAAATTTATCAATTACAGTATTAAAATACCAGTTTCGTTAGGTCAGGAGCTTCCGGCAGCAATAACTATTGAAGTAAATAACTTCAATAGTTGTGCAACAAATGACAGCGCCTCTTGCAGAAGTTTCCTATGCTTTTAGGCATGAAATAAATTCTACAAATTATTCCTCAAATAAGATTTTCTAAAGAAAGTATAAGTTTGAAGCAGAATATGGCTGAGTTCTTTGGCTTATAAAAGCGATTCTAACCTTAGAAAATATCAAAATGTCAAACAATTAATTCTTTTTTATTTCAAAAATAATTTTTAACTTATTGATGAGGATAAGAAAAAAATACTTTGGAAAGAAATTTGGAATTATTTATAATTCAAAATATTCAATTTCATTTTTATTCAAAACTATTAAATGAAACACGTCTCTTACGATTGGTATATTTTTATGTCTTGTTGAAAACCAACTGAGTGGCCGAGGCTAAGTTATTACAGGTGGTGAAATTCATACGAGTCCAGTTGGGGAAAATTCAAGTTTTTCTTTCACTAGTCCAGACTCCGTCTACGACCTTGGTTCAGACATATTCATCAGTTATTCAAAGGAACAAAGTTATAAAAACTACCAAGGAAGCAGCTCAATCTGTAACCTACAACATTACTATATAGGTCTGATGCATAATTTTATCAATGTGTCGTAATAATATATTACGATGTATTATCGCAATTCATTTGTTTCTTTCTGTGACTTTTTAAGTTATTTCCAATTTTAGGTCTTTGAGTGCTTTTTGCTTAAAACGATTATCATTAAAGTAATAATAATAATGATAATAAATAATAATAACTTTTTAATTCTACTTTAATTAAATGTAAAAAATTACATTAAAGTTCTCTTTGGCCAAGTTCTTTAGATTTTTCTTCAGTTTTGCATTATTCTAAATTTAATAATGCTTGAAAGAAGGTAAATTCTGTTTAGTTATCTCTGTTTAGGATAAACTTTAATCGATTTCAAAAGCTCCATATATTAAATACAGACAATTTGCAAGGATACATACGATGAAGCCACCGAGGTGATATTTAAAAACATTCAAAATAATTCCAGTTTCAAATTTACCATTCAAAGATCAATAAAGTAAATATTTTTGCCACAATTGCTAAATGTTGAAACTACAATCTGTAATACTTGAAGTGGAGTATTTAAAATAAGAAAAGATTGATTTTGAAGTTTCATTATAATAAATTAAATTTAATATTGCAAAGAATTAAAATAACAAGATAAGAGTGATAAATATCTTCTATATTTATAATTAGTAATAAATTGAAGAAGTAAATGCTTTTGGCATATGCTTTTTTTGTTCTTGAGGAGAGTGATAAAAATGACACCAGAACAATTAAAATCTATCTATCTATCTATCTATCTATCTATCTATCTATCTATCTATCTATCTATCTATCTATCTATCTATCTATCTATCTATTTTTCTATCTGTCTATTCATCTATTGATCTATTTTTCTATCTATCTGTCTGTTCGAATGATTAAATTGTAATAATAGTATATATTGCATATATATTGTATAGTTTCAATATAGTTCAAATTATATTAGAAATCCTCGTTAGATGTTAAAAAAATATATATTGCGCTGACAATTCAAATGTAGCAAAATTATTAACAAATTATCTATTAGATCCTCCGTAGTAAGATCTGTTTCAAACTTCTGCTTTAAATTTTTTCGACAAAATAACAATAAATAAATAAATAAATAAATAAATAAATAAATAAATAAATAAATAAATAAATCCAAATTCCGTAATTCTTTTTTAAAAATATTGCGTTACTGCTGGCGCCGAATATGAAGGATTGCGGGAATGTTACTTTTTCCTTCTGTTTTGCCAAATTAAGTAACATTATGTTTATTGGCTGAAAGAACTGAAGGAATTTTATCAAGGTACTTAAGAAATATTGATGGTTGAAACTAACATTTTATTAAGTTAATATATAATAATAACAATTAAAAAAAAAAAAAAAAATTAGATGATTTTTTGTAACAGCAGTTGATAGAGGACTTCGAATGTTAAAAACTGAGTCATATTAAGATTTTTTTTTTTTTTATAGTTGTAAAATATTGATTTTTCTTTAGATTTAAGCAAGAACGTTAAATTACATTTTCTTTACAAAGTCCGACTTGATAGGTTCAGGCAATGTAATGCAATGCTCTTGATAATACACATTTTAAAAAGGACACGATATCCGTCTGTACATCGAATACAACTTTATCTGGATTTCCCGGATTTTCTAAACTCTCGCTATAAGAGAGTTTCTACATTTTATTTATAACACGTTAATAAACAAATTTGAGATACATATAGCATTAATTAAGGTATATTGATAATGCATAAATTTATTTTATTAAATTATAATTTATAATTAATAATAAATTGAACAACTAAATGCTTTTGGCGTAGGCTTTTTTTGTTCCTGGGGAGAGTGGTAAAAATGACACCAGAGAAATTGAAATCTATCTATCTATTTATCTGCCTGTTTATCTATCTATCTATCTATTTATCTATTTTTATCTTTTTTCTGAGAGAAGTTATCACAATCTTTTTTTTTTTTTGATAGCAAATTTTGGAAAACTGTATATAACTCAGATAACAATAACACAAAAACACTTTGAATGTGTTTTTGTGTTATTGTTATCTGAGTTATATACAGTTTTCCAAAATTTGCTATAAAAAAAAAGATTGTCAGAAGTAACTCAGAGGTAACTCTCATTTTGAAAAAAATGAGATTGCTATTCCAGACATAACACACTGCAGAACCAAAACCAACTTAGGTAGGTTTAAGGAAATACCATTAATACAAATTAGTAACAAAGTACAGATAATTTTGTTCATTGCAAAAGTTTATTATAAACTGTTATACATCAATTTACAGCATATCATGACACTTAAATTAAGAACAAGAACATTACTTCCGCAGTTTCATTCTTTTAGAATTTTTCAAGCAAATTGATAAAAATCATTTTAATTTCAGATAGAAAACTGATTTTCTCTCACGACTTCTATTCGAGAAAATTCCCAAACAAAGCATTTAAAAGATAAATAAAAGATTTTTTATTTTATTTCTATTGGAAATTTTTTTATTGATTTGAGGATGACGGTTGCCAATTAATAATGGCAGATAATGAAATATTACAAAGATGTAAGGAAAAAATAAAGTAACTTATTCGTCAAAAAATATCAATTAACATCCATGACAGGTTCTAACACATGCAATATGAATGGTAATTTCTACCCAAATACTGTCTGACGGTTCAGAAATAAGTAATGTCTCCATGATAAGTATGTGACAGTTTTTTTGGCTTTATAATCTTAGGATTTTAAGCTACAATAAAAGAACTTGTCAGATGCATTATCAGCCAAGATATTTACAACTAAGTTCCAAAAAAGAATTAATATCAGTAATGGCATTTGAATATTGAGTAGACAAGAAAATTAATTAAAGATATGGATACTGTATTAAAATCCTTCAGCTTAGTTTGCAAGATTATGTTATCAATGTTAGTTAAGATGGTTTGGAGAGAATTGCTTTTTTTATCCAAAATTGAAAATTATTAATCTCTTATTATGAGAGTCCTTTAGAAATTCTACAAAGTTTAGAACAAAAAAATAATCGGAATAAAAAAGTTCCATTATAATAGGAATTTGTATTTGTACTTCTTTTAATTTAGCATCATCTAGATCAAAATATTCTTCTAAATAATGTTTTCGTTATATTGATGCATAAGCATATTTAGATATATCAGATCTATGAGTTTTAGAGTCACGATTAAATCTGATTTTTCAATATTAATATTATAAATTATTTATTATAACAAATTTATAGTTATCAAGATATGGATTGTTTTAGTATATACAGTTGAATGTGATTCTTGATTAAGACTGAAAAAAAAATTAACAAGAGTAGAAGAGTATATGATTTATTTTATCGAAATAACCCTTCAATCAGGCATGTTGTTTTTCATTGTAAAATTAATTAGTTTGATCGTGACTAGAGATTTCTATTACATTGATTTCATGTAGGCTCTTCCAGGGGATTCTCGGATAGACTTTGAGAAACGTATTAAGAAGGTTTGTAGTGATGAATCTGCGAATATCTTTAACTCTCTTTAACTCACAAACTAGACAAAATCTGAAAATCATTGGCTATGCTAATGGAACCCTCTGATAATACAAACTCCTCTGAATCAGGAAGAAATAGGGTTTGTCGTAATTAAAGATTCTTGATTGTTCTTGTTAAGATTATATACGGAGAATATTATCATGAAGATCTAGGAAATATTACATTTCATGATTTCTAGAAAAAGTAAAACTTTAAACGGCCTAGCTCAAGATTTGAGATTCACTGACAGCAGTTCCAAATGAATTTCAGCAATGAAAATTATTGGTCTGATGAAGGAACAAAGCAAATTGTCAACGTAAGTGACAAATGATCCCCCTCCATTGAATCATTATTTCCTTGTAAAAGCCTCTCTGCCGACAGGATAAAGAACTAAAAGGGTGTGAACTGGAACAAAGTGACTTGAACTATATTTTGTATTTACTGTCATTAAATGTATATTGAATTATAAACTACAAAATTTAGAAAGTGATGGCTTCCTTTTCAGTATAATCATTTATTATAACCTTACATAGTTTCTTTGAAATTGGCTTGGGCAAACCACACTAAAATTTTCCTTCGGGAATTGATGATATTTAGAAATATACTTTATAAACTCATATTTCTTTCAGACTTAGAGATGCAATGATGTAAGATTTACCAAATAGGGTCCACTAATATTTGTAACATCTCTTAATATGCATCAGAAAGTAAAAAGAATTAAGAAAAAAAAAAAGCTTTAGAATCCAATTATAAGTCGAAATTTGTTTTTCCTTTTGATCATTTTGAAAAATCAAGATAGCTCAAAAGCAATTTATCCTAGGATTATGGAACATATCGGCGGCATTAAAAATCCAATTGTCAAAACTAACAATATTTCCTGGCATATTCTTATGCAATAATTGAAAAGCTTTTAACTAACAGATTGTTTCATATCAAAACATAATTTTGCTGCAGTTATAGTAAATTTGTAATAACTCTTATCATTCACTTGAAGTGGAGCGAAATTCAAAGCCCACCATGTTTAATTTTGAGCTGATCGGTTACGACGATAGATCGGTCGACTAGCATGATTTTGAAATGTTTACTCAAGTCTTCACGCCCAACGACACTAAGTGTCATCCTGTTTTCTTATTGTGTACCAGACTTCCACCTGAAGCTGCATTTCCGAGTTATTTAATGAATCGGCAGAGGGATTTCATGTTTTCGATAGTGTTCGTGGTCGGACATGTTTCGTTCGCTTTTTAGTTGCTGTGAAACACATTTATAAAGCAAAGGGAACATAGGTGGCATTTTGACGGCCAAAAAGAATCATTACACAACTCTCGTTAGAGCGTTATTATCACAACGGACATGGAAATAGTTTTCTTGAAAAGTTGATTGCCAGGTTTAGACTGTCTATTTGAATAATAATTTTGAGCTATTCCATCTGGCTATTCAAATATTCGCATCTCAACTCTAATTTTCTTCATTGATTTTTGCATACAGATCTGACGAAGTTTCATATTTTTTGAAATCCAATTCTCAGTTAAAATTGGTTAATTTCTTGTTCATTTTTTTGTTATTGTCAAGAAAAACAAAAGATCAATCGGCTTCTAAGAATTTCTTTCTGAATGTGAAGATTATAGAATCTTTATTAAAATCATTAATTTTATATTTTGGCTACTTATAGGATATCCTTTGGATTTTTTTTATTCTAAAGAAATGATTAAGGAACATTTATTGAACTTCGTAAGATTTATAACCTTCATAAATAGTCCAGAGATTTGCTACTGAGCACGTTTCTAAATTTTCAGATAATGTAAAACCGATTTATGACTTTTTAGGACTAATCATCCGCAATGTTTCCGCAATGTTTCGGATACTAAAATTTTCTGGATACCGATATCACTTAGGAAAGAATGTTGTTTGAAATAAAATGGCGGAAGGAGTTGGGTGTTACTGTACAGATACAACTTAGTTAAAATAAAATAACCAAATTTTTTAATTACCAACAAATACAATAACATGGAATGACTGGGTTCTGGCCACCACACACAGTTCTAATAAAATACATAAATAAGAATATAATAA
>JAFIDM010009631.1:144541451-144572132 GCA_023159025.1 Thereuonema tuberculata | reverse complement strand
CAAATTATAAGTCCAATGAATAATCTTCTTCATTTATAATTAACTTTTGATTGTAATTTAATATTGAAGATCAAAAGTTAATTATAAATGAAGAAGGTTATTTAGTGGACTTAAAATTTGGACAATAATATTGGATTATATTTAAACTAAAGGAATGAACGGATTCGATGTTCACGTTTTATATTGTTAGAAGTTTCTTGCTTTGTATTATTAATGTAATGGAGATTTAGTTTTAGGAACAGGGAGAGGTATTCTCCCTTCCAAAAGAGTAATTTTAGAAAACATCTTGTAAAAGTCTCTGAAATGAGACGAAATATTGATGTCTGGTGTATCATGGTGTTACAGAAGTTTATAGTATTAATTAAAGTAATTTTGGCATTAATGTCTTTGAAGTAATCAAGTTGTATTGCCTCAAAATATTCCAGAGTTTAACTCAACACATCATTGTAGTGCTTGAATACTTTCACCAGCTTATATAGGAATAATGAATTTTGTCAAGCATAAAGCTTCTTTTACAGTAGAGGAAGGAAAGTAACTGTTAACAATATCTCAAAAAATATTAAAAGAAAAAGCCCAAGAATTGCTATATACCGGTTTCCAAGTTTAAAATGAAATCGGTGTGAAGTATCGGCTACATTGATTTGAAAACGATAGACAGCAGAATGATCGAGGACTTTAGGCTTGTTGTTAGTGATGAACTAATAAGCTGAAGCAGACTAAATACAAAAATGGTTCAGATGAGTTGTTAAGCCTAAGTTGTGCAACGACATTCCATTTAATGGACGTTCCTCTATATTTCTTTTCAGATTTCAATCGCTTTATAAATTTCATCATTAAACTTTAACTTTTTATGGAATTCTACTCATTTTTCATATATGGTTCAGCAAATGAGGTTAACGATTCTTTTTCCTTCTTTTCTTATTAGAAAGTAAACCTATTTCAAATTGTTTTGACCTTTCGTTTCCATTTCAATGTCAATTGTTTGTAATATAAAAGGAATTTGTCAACTATCTGTAATTATCAAGAATAAGAAAAAAGAGAAACACTAGTGGGTTTATATTTTATGAGATTGTATGTCATTAAGTTTTATTGTAATAATGAATTTGACCAATCGTCTTTCAATTCGTCACTTTTGTGCCTGTCAGGCAGACCATTAGGACTAAGGAATACTGTAAAATTAAAAAAAAAGAAAAGAAAAGAAGGGAAGTTATGTAATTCCCCTTCCTCTTATCCATTTCTTAAACCACTCCTTATTTTTATTGCTGATGTAATATTTTTTTTTATTTTCCTTTAACCCTCAAAAGATTCATTTCAAATCGTAAAAATCGTAATTGATTTGAGTACAAAGAAGGGAAAAAAATTGAAATTCCCCAATAATGAAAATGTATTTTTTATTATTATTAAATGAGAATTCTTCAGTCTTATTCTTATCTTAGAAATTAAACCTTACAAAATTATAAGTCTGATCATAAAAATAAAAAGGAAAATGTCTGAGCTTGCAGGGATGAGACTTTTATATTTTTGTTATTATATAACTTTTGGCGATTTAGATTTCAAAGATATTTGACTCACTACATCAAAGAAGACGTAAATTGGAAATCATTATCCTGGTGATTAGATTTTACTACTCAATTCCGGTTTGGTTTCGAACATATTAAGATGAATTGCTGCAATTCAGTAGAGTAGAAATTCCAGCTTCTTGAAATTCATGAAATGCATTTGTTTACTTGGTAGAATTACGTTTGTAAGGAATTACTTATGAAAAAGGTTCTTTTAAAATAAAAAATAAGCAAGTCCTACATGAAGTCCTTTGTTTTAACACATATATAAATATGACAATTAAGAAGACTGCAGTAGAAATCAAGTTAAGTCATCATCTCAAGCCGTTTACAGTCTTTCGGGCCAATATCCTTTAAAGGAGTTTACGTCATCCCACTGCAGTCATTTTGCATTCCACTCTTGAACATTTTGTCTTTCTGTGCTGTCATTTACAAAATGGAATGCAAATGATCACATCCTAAAGAAATGGGTGTTTTTAAAATGGACTCGCAGCCTTGAAAAGGACTTTGCTGTCTATGTGCGAATATGAATGAACTCATGAAGTGAAACCAAAGACAACTTCAAAATGAGTAAATAAACACTTTCTCTACAAATGGTGCATTGTAGAATTTGGGAGCAAAACGCCTTATTTCATCTGTACTATATGCAAAGCAGTGAAAGAAATGAAAAAGAACTAAGACCAATAACTTTTGATCTTTCCATATTTGCATATTAAACATATTTACTAACCCCGCTTTTCTTAATAAATAACAACTTTCGTGTTTTCCAATTCATATCATATTATTAAATTGGCTGCATGAAGACGGTGTGAAGCTTAGATTGTTTAAAAAAAATGTAAATTAAAATGAAATTGATGGAAGGAAATGTTCGGCTGATGTTACTGATAGGACATCTGTGACGGCAGAAGTAAGATCCGAGAGAGCCACTCTATTCAAACATAAAAAACCCACATATCTTCACTATATAATGCATCGACTTGGATCAATAGTTAATCGAGCATCTGAACAATGCTCTAAACTTATTGTTAATCATCATCATCTTCTTATATCATAAAATAAAATTGTATTAATAAAGAAATTAAAATTTTATATAATGAGAAAGATACTAAAATGAGAAAAACAATTGAAAGTTTATACATACGAAATACCAAAGATAAAAATATAAATAGAAGCAATGGTGTTGAGGTTAGTAATGTTATTGCAAACTTGGCGAGAGATTTAATTAGACAAAAATCTCATTGTATTAATAAAGTAAGAATAGATGAGATGAAGTGTTAAAATGAAATGTTATAATATCATAATTTTCACTTCCCATATTTTTTAATAATTAAATAATCTCGATGTAAGAATAGATGAGTGTTAAATGTAAGAATAAGTGTTAACATGATAGTTACTACAATGAAATGTTATAATATCATGATTTTCAATTCCCATATTTGTTAAAAATGATTGTAGCTGAAGAAGAAGAGAAGGAAATAATCTCTTCGAAAATTCCTGTCTAATAAATGTATTTTAAATTTATTTTTAATTTTATTTTATGATATAAGAAGATGATGATGATTAACAATATGTCTAGAAGGAGTGAGATGAAGAAGAAATACGGAATGCTCTAAACTGTTTAAGTATCAGCATATTCTTAAGAGGTTATGTGAGTATTTTGATTTAACAAAAAAACAAAAAAAAATGTTGCTCATCTACAAAACATCTAAGAATGAAATGAAATGAGCCTCTCCTAATGTCTTCTTCACGTATCAATTCGATGACCTCGAAGATAATTTTTTTTTTCAATTTTTCTCTTGTCAAACATTGGGTATGACAACGTGTCATTGAAACTAATGATTTTGACACTAAACTGACCACAATAAAATGTTTCAACATTATTATCTAAATCGAGAGCTGTTTACTTGTCAGTCTGTATCAAAACACTGTCATCATAGAATCGCCTGATTTTGAAATATTTTTCATTCGGAATCATTTTAAGCATTTTGTTAGACAAATTTGTTTTTAATAGAAATAAATTCATTTTCTGAACCCATTTAAATCTAGTTAAGGATACGTTTATTAGGAAAGATGGACTTTCTTTTTATTACAGGCTTAACGATCTTTTAACAGTTTAATTATGTAATGATTAGGAGAGTTAAAAATGTTAATGATTTTAACGAATTCAAGTTTTTACTCATATTATCGAAGAGAGTCGGATAAGCGTCAATGTTGGGTGTTCGGATAAGCATTGACACGAACCAGACAGTTCCTATCGAACACTTAGTATTACGAACTATTAGCTTTGTCTAACATTTTATGAAGATAACAAACCTTTAAATATCGCCGGAAAGTTAAAAAGAGCTGTAATATATTCTAAAAGGAGTTCAGTTTTTCCATATGAATGTTCTCTGTAATGCATCACCCTTGTTAGGGAATCTTGAAAATAGAGATATGTAAAAGCTGTCTCTTTACCAATCTGAAAAAAGGACTAGAGCGAAGTAAAACATCCCAGTAGGGGCACATTCAAATAATTCCTGTGGACAGGGAGGACGGGGAGAGAAGATAGAAATATCTATGTTTTGCTAAAGGATTAAATTTCCATGCTTACTTTATAGTCACTTTAGATTGCTCATCCATCTCAGAGTGATGAAATACCAATTTAAAAAAGAAAAATATAGTTATGTTGGTGCTTTAGACATTAGAATAGTCACTATAATTATTCCTTTGTTGAAAATATTATTAAGTACTGTAAAAACATCCTAACTAAAAGCAACTTGATTGTTTAATGATATGTTAATTCAACATACGTAATTCTTATAAATAATAAAGTCGTTAGTATTAAGTTTTTGGCGTATTAGATTTTACATTTGAATATATTTTATTAATCTTTGTATGATAGAGTTCCGTTGTCTTTTTAAATTTGACTTGAAATTCATGATTTCAAACTGCAAATTCAAGAAAAATTAACAAAATAACTTTTGAATTTAAAGATTGTTAATGAACTTTTGGTCCTATATCCTGTTTACACTCAAGAACTACTTCGATTAACAACGGGAATTTTTTGAACTAATTAGAGCAAAAGAATGCCTGCTTCCAATCAATTCATTAGTTAGCATCATATCTTATAATAAGTCATATATAAAATGCGTCTTTCAGCAGTTTTATTTGTTTGTTTGTCTATACTTCTTGGAATGTTAGCTGCCTGGTTGTTTTTTCTTTCTTTTTTCTGGAGACCCTCTTTCTTATCTTACTAGACTGCATTTCCATTCAGTTTCGATTAAAACCAGTGTCTTTACTGAAAGCATTCGAGGGAGAAGGAAAGAAAAAAAAAAGAATAGAGAAAACTTGTCTTTTGTTCGGAGAAAGAAAGGCTTAACCCCCATCACCTTTTCCTCTGTTCTCGTCCATTCTTCATGGACATCAGCCCATTCTGGTCGACCAATCCCTCTTCGCCTCGCCACACCTTCAGTCCCTTCCCCCCAAAAACTGGCAGGACATGTCATTGGCAAAGAAAATCAACGATCTCTTTGTTGTGTTAGATTTGTGTCCATTTTCAAAGAATTCCCTGAACATAACAGCAAAAAAATTCCTCCAGTTATCCAACAGAATGTAATTGAATCTATTGTTTAAATATAATTTTTAATAATTAAGCTACAACAACTTGAAATTATCCTCTCGAATTCTAAGGAATTAATCAAAGACAAAATGTAAATTATTCATTAATAAGCTGTAAAATCAGTATCTGATCAGTTAGTGGCTTAAATAATTTAAAATTTATCCTAATAATGGTAATCAAACATCTTTTACTTTATGATTGGTGATACTTTGCTCTTTATATTTTTTATTCTTTTTGAATCTATTCCTTCTGGTGATCTAATTCAGTGGCTCTCAGACATTTGATTTAACGGATCAGAAATTAAAAAAAAAATATATGTCAATTTTTTATTATAAAGTCAATTACAATACAAATGTAATACATAACAATTAAAAGAGGGTTTGTTATTTATTTATTTATTTATACATTTTTTTTTTCTTTTTGTGGTCAATTACCTTTTGTGGCAGTCTGAGTGCTGCCCAAGGATTTGGATTCCACATTTTGTTCTTGTTTTTTATTTTCTTGCTTTTACTTTTTGAGGGTCACTGTCTCCATCCTCTAACAATTAAAAGATGAATAATTTTAGTTTTCTAAAACTAAAATTCCATTTTCCTAGCTTTCTTTCTTCATCAATGTATATAAGTTATATCAATGTCTTACTTTCTGTTGTGTATAACACGGATTGTTTTTATGAGATAAAAGTAGGTACATAAGATATAAGGTTTTGGGGTCTTAACCTTCGCTTCGATTTCGAGATTTTTGATTTTGTTTTAATTCATTTCAGTTCCATAGTGCTACATATCTACCTAAGAAAATTCGGTGGTACATTGACGGTTTTCAACTCCCTGTCCATAGATTCATTTCTGGTCAACTCTTTTTTTTAATGTTTCTGTATTTTTTCCTCTTCTTCCTTGTGCTAATATAAGTTTTGTTCTGGTTTTTGGTTTCTTCTTTTAATATTTCAACAGAAAATATATTTAAGCAATTATAAATGATGTTCTTTATTAAATATACAATTAAAAATGTAGTTAGATCCATATATTCATTTGGATAAACACTTTTTATTAATGCTTATAACATTAACATTTTTTTAAGATTATTTATTTATTTATTTATTTATTTATTTATTTTTGTAAATTAAAAGGGGGTAACATTCCTATTTGTCTAATTGTTCTTTATTTTCAAATAAGAAAAACGAAAACAAAACCATGTGATAAGAAACTGTAATAACAACAGAAAGAGAAGAAAGGAAAAAGAAATGAACAAAACCCTAAGTCCATTGATCTAAACAGCCATCCACTTCAATCATTAGACAATGCCAGTGTTGACTTACAAAAATACAATGGTAAGTAATAGGAGGGATTCCGATTAAACAACATCAAATATCTCGAAATGGATGCGAAAGGCCCCAGACTTATATATTTCTTTAAAAATTTTATTTGTTTTTTCATCTGAAGAAGGTCGAGTTAATTTGTAACCAGTAGCGTCTTAACTATAATCAACTTTAAGGTTCAGAATGAAAAATTTTCATTCATTTTTCTGTTATTTCTCCATCATGGTTTGTTGGTGAGATATTATTTAACACCATAAAGTCTGAGCCACTTTTCTTAGTATAAAATTAAGATTAAGAGCTCTGTTAAAATTTTTATCAGCTTCAAGATCATTCAAATTTAAATACGAATTCTTACATTAAAGTAATTTTGTTAATTCTCCGGTAACATCTGAAAATCAGCTAAACTTAACTAGTAAAAATAATACAGTCAGACCTCGAAATAAGGTCATCCCTTGGGACCTCGCGAAAGTGACCTTATAAGCGGGTTGACCTTATAACCGATTCATACGCATTTGTCAATAAATAAGCATTATATAAATACAGTATAATTCTTTGTAAATTTATTACGTACAAAAATATCAGTTTATTAGGTTATAATTTTTTAATTTAGTTGAACCAATTACAATTAATGGAATCAGAAAGAAATTATTCTTAAAAATTTTTAATTCGGAATAAAGTTGTATACAAATAGTACTAGTACATCAGTACTTTGCTTGATCATACAACTGACCTTACTTAAAATAATCCATAATACAGGACTGTCGCGATTTTGGTTTCATCTTTTGTACAATGTTTTCTAAGTTTTGTAGTTTCTGAAAATGTTCTTCAGCTCCCTCATGACTCGTAAAAAAAATGTCTTCAGACATTTTATGCTCTTAGTGCTTCTGCTTGTGTCACCGCTTCACTTTCAGTATCACTGTCGTTATCCTCACTTTCTATTGCATTGGAATCTAAAACTTGCGAAACAATTTCGGAAATCGAAGCTTGAGAAGTGGTAGCAATTTCATCATCAATTCTCACGTATTTACTTTCCCCTTCTATTGCACAGCCGCGATTTCTGAGATCTTGTAATAACACAGCTAAAGGAATATCGTCTTCATCATATTCATCTGTTATTTCAGCCACACTATTTGTAGAAAATTGAAAACCAGCATATCGAAAGCAAATTGAAATGCATGTGTTTGACACCAAACTCCAACTTTTATGAATGTAAAAAATTGCATCTAACACAGACACGTGAAAATTTCTGAAATCACAGACAAAAGTGACCTTATATGCGATTATGGTATTTAAGACCTGACCATATATCCCCATAATCCATATCATAGAATTCCTATTCAATGAGCCGGGACTTTAGAAAAGTGACCTTATATGGGGTGACCTTATATGCGGGTGACCTTATATCGAGGTCCGACTGTAATTGGATTTCCTCTGAGACAAATTGTTGAATCCGTCTTTTATTTCACAGCCTGACTGTTTAGGCTCTGGCTATCCATGGAATGACTAAAGTCATCACCATTAATAAGATCTGGTATTTGATGGAAAGATGTCTGGAAGATTAACAAAATGCTAGAATTTATGTTATAAAGTCAAATACAGGATACCTGCATCTAGTAATACATCTATCGTTTTTGTTTTTTAGACATCTTTAAATAAAATCGGAATCAATGTGGAGCCTCCAAAGCTAAAATAAATAATAAAAAAACCCGCCAAAAGGATAACTGGCGAGAAAATTCATGTGCACGCGTTCCGCGGCCGTAATGAATTGTTTTTAGCGCATAGAAAATAAAAATGCGCATGTAAATATTAATAAACATCAATAGGTGACACCAACTTGCTTACTAAATGACATCCTAGAACAGCTGTTTCACGCTAATATGGATAATTCCTATAGGCCTATGTATCGAGACCTCCTTGTTTGCTGGTGACAGCTCCTGGCTGATGATCGCCGTGAAACAGCTGTACTAGGATGTAATTTAGTAAACAACTTGGTCTCACCCATTGATCTTTAAATAAAACTTTTAAAGAATATTTTCCCAAAAAATACTTCGAATAATCAAATTATGAATGTCGTAATCTTCTGAAAAGACGTCTCTTATACGATGGAAAAAATTGATAAATCTTATTTCTGATTCTTTAAAATTTTCCTGGTTCTTTATCTGACAATTTTGTATTAAGTACTTCTTCATTACCTTACTCAATCAAATTCTTGTGCTGAGTTTCCTGCAGTAAATTACCACATTTGTCTTCACAGATAACGTCAGAAATGTTATAAGTTTCAAATGTTTTAAGCATTCCCGAATAGCTACTTATTTCGGAAATTTTCATAACTGCAGTAATTCAAAAAAAGTGAAATTGATATTTAACTCTTACAGGTTTGATATAATTAATTCTCCAGTCACGAGCACCAGTGTAAGCTCGTGCTTAGGGCATCAAAGGAAGGCGACCAGAAAATCAGGGTACCACAGTTGTAGCCATCGAATTTTAAGGAATTCCAGATTCATAGAAAGCTCCTAGAGGCTTATTCTAAGAGCTATAAGATATTATTGTTCTATCATTTCTGTTCTATTGTTCTATTATTCCTGCTTTATTTTATTACACGCAGTCAACCAACTTAAGCACAGTGTCCCATGACGTCATCTGATAACTTTTTTTTTCTCAACATATACCTAAAGCTCAGTGTGTTAGACTGTCTGATCAATGTTTTTCTGCCGGGATTTCAGTGTTTATAACCGGTCTAAATGTGTATGATCCTTTTGTGTGTGTATGTTTTTATTTTTGCTTCTGTACTTCGCAATTAGAAGAAACGTGTTCAATTAAGTGGTGAATAAAAGAGAAAACTGGAATGAAAGATGTTTTGTTTTGTACAAATAATGATATTTCTCTAATAGAATATTTATCTTAAAAAACTGTCCACCAACTTATATTTCTAAGCAAAAAGAATTTTGAAAATTGAAAAGTTAGTTCTCCAAATCACATAATCTAGTGAGATAATGTCAGGTTTTATTTGTTCTTATAGTCTTTTGGAATTGTGATTAAAAATCATTTTCAACAATTTTTTGAATTCGCGTTTTGTTCCTTATAATAGTTTTATTACAAAAACCATAAATCAGTAATGAAAATTTGTTTTTTTTTTCTCTTGCCCTAGTTAATTGGCTTGTATTGTTTGCTGCCATTTTTAGTTAAATGTATATAATAAGAATCAGAATACAGTTGTGTGTTCTGGAGTGGGGGATGGCCTTGAGTTTTTAATGTCTCATTTCACCTTCAGTACTTATTAAGTCTTAATATCTTTCCAGCGAAGCAAAGGAAGGGCCGAGGAGGCACTATTATTGGGCTGTGCTTAGGGCATCAGCTGGCTTTAATCGGGTCCTGAGTGTAGTAAAACGATTTATTATCAAATCCGTTGAAAACATTCGTAGAATAGAATCATAAAAAATATGTTATTTGGAATCAACTTCGAAAACTTTGTCGATCAATAAGGGAGTTATTTTAAGATAAATTGTTACTTTAAAGCAATGAAAATGAAAAGGGAATCGTTATTTGTAAACTGGTATTTGACTCCTACAGCTAAAATTTTATGTTATGAAACCCATCTTCAAATTTTCACTATCATTTCGCTGTTCCATTTATGTCTCGCAATATACATTGTAAACTTATACACAGAATATTTTTAATCACTCTGTTTAGAGGCACTTCGTTTTATTTTAAAATCATCAGAATAAAGATTTTGGGAAATTTAACAATATCTCACTTTATTATTTGGGTAACTTTCATACCCAAATGATAAGCCAATTTTTTTTTTCTATTGAAGGCAATGATAAATGGGTTAGAATGAGAAATCTAAGCTATTGTTACATTACGTATTTTATATTTTCACGACGTTGCCATTTCGATTATTTTACTGATAAGCGTTCTATAAGTTAGGCTACATATTCCAAAACCAACCGTTTCCATTACAAGCGGGGTTTGGGAAATCGCTGAACACTTACTGACACCGCCCTGAACACCACATAGATATGTTTTTCCAATGCTAGGTTTTGCAGGGCTAAGTTTTTTTTTTTTGTAACAAAATAATGTCACAACATGATTCAGGGCTGCCATCTGAATAAATATCCATCTCTAACTCATTTTTTTAATTATTTATTGGGGAGGGGGGGGGGATAAGGCTGATTTTGAAACTCAACGCATCATACGTACTACTGAGCTTATTATTTTTTATTTTTCTTTATATGATCTTAACTCAACATAACAAAATGATACTATTTGCTTGTATGTGCTCCGCAAATTTCATTATTTTTATTTAATCCAAGATGGAGTAACTTGACAAGGTATTGAGGTCGGAAAACCTCGACCCCTCCATAATACCCGTATGGGAAAAAACCCAGATACTCGTTTCAGGAAACTAGTTCACAGGTAAACCACTAAACCCAACTCTCACAAAAACTAATTGCAAGAGAATCAATCTTGCTCCTAACAAAACAAAAAACATTTGACAATAAATTCATCGAAATTATTAAAACTGCTTAAGATATTGTTTTTCGTTATTAGGCATTTGGTTATTATGAATTAATAATACAAACCATAATTACAAAAAAAAGGAGTAATACACGCAAACCAATTTGAACAATTAACTATCTAAAGTTAACAACAACAGCATTTCAGAGAGAGGGACAGATGCATCGCATCTCCATTTTCAAAATTATTTCTATAACTTAACAATTTCTCCTAAAAAAAAAAAAAAATTATAAAAACAATCTTCTCATCATGAACCGAATCAAACTCATCTGAAACGAAAGCTTCTAAAGCAACAAACTTCATTTTTTCATGTCTGTACGTAAATCGATGTATGTCTCGTTGTGCACTTTTCTTGTTTCCTAGTCATTATACTTTGTTACACTAATCATATTAACTTAAATTCCAAGTTCCCTATTTAATTTAACCCTTTATTTTCTTAGCTCTTTTCTTTCCTATAACTAATTATGTTTATTAATGAGCACAACTAAAAGTTAATAATAAACTAGTGCTAATTTTATAGACTAGAGAGACTTTAAAGTTGACAGGCTGTTAAAATTACGACACAATCAACACTTTCTCAAAATGCGACTTATTTCAATCTGACTATAAGGATTTTATAATACATAAGTTAATAACGATTATTAACATGTTATTGTTTTAAAAAGTACTCTAGTAAAATCGGATTATGTTTCGTTATAGATCGTTATTTTCGCTAAGATGAAAATAAAATGTTTTAACTCTTCAGTTAGTTACGCTGTTATCATGTTCGTTATAATGACATTACCCTAAATCACTGATAAACTTTATTAAGATAAGTTTGTCACTGCTCAGAAAAGTTGCAAAAGAAGATATTGCATCTGTATTTTTCTACGAGGAGAAAAGAACTGAAAACCTTCTTTCTCAAGTCGGAATATTAGATTCCTTTGCATAATTATTTATATGCACTTCTAGATATAAAGGGACCAGATATAAAGAATAGAAAGAAACTCATTATTGAAGAATCAACGTAATTCTTCTTTTCGTTGATTATTTGAAAGTGTTTCTAAATAAAACAAAGATAGATATGGAAATTTAAGAATTACGCATGTTTTACGAACTGGCGTCAGCTATTTTCTCAAAAAGTCTACTACATTTTGTTCACTTAAATAAAGGTGAATCATCATTTAAAATGTCTCCGTTGAATCGCCTCTTTTTCGCATCAAAACAATACTATTATCTTAATTTACAACAGCAAGAGATTATTTCGTAGCTGAAGTATCACAGAATTAACTATGCTTATAATTATGACTCTTAAACGATGGATACAAACAATGGATCAAGCTGAGATCAAGGTGTAGATCAACTGAAAGTTTATTGTAGTAGCTTTCGTAGTTTTAAAAATAAATCGATTTCAAACAAATAAAAAAAATAAATGTTTCAACAGAGGCTTTTGCCTTATTCCTCGCGGGCGAAGAGTTGAGTGTTTGTTTTGGTTGGATGGTATGAGGTTGATTTAGTTAAATGAACGTAGTCTTATACAGGAACTTATTGAAATGGAGACTCAGGTTTTTTTCATGCCTAAGGACTCGCACCACCCAACACCATCCCTGGTTTCAAAATATATATTAGTTAATAAAACACACATCTATCTTATATTTATGCGTAATTAAAGTCATAAAGCTGTATATTACCTATACATATACTTGTAATGATATTTTTGTCGTGATGTATTTTTAAAACCAACTTCTCAGCTAAGAAGAGAATTGAAAGTAGTATATTAACAATTGCATCTTTATTCCTTTCTTCTTCTTTTCTGTTCCTTCTACTCAATGACCTCCTTTTATGTTTCAACAATAATTTTAATTGTTCTTGATTTGGGTGTGTTTCTTTTCAGTTGATAAAGTTTTCTTTCTTTTTTTTAATATTTTTTCACTAAATATTCTTTTCTGTTGTCATAATCGAATTACTCATCTTTTATGGGTTTTCCGAAAAATAAAACAATAATTATAAGGAGCTCGAGTTCTCGGAAACCAATCCCTTATTTCTAGGGCCCGAGGATTGCTTGTAGATGATTTGATAAGTTTCGTGCTTAATTTTTTTGTTTGTCAATTAATGTTTTATTAAATAGATGTGATTCACCGTTTCCTGTGCATTATTACAGTATTTAAATCCTCATTGGGAAACTAATCCTATTCTGTCATTGCAATAATTTTAAATCACAATGCACAGTTTCTTTGTTGATACTGTTTCGATGTTAAGGGAAAAAAATAATTTATTAGAAACTGAGAATATTAAATTAAATATTTAATTACAAAGAATAAGTATTTTTGGGTTAGCGACTTGCGACGCATCCTTTAATTTTCTTGCTTTTTCTTGTTTATGGGGTCACTTCTACGTTGGCAGTGGCCTTCACTCATAGGATCTTGCCTTTCTGATTCCTTTACCGGGGAAGGCGTGGATTGGGCTAATGAGTCCACTGAAGGACGAAACGGCCGTTCCCAATTCCTTCCCCATAATCGAATCAGAAAGGCAATTTTCTTTTCTCTTATTTTGGTCAGGTCTGCACTTGTTTTCTTATTATTAAGTATTTTTATTTATAATTAACAGGAATCTTTAATTGAAATACATTTGTTACGATCAAATAACACAGACTTTTGTTCAGGGACTACTGTAACATTAATATTGTTTTAAACAGTCGATGTAATTAATGTTTAGAGCCAGAATTAAATTTTCTGTTCTCCTTCATTATTATCGTCCTTTGCGTAATTTTATAATGATTTTCTTTTTTATTTAAAAAAAAAAAATGACGACATGCATACAATTGTTAGAAAAAGAATATTGAAAAACTTCTTCAGGCATAAACAGATCACTTTCTTTTCATTAAAAAAAAAAGGGGGTAGGGTGGGGAAGCTAAGCAGGTAAATAAAAACCTTCCTTCTTCGCCCTACGGATACATTTTTAACTACTTCCGTAACGTAGCTGGGCGATGTTAATGATGAAATCCCCTGGCGCTGGGAAGGAGACCAAGTCGGGAGCCCCGCCCAATCCCGGCATTCCCCAGATTCCTGCGTGCGTCACTTCGCGAGGTAAACGGAGATGAAAGTGATTGAGCACGTGACATTCCACTCCTCGTGACTGAATGACCCCTACGACGAAATCCAGTGACCGTGTGTGGCTAGCAAACCGGTTCCATTATGGACCTGTCCGTTTATTATGAACAGCAACTGAAACGACGATCTGCAAGTTAATAAGAAACAGTTTTCAGTGTTCATCGCTTTACTTGAAACTGAAAAACAGCAAAAGTCACTGCACCCAAAAACTAGGAGCTCACTTTCCTTAAAATTATCATTATTATACAGTACTTACTTTCCTTTAATTTTAGTTTTTTTTTTTGAGAGAAAAGTTTAATGACACTAAAAAATACTCAGTTTGAGATTAGGAACTTTATTTTATCCCTCCACCATAATGAATTTAAACAAAAATACACAGACACAAATGCAAAAGACAATCTCTTCAACTCAGGAGAGATAGCAAGCAAGTTTCATCAAGGTCCGTTTACTGGTTCAAAAGTTTTTAAGAAGGTACATACATCAGAAAGTAATTAAATATTTGTGTTTTTAAGAAAAAGAACACAATTTGCAGTAATAAAGGTTTTGTTTCAATTAATAAGAGAATAATGTACAATTAAAACTTCTCCAATTATTATCATAGATAATTCTTAATTGCCTATAAATGATATCTCGTCATTTTAGCAATTCATCATCACCCTCCATCTCTTTTTCTTCGTTATTGATTTAACATTTTTCACATTTAATTATTTTACACATTCTATTGAACTTCCTCTATTTTTCTTGATTAATCCTAACTTTGAAAATTAGAGAAAGATCAATACAGAAGAAGGATGAAATCATATATGAAATTATCTTTTTTTAAGACTTAATTTCCATTTATTAATGTAGAACTGTAAGACTTCATGAATGCAAAATGTGGAATCGGTTTTCCTAAATGACGGTGTATTAATCTATGCATTTAAAAAGTAAAAAAAAATGTGTCTGTTTGCCGACCACGATACGAAAACAGTTTTGATGATAACAACTCCTAGTCTTACGAAGGGTTTACCTAGCACCTACACCTAGCTTAGCGGCTCGCTGCCACTGCCCAGCATTACGAGAGAACATCGTACCGCACATCAATAGCCCGGAAAAAAAAAAAATCAAAATTCAAAATGGTTTCTACTGAATGAGTATTGTTTTCACACCTTATCACCCAACAGAGGGAGGGCTTGGTCTCACATCACTTAGACGTCTTTGGCATCAACAGATATCAAGCCTGCGAGAATACTTCCATACGAAATCTCAGGAACATAACTTGTTTGCTGTGATTTGTAAAATCGATGCGGATTGAGCTTGACACCTCAGAAGTCATGAAGCCATTGGCACACAGTATTCCATTCTCAAATTGAGTTCTCAAATTGAGGAATAGAAAGGAAAAGCTCTACATGGAACTCATCCCGCCCATCTCAACTGCAAAAGAAATGAAAAGAAAGCCTTAAATATCTAGCTTGCAGCATGGTGAGTTGTTTCCGGAGACTTGTGGCTTCATGATTGCCATTCAGGACAGGATCATCGCAACAAGAAATTACCTTGTAACAAAATAAAATGCAATAAAATAAAATAAAATTGTTATATAATGCATCCTTAAAGAACAAAATGTAATTGATTTATGCAGACAATGTGGAGAATCAACAGAGACCATAGAGCATGTTCTTGGAGCATGTAGCACTCTGGCTGGAACCGACTACACAATAAGGCACAACAACATGGCCAAGATACTGTATCTTCAGCTTCCGCAAGGCAGAGATCTCATTCAGGATAGAACACCTTACTACAAGTACCAACCAGGGGATATCATTGACAGCAACAAACACAAGATCTACTGGGATATGGAAATTCGCACTGATAAGAAGATTGAAGCGAATAGACCTGATCTCATCCTCGTAGATGAAGAGAGAAAAGAGGCCACACCACAACCTTCATAAAGTACAGGATGATTAAAAATGTTTTGAATGATTTCAAAACGTTCCTGTACAATCGCTATTGCAGTTATGATGAGACGAATGGTACAGATGGATAGAGAACATGTTCAAGTTTGTTTTGTATGCATTGCTTATAAATATTCGATATGGCTACCATTGTTAACACGACACATGTCCATACGGTACTGAAAGTCTTCCCAAACGCGACATAGCATTGATCCGTCTATTGTTATAATTGCAGTGGCAATGCGCATTTTCACTTCGTTGAGATCCCGTGGTAAGGGCGGTACAAACACCTTGTCTTTAATGCACCCCCATAAGAAATAATCACAGGAAATCACTGAAAATGATGGTGGTCGCAAAGTTCTCAACTTCACATCGCTGTAACATCGCCTGACAGAATGCCTCACGAAGACGATGGTCGTTCGGTGACAAATGCTGCAGCCTCTACAGGCGATATGGACGCATGTGTAGGCGTTTCCGCAGCACGTGCCACACAGTCGGCTGTGGGATGCCCAGTTCTGCACTTCCTCTGCGCGTTGATTTGTTAGGGCTACGACGGCACGTGTCCCGAATGCGGCGCACGTTCTCCTCAGGGATTGTCGGTCGGCCACTCGACTTGCCCTTACAAATGCAAGCGGGGCTTCGCTTAAATTGCTCGTACCAGTTACGAATGGAATTCTTGGCAGGTGAGTCTTTCTGAAATTTGGTGCGAAAACCACGCTGAACCACCGCCACCGACCTGGCTGCGTGATATTCGAGAACACAGTACACCTGTGAACACCATTTTGTCAACAATACCACCTGTCGAACTGCAGAGGCAATCGCTTGTTTTACGGCGCAACAGCCAATGACCCACTGTGTCGCGTTAGTCAGGACTGCGTAATTCGGGTTTCCAGTTGCCATGTGCCTAATGGAGGTCACATTTTACAGTTCTGAGATATACAAAACAAACTTGAAAATGTGCTGATCCAACTGTACCATTCGTTGCATCATACCTGGAATAGCGATTTTACAGGAAATGTTTGAAATCGTTCAAACCATTTTTAATCACCCTATATATGCCAGCAAGATTAATAAATATACAGAGTTGGTCATTGAAATAAAGCAGATGTGGAAACTCAGAGCAGTTCACATTAGGCCAATAGTTATATCGGCAACTGGAATTTTCCCAGTTAACATCATCAGACAACTGGAATTTCTAGAAGCAAGAGATGTGGCAAAGGAAAGGCAGAAAATCTGTAATTTTAGACTCGTGTCACATTGGAAGAAGATTCCTTAGTTTAGAATAACTTGGGTGCACTTGACACATTCATTGATATCCATTAGATTAAAATGAGAGAAGAGAATAATGATAATAATAAAAACTACAAAATCTGAAAGTGATTTATTTGTCTTACATTTCAAGTTGATTCCAGTTGATTTTCTTGATAGTTTTCAGTCGTTAACTGTGCATCCGAAAGCCATTCAAGAAAGAAATCGACCTCTCTTTCACTCTCTTATCACATATCATTAAAACAATCTAATCCATTTCAAATATAAAGAAAATTTATTCAGTCTCTAAGTTTTTGTCAACATTTTAAACCTTAAACATAATTGAGAGACAAAAACGAGATACAATATATCTATCCTGGCAGCTATCGTTGTTTTTGTATTTAAAAGAATAAAAAATATTTTCTTACGGAAAGCTAAAATTGCAATTTTCAAATATTTGACCTTAGACTCTTATTACAGGAATCAATAGTAAAATTATCTACCAGCGAGGCTAATTCATTAAAATTCATTAAAATTCCTCAGAATTAACAAAATTTCAAATTTTCATTAAATCGACTGAGGTGACCTCAAATGTTCCCTTGTCACTATTAGATCTTCTGTAATGGAATTTGGCATTTAAGTAATTTTTCAAGGTTGTAGTCCTTTATCGTAAAGGATATAAGGTTTACCAAAAGGAAAAAGTTTGAGGAATGTGAGGATTCCACGAATTTACAAACATTTTACCGAAAAATGGACGTACGTTAAAAAAAATGTCGAAAAAAAATAGTAAAAAAAGCATATTATGAAGAAATTTACTTCCTTTCCAAAAAATTAAAAATTAAAATAAAAAAAAAAAAACTGAAAAAAAAAAGTTTCATATATTTGCTTAAGTAGATTTTGGAATTTAAATTATTAATAATTGACAATAAGTAGAACGAATTAATAATAGGACGAATCATCAGTTATGTTTATTTATTTATTTATTTATTTATTTATTTATTTATTTATTTATTTACTTTTTTTCTACTGTAACATTACTTTTTGCTATTGCTACGCAGTGGAGTTAACACTTTTTTTCCCTTTCAACTGTAGTGAGTTTAAAATCCATTAGTTACTTATTAATACATTTCTAGCTATTGGAGAAGCATAACCCAAATCTGTTACCTGACCCTTCACTGGCCTCTTGGTATTTTTGGGTCCATAAAACATTCCTTCAAGGCTATGTTCACGAATCAATTGTTGAGACCATTTTCAAAAGAAGATAAATGATTCGGAGAAAATCAATCTTTTGTTGTTGTTTTTTTAACCGAATACCATTGATAATGGACTGAGGTAAGTTGTTGTAAATAATGTACAAAAAATACAAGCAATTCTGAATAACAACAATTCAATCTTTAAATAGATATGAAGACAGTTATTGCACATACGAAAGCAATAAGAAAGTAAGAGACGGATTTTATAGTTTTCAATAAACTGTAGTTTATCGCCAAGGTATTAAAAGTCAGTGGCAGTTTTTTACGAGTGAATTCCAAATTTAAAAACAAAAACATTATTAACAACAGTCGTATAAACCACCTCTGTTTATGTAGCACAGCAGTATATTGAGAACCTGATTCTTTAAAAATCAGTTTGTTGAGAAGCGATTTTTTTTTTTTTCTATTTTGAGAAAAAAAAAAGTAACGATTTTAAATAAATATGCCATAATTAACAAAATCATCTCCGGAAAAGATGGATATACGAAGCATCTCTTATAAAAAAAGTTCCAGTTCCAAAGGCAGATTGGGCGTCCGGGACAAGGGTAAGATGCCGGAAGTGTTTGCCGATCATCTCCGAGTCAAAAGCTGGTAGGCCTAAGTACTTGTGAGTCGATTGTGAATATTTGCCAGATCAGTTTCATATTTCCAATTCATTCTGCTTGGTTCTATTAATTATTAAAATTTAATTTCTCATCTTGGCGTTGATATTGCACTCAGAATTACAAGAAAGTCAGAAACTAATTAGTAACGCTACAAATGTAACACAATAATAATAATAATAATAATAATAATAATAATAATAATAATAATAATAATAAATATAATAACAATATCATATCATCTCATCATTATTTTTGTTGTAATTTGTTAATAATATATACGTGATGAATGTTTGCAGATCAATTTAATTATCTGTGAATAAAACAGTGAAAGAAATGCTGATTTCTAAGTCAATGCAAAAGAAGTATTGCAGGACATCAACAACGAAAATGATAAAATTATATAGAGAAAGAGGAAGTTCATGAATCAGTAGGCCAGCGTTGTCACGATTCAGATCTTTATGAAATCACTGCCATTAGATGTTGATTCATCACCGAAGCTTGGAAAAAGCTAGTCTTTTTTTAGTTATTTTTGTTTCTTCCATTATAAAAAATAATAATAATAATAAATTGCAAACTCGGTCGCCGCAATTATAAGTAATGCTATCATCTTTCATACGATCAATATAATTTTATTGGACATTTTATCTTTAGACTGGAATGTATATGTTTTAAACAACTGTAGAAACACTGATGTCAACAATCAACACAAAATGATTGAACAGTCTGGATATGTCTTAACAGAAATCAGTCCTATATTTAAAGCTTCAATTTTGAAATTACTTCAAGTTTGTTTACATCTCTAGTTATTCATCTAATTTCTTATAGCGTCGTTATGAATTGTGGGTTTTTATTTAGAGGATTGTATTTCTCTAAATTTAATATGATTCTACTTCTTAAGTATTATTTGTAGGAGGACTGTAGATTACTTCAAATACGGGAGAAATTGCTGAAGGGAACCGGTTTATGATAGATTACGTCTCTTCCGGCATTTCAATATCTTAACTAGTAATTTCACTAACCAAATATTAAAAAAAAATGAATATAATTACAGTTTTTCTTCTCTTGTTTATATGAATATTGCAGGTATGAATAGACGCTAACAAAAATTTTAACCAGACTGTCCATCTAGTATGCCAGGCCAACGGCCGAAGAAGACTTGGCTCCTTGATTTGAAAAGAATGAACCTGTCTGCTGAAATTGCCTATTATATTTTAGTTCCAGACGGAGCTTGAACTTTAACTATAACTATAACTTGAACTTAACTATATAATCAGTAATTCGAAACTACGCAATATGCAATTTTTCTGAGAATACATTAAAAATCACCAACCAATGCCTAAGACAATAAAATTGGACTAGCAAAAATACTCGTGCTTCTCGCGGGTTACAAAAAATGTTGTCCTGATGTGGATGACGCAGAAATTGAAATTCTTTGATCACTTTGAAACTTTTCCAATTGGGAAAAAGAGGAACGTGGCAGTTACAAATAATGTTATAGAACTGTTACCGTCGCTTCGGCCCCCCTCCCCTTTACCCTTCTTAGGATCCGAATATCGAAAATTCGTCGAATACGTATATTTTAGATTTTGACAAAGAACACTCATATCAAATTTCGTGTTTCCAACTAAAGAGGTTTCAGAGATATGCATACTCTTCAAAAATGTTTGCCCCCTCCCTCCCCTTAGTCCGGATCCGGGTTTTCGTTGTTCTTATTTGGGATGCATGTGAACCTCTGTGCCAAATTTCGTACAGATCCATTCAGAAATAGCGACGTTGTTTCAAAACAAACATCCAAACAAACCAATATACAAACATACAAACATGCAAACAAACAAACACTCTCGCTTATTTTATACATTAAAAACATCAATCGTAATATTGGTGTGGAAACAATTATCTATCTCGAGTTACTTTTCAAACTAAATGCTAATTGTTTTGATTCTTAAATTTCGTAAATGTTATGGTAAATAACAGGTAAGAAGCGTGGTATGCAAGTACCGATTCTGATTAAAAAACTATACATTATGATTTCAAATCATTGATAAGTTTGAGGTTTCTAAGATACCTTTCACACTTTTTTTTGGGAAATGAAGTTGAACTACAAGCTTTTCTTAGAAATCTCCTGTTTCCTTTACAATCATTTCTACTGTTCAGAAACGTTTGTTTCCAATTAGTGAACGATAAAGTTTTAGAAAATATCGGAATATAGGATTGTTTCAAAGTACGTAGCTTTTTAAGTACAAAAACATAAGGTTTACGTGCACTGCGTAATATTTGAAGCAATAATGAAGCCATACACCTGTGTAAAGAAATTAACAAATAAAAACACGACGTTTCACTGTCGAGAGACAGCCTTCTCAAGAGACTTGAGAAGGCTGTCTCTCGACAGTGGAAACGTCGCGTCGTGTTTTTATTTGTATAAATATGTTAATTTCTTTACACAGGTGTTTGGCTTCATTATTGCTTCAAATACGTAGCTTTTTTAATTTTCAAGCCAACGGATTTCAATACACATATGTGAAATTAACTTCATAGATTTCATCTAAAGTTGTTCAATTTTTGGACCAGGAAACGAAATTACAAGTAAATGCCTTATACTGAAGTGCCCAAAAAACTGGGATATCTGTCTAATATCTCGTAGGTTTTCCTCGCGCTTGGATGACAGCAGTAACACGACGTGACGTGGACTCCACGAGCGCTCTGCAGTACTATGGAGACGGAGCACCATGCATCTTGCAGAGCATCCCACAATTCCGTAATGTTCGCTGTTGGTGGATTCCTATCAGTGATGACATGTATAAGTGCATCCCACATGAGTGCGATGGCGTTTAAATCAGGCGAACGCGGGGGTCAAGACATGACGGCAAAGTCAGAGGAATGCTCCTCCAGCCACAATAGGGTGACGCTGGCCTTATCCAATAGTGCATTGTCCTGTTGAAAGAGGCCGCATCCGTCGGAGTAAATGCAGGACATGAAAGGGGAAAATGATCAGCAAATATGGTGACGTAGCACTACCGGTCACAGAGGTCTGCAGACGTATGAGGAGTTCTAGCCAGCTAAACACATCCCACACCATAACAGAGCCACTGCTGCCCTGTATTGTCGCTTGTAGGTATGAGGGATCCAGTGCCGCTTGGGGTTTTCGCCACACCCGGCATCGCCCATCTGCCCGAAACAGTTGGAACTGCGATTCTTCGGTCCAGACTACACATTTCCAGTCACCTAGAGTCCAGTGGCGGTGTTCCCAAGACCATGCAAGCCGCAGAGCCTTGTGTTGTGTGGTCAGCAATGGCACCTAGATGGGCCGTCGCGGCGGCTCTAGAACTCCATAGAATAAAGAGAATGTTGCACTGTTCGAACGCTGATGCTAATACTGGCCCCAGCTTTGAGTCACGATAAATAAGCAGAGATTACATACAACTACTTCAGTTTTTACTATCACTGTAACTTGAAAGAACTACTTAGATCTTACTATGAGGATGTTCGAAAGTTGGCACGTTAATTATGTTAACTTTTTCTACAATTAGTTGCAAAATCTTGATAAAGTTATTTGCAATCTACGTTGGAGTCTGCTCTGATGGATAAGAGAATTAAACAAAGAATTAATGTGTCTCAAATTAATAGAAAAGAATGGGAAAAAGACACAGAAATAAAAAAATATCTGAGCATTCATCGGTGAGGATTAGTTATAATTTTTTTTTTACATTCGTTTGCTAATTTAACTATACTTTTTGTTGCAAAATTTTATAACTTTTATTTTCTTATTTCATTATTTTTTAAGTCTGATTTTCAGGCCATTGTTAAATTAAAATAAAGATTTATAATTTAACAACTTAATTTTTTTGTTTATAATTTATCAAATTTATGAAAATGGACGTCATTAGATAAAAAGCAGATATATATATTTAAAGCTTAGAATTCAGCTATTCTCGAATCCTGCTACGAATTATTTGAAGTCGTTCTCAGAAAGCATGGACTGAAGCTTAGCAAGTAGGCCTCTCATTCCTATTTAACCAGATAATATCTCCGCGAATTTAAAAGATATCTACATTAATAATTAAAGCTATCTTTAATTATTATCATTATTTAAAAATAGGGAATTCAAATATCTTCAAAATATTGATATATAAATTTTCAAAGCATTGTTTTCAAGAATTCTTCAAATAAGAAAAAAAAAAAAAAACTAGCACGAAGTGGTTAAAGATGTTATATTTACAACATGGGCGTATAAAGTATGTGTGTGGGGCTATGGCCCACCCCCTCCCGAAATCTCAAATGTACAGGTTAGCTGTATTTTCGTAAGCCCCGCGAACACCATGCAATTTTTCAGCAATTTAGTCGTCCGATTTTGACGTCACGAGCTGATATAATCAATAAACGGGCTCAAAACTGCTCGTGACGTCAAAATCGGACGACTAAATTGCTGAAAAATTGCATGGTGTTCGCGGGGCTTTAGGTTTATTTTCTTAGGTGTATTTTCTTAGGTTCGATAGAAGGTCGAAGGGATATCGGACTTCCCCCCCTCCCACCGAAATTTTGAAAACGATTTGGTTGTTATTGCTGGTCAGTTCCCTAATTTGTCCCCCCCCCCCATCTACATCTAAATAAAATCTTATCTACATCCTTGTTCTTGCATGATCTTGCATGACAGAGATAGTAGTTAAATCTGTCAGCTTTCATACATACATCATAAGGCAAATGATGTTGAATCCGAGTTACTCGATTAAAATCTTCAGCAAAATGTAAAAATGTGAGCCACATTTCAGACCTCGCTATGTCTCGTTAAGAACAAAGGCAACGAAGAGGAAATTAAAAGAAAAAAAAAAAGAATGGAAAAATTCAACAAAAGAACGTTGACCCAGACAGTCCACGAATGGAGAGGCGCCAATATGGTTCGGTGGCAAAAGTTCAGAACTTTAGAAAATGATTGATGTGGATTCGCCAAAGGCAGTGGCAGAAATATTCAATCTTGAAATGGCGACTTACTGTGAATCAATTCCTGGTCTCTCTATATACAACTTCGTACCAATCAAATTAAAAGCCTGTAGGCTCTACCGTTAACCCTAGTGGTCATCTGAAATCTTTCTGATCGTTGAAATAATTATTTATTTGGCCACCCGCGTCCACTAGACCTTTATTGCACAAGAATGTAGAGCTAGTCTGTACGCCATTCCGGAATGATCGAATTATAATTTGAAAGGTTTATTATATACAGTTCTACATGTCAATATACCCATGTCCAAACATCACCAAACTGTGGCATATTTGAAGCAATATTGAAAGCAAACAAGAAAATAGATTGATTATATATCTTCCAACTTCTTTTATGCTTAAATGTACTAATATTTTAGCTTATAAAACATATTTATACTTTAATGTTGAAATAACTTACTTTTGATTGTTATTTATTTATTTCCTCTTGACGTGCCATACGTCTGAGACTGTATAAGAAATGGAAAGAGGTTTAGGTATTTAGGTATTCTGTCTAATTTCAGGAACTTAGCGACTGAATGAAAGGATACGCTAGGAACTAATTCAATTACAATATTTGCAATTTTTAAGAGTAAGTGTGTAAGATAAGGTTCTGTACAAGAGCCTAGTTTAGTAGAAATTAGTGAGACTTAGTGAACTAATTGAGATTTCACTTTTTTTCGTAAATTTAGGTGTTTCAAATGTATTGTTGACAAATGAGGCATAAAACTTATTATTTGTGTTATATAATTTGGTTCTGAAGGAGGAGTGGGACATGATACTGTATAGATCCTTGTTTGAGGGATTTTCTCACTTGGTTGAGGTTTACTCAATATTTCGGCTCGGTCCCTTGAGCCTTCTTTAGGAGATGAAGAGAATTACATAGATTTTGCTACTTCCGCTTTATCAGTGTCTCGGACAAGCTGTATCAGTGGCCTTCTTCGGGAAAATCCCTCAAACAAGGATCTATTAGTGTTACGAAATAATAAGCTTTCCAAAAGATAAATTCTCTGTATTCACGTTCGAAATTTGTAAACACAAATGCTTTCTTTTCACCGATGGTCCGGAAAAAAAAACGAAAAAAAAAATCACGATCGTCTTCTTGGCTTACTGAAGAGATTGTATTTCAGTGCCAAAGGAAAATAAATAGTTTACCTTGCAATATAATCCACCAGAAAGCCTTTATAAGGAGCGACTTCATGCTAACCTACAGAAGAGAAAACAGATAAGAAAGAAAAAGAACTGGTCAATCCTACTGGGTATGCGAACTCTAATCTAAAAGTCGGTGAAAATCGTTACAACATCAGAGGTATAAAGATTTAGCTACGCAGGGACGTCATTTTAGTGTATTTGTATCAGATTTTTCACTTTCACTCTCATAAAATATCAATTTTTGGTTTTATTTCATTTCTTGTGTGTATGTGTACTGTGTGGGGATAATACAGAAGTGTATTATAGAATTCAAGGAATCTGATCTCATTGTAATTTTTTTTTTTCTTATCCTGTCAATCGGGAATTTAGCTATATCATTCGATAGCTACAATATTCTTTTGATTAACTCAAAATGTACAAATTAGATTGGATTTATACGTAGAACTACAAGCTGTAAATAATCTTAAGCCTCTTACTGCTTGTTAAAATGCAATATCAGCACCACCGATCTCAAAACATACATTTACTTCACTAGTATGTAGTAATGAACGAAACTAGGAGTTCGCGCTTACATCAATGTTTGTGTAAACGATGTCGTGACTTAGTGCGTGACATTTGTAAAAACTAAACTACGATTCACAGAACAAAGAAAGAAGAAGAGAAGAAGCTAAGATCTGTCATCTTCTAAAGAAGTTTCAACAGTATTTTTCTAACACTTTCATCATTTAAACCTAGCTATAAGACGATTCTGACTTTAAAATATAAATTAATAAGCGCAGTAACATTCATTACAAAGGCTTCGCTTATTTCTCTGAAACTTGTGTTTTTGTCTGATGTGAGTTCCACGGTTGTGGTAATGAAAAATAAAACCAGTTATTGTGCGTTATTATGCGAGAAAAACATTACGCAAGTGAATGCATTTACTCCCTTGACCTTATTCAGTGATTTAATTTATTGTGACTTGTCTGCGATCAGGCCACTTTGGGAATGTGGAAGGGGCGACTGGGGTTCGCAGAAGACACCCAACCAGTTAGGAATTGCGTAAAAAAAAAATCTTAAAAAACGTACATATCTAAAACTTAAAAATATGTCGCACGAGACCAAAGATTCACTTTTCGACTGTAGTTAACTTATTCAAATATTTAAAGTAATTATTATAATTGCTGCCAAAAAAATTGGAAAACTTTTCTCCAGTCCCCAGAGACGGCTTCGGAATACCCTTCGCAATATCGAAGGCCATGGAGGCCAGAATAAGTTATTTTTAAGTTAATTTTTTATTGTATTAATAATATTTTATATGTAAGTCTGTGTTATTTAATAGGTATTTTTATATTTGTACGTTTTCCTAAGTTAATGTGGAACTTAACTGAAACAAAATGATTTAAAATAAGGCATTCATTTAGGGATGAACTATTTGGCCCATGGGCGTATATAAGGGGGAAGCCGAGGGGACCCGGGCCCCTCCCGAAATAATGAAGATATCCTCCCAACGTTTTTTTTTTTTTGGTAGAACAGATAGGTTTCCATGGGGTGTCTACTTAATTATATTAATCTTGGCCCCCCCCCCCGAAAATATATTCTATATACGCCACTGATTTGGCCCCAACAGTTTTGAAATTTTGTGTTCCAACCCAATCTACAATCCAAAATCCTTGAATTCATTTGTTCTAATGTACAGTCGTACAGTCGTTTTTGGTCAAAATTATTAACATATAATAAAAAAGTAATGAAATATGTACAACAATAAATTAATAACAAATTACACACCTTAATACTAACAAACAATTACATTTCAATACTGGAAGCTTAAAACATAAAATCCACCTTTAATTATTTTTATATAATCATAAACATCATGATTTACCTTGAATATTAACGAATATTACTATGAACTTATCTATAATTTCCTTAAGCTTTTCACTTGTCATCGATATAAAAATTTCTGAATGAATCTTGTACGGTTGCATCCACTGCACTATTTATATTTCTGATCCGTTCTTTTTTATATAGCACTAAATCACCCTAGGACGTTTAAAATTATTTTGAAACCTGTCAATCATACTAATATGCAGTAGTCAGGTATTCCCCTTCCCTCAATCACATGCTAATAGTGCCATCGATATCTTAGAGGTTAAAACCGTTTAAGCTTTGAAAATTTAATTGTAAGAGCACAATTGTGTTCTTTTAAACAACGCAGACTATAATGTAGTGAAATATATATAATTTCAAATTTAAGGGCTTTACTCTATTTATTATTAGGTTGGTCCATAAGATTTGTTTTTAGGGCCTTTTCATGTAAAGGCCCAACCTACGTGCTTCAAAATAATCCAAACAAAAACCTACTAATGTACATCTAGATTACTGATAACATTTTGATATACGTATGTTATTCAATTTTAAGGGTTTCTTTTCATAGTAGCTAACTTGTTTGTCCTTAAATAAACAAAACAGTAAAGCACTGATGACTTTTAAGATTTAGTCCTGTAATTTAGACTTGAATAGACTTTCGTTTAAGTTATTATAAAGACTGCTTCGTCTGGATCTTGTCTTGTTGTATAAAATAACTTCGTCTTATGGAATCACTGCAAATGATAAATATGGTGACATTCCTTTTCTTTCTTTCTTTCTTTTTTTTTTAGTAGTTCTGAAGACTGGAAAGCTATTAATTTTTTTATCCTGTCATCCTTCTGTAAGATTATTTAGGGCTAAACATATCAGATAGTTTGTTTCCATATCCTCCTTCGAAGCTGCTGTCGAAGCTGCTGTCTGACATTAAAAAACAAATTCAAATTTCTCATTGAAGTTGTTTGAGGTTTTGTCTGAACAAAATCGGTTGTATTTTTAGTATTCATCAAATCCTGGTCCTTGTTTTCTTCTTCAATTCGTAGAGAAGAAAAAAAAAATCTCTACGATAATGAAAAAAGATAATTCATGTACACAGGATTACAAATGAATTAAATGGGAGCATAAAGTAAAACAAAATATTGTGACTCTTTGTTGTGTGTGCATTCATTTGTGGCCGTGATTGTTGGCCAAATATTTTATAATTCCATGTGGAACTTCAATTTCTTAATTTTTTTGAGATTCCACTGATGTAATATTGAAGTCTCCTATCTCCCAAAGGCAGACCCTGGTCGTGGCTGGTGAGCCTCCAAAAAAGTCTGAAACAGCTGTCTCAGGATGTCATTTAAACAAAAGATCCGCATTTATTAATATCAGCCATCAGATGAAATATAATAAATTAATAATTGTAGCTCATTCATTATTATTTCAAATTGTTAAGCTTTTTTGATGAACTAAACGCAGCAATTAACAAATGTTAATTTTTAGTTTTGCATTTAAGCTCTCGGATTCAATGTATTTTATAAATTTGAAAGGCATAAATAACATGAAGGTCGTTCTTAGTTAAAGTAATTTAAAATGTCGATGGTCCTAAAGGACAAGGTCCAAAAGCGATAATGGTTCGAATTCGAAAGTAAATTAATTTAGATTTCGATCAAAGCAGATCCCAAAGGCCTCTGGTGATTTCTTAGATTTTCATTAATCCAGTTCCAATAGCGCTATTAGCGTATGATACATTATGCTATCTAGCCCCTCTCACATTTCCATAGATCATTGTTACTTGACTGACAATAATATTGATTCGTGCTGTCGTGAATTTGTAGTTATCAATTTTGATTGTTAGGTTTTTTATTTTATCGTGCGGCATTCATTAGCTAGGAGATCGAGACGATTGTGTGGCTGCCTTAACTTAATCCATGGTGCATCACAGGGGGCGAACTGGCTTTTACACCTGTGGAAACACTGAAGAAGAAAGAATGAAACATCCAAACCCTGCTCAGGGATTCGAACCAAGATTCCAACATATCTGCCTCATGGCAAACCGTCACCTAGACCACAAGGAGTTGCCGGAACAGCTATTGTTACGATAATCTAAAAGAAAGAAAGAATGCCGCAGAAATCCACAGAATCCACAGAAATCTGAGAAATACTATAAAGAATGATTTACAATGAAACGTCCTAACTTCAATACTGTATTCTGGAGGTCAATACAAGTCAAGAAGTCTACATCAACGTAAGCCTAAATTGTGCAAGAAACGGAGATGTAGGAGTTAAAAAAAAAGCAAACAAACAAGTGAAATACTCAAGAAATCGAGAAATGGCATTTTCATGAGGCTCTTTGAAAGTCCAGGTACATCGCAATCAGGTATACACAGAGAGATCATGATGTCATCTTCCAAATGAAAAATCCTGACATCCTATTCTACATTAAGAGCTGTGGATATATTTCACTTGTACCACGACCGAAGAGCCTATTACACCGACCCGAGCATTAACAAATGACCATAAGGAGACCAGTCAGAAAGAGAGAAAGAATACAAGAAAGAAAAAAACAAACAAACATCCAGGCCGGCCCCGGGATTCGAACAACTGATATTCAGGCGTATCGCCTAAATCAATGGTCACCGCCTGGAAAGGTCGGCTATGCCTGAACGACTTAACCTACTCTTGTTATTTCTCCAATCCTAAATTGAGGCTAGGGGTTGCACTGAGGCTTCGGGGGGAAGGGAAAAATGTAGAATATTGGTAATCTTCAAATTTCTTGATTTCTTGCCTTTTTATTATAATTAAGTCATTTTTTTAATGATTAGTACACGTTTGTTTCTTTAAGTTCCCTTATCTCATCTCCCTAATAATTTAACGTATGTTCATTTTGTCTTCATGACGTAATGACTTCCAAATGCTTTGTCGAAGTCATAATATTTCTTTCTGAATCACCCTATGTATGTATTTCATTTGGTTCACAGCGATGTTCATTTTTCAGCAGTTTTGTCACAATAAACAATTCTTTGAATTTTTCCGCTCCTAACTTACTGCTCTAATTGTGCTTGTGGTTGTTTTTAGAGCTATCGAATCTTAAAAAAAGTGCTGTCTAGTCATTGTTTCATTTTTTGTAGTTAATTTTCACCTGCTTCGGGAGATGGGAGGTCGATGTTGCTTGTATTTCTATACTTTATGCTAACATTATGGTTTGGAATCTTTTATAAATATAACTTACCCACACTCTTTATCAAAGGAAAAGACTTTTTCGATTCACAGATGGAAGAACGTCGGATTGATCTTCATTGGTTTAATATCGCATCGCATTGGATCTTCCTAGCCTATTTGTGGGATCCTTTTAATTAACAGAGTGATTCTTAAATATATCAGGTTTTTTTTATCTCTTATATAGTTTTTCAGATCTGTCCGTCTGTAATGTAACGCTTTCCCCGTATTTAGAAAATAATTTAAATTTCCTGTGAAAATAGAAATAATTTCTTCAATGAAACGTCCGCGACAGACATTCAATCTTCTGATCCGAAATCAGGCGTCTTATCCATCATGGGCCGTTCAAGTATTACGTAAGCATTCGGGGGGAGGGGGGATTCAAGCTTTGTTTATTTT
>JAFIDM010009631.1:144510884-144541441 GCA_023159025.1 Thereuonema tuberculata | reverse complement strand
TGTTCAGTGGTATTTACATTAATGATTTGGCAAATCTTACGTAAGCACAAGGAAGGGGGGGGGGGGCAAAAATCCTCGAGCATCTGCTTATTTTTGCTTATTACGGGGGAGAGAGGTGTAAAATGACTAAAAATATGTATTAAAGTCACGCGGACTACATTCAAACTATTTGTTAAATATTCTTCAATTATTCATCGTCCATCCAAACCATTTTATTAAATAGACATTATTATATAGTTTTCTTCTGTCTGTGTGTAACATAACGCTCTCTCCTGGTGTTTAACGGAGGAGAGCTGCCCTGTAAATCTCACAGGTACGACAGGGCAGATCTATCTGTTTGTGCCCGCATTCACAATCGTGGGAGGTTTTTTTGAGCGAGGCGGTGTAATCACATTGCCAGCTTTATGAAGCATTGTCGAGTTCATGAAACAGACATCATCAAAGAACTCATCAAAAAAATAAATAAAAGGACAACTGTCAAGGTCATTTGCTAAATGACGTTCGAATTTTCACTCGCATTGTTAGTTATAATCAAGCCTTCCAATAAACAAAATCATTAATGTTCCTAGCAATGCATTCATTTTAGTTTGGTATCCGTCATACACATGACGGGCAAGTACTTAGTCTAAAGCCGTCACATTGTTATCCCGTCATTGTTAACGGGATGTACATGATAGTTACTTAATACTTTGATTCTATTATATTTTATGAATTTATTTTTATAAGTTTTTGTAAAAATGATCTTTAAGTTAAATTTTTTATTACAGTTTCTTATGGTAATTTTTGAAAATTTCAAGTTTCTAAACGCAGAATGTAGTGTAAGTTTATCGAGGTTTCAAAAATACTTAAAAATTTGGTTTTACAGTTTTTACATTTTTGAAAAGTTTTGCCGGAACATCTGAACAGAATCATCTTATGCGGTGTCATGTTTGTTCCTTAAAAAAATAAAGTAACAATAATAGGTATCTATTATTTCAGCAACTGACATTATAAAAGCCTAAACAAACTTGGTCAAATATAAATTCATAAAAGAGTCATCATTAACCTAATATCTGTTCAATAATTAGCATTTTTATTAAAAAAATATGTAACAGCATCATATGTAATTGATTTCATTCGCTATTCATGCATTATTTCTGAAAAAATATTTTATTTATTTATTTATTGTTAATTGATGCAAATCTGGAATTGTTATTAAATTCTTAAACAGTTTACAGACTTTCAAACAATTATATTTTACAGATAATTTAAATATAGGAAATTGACAAAAGAAAAAAATTAACGTATCAAATGGAAAGACAAATTTAGAATATATAAATAACGATGTATTTATTTTCTACAATAGTGTCACTTTCTGAGATTAAAATCAAAATGATGGCAATACACAATTAGAATATAAATTATGTTTAATCCACGCTTTAATTATCCACTTAATTACTCCTTTTACCTTTGATATATTTTTACTTTTATTTTATTACTTTATCATAAATCGATTGAATAAATTTTCTAAAATATAATTTTTGTTCCTTTCCCCATGTTATTAATTTAAAACAACAACAATAATAATAATAATATATTAAAAGGGCTTGGAATTTTGAACTAACCTCTCCAACATTCCAGCTCCTAGTATTGAAATAAGCATTGGACAGCATTAATTTCATAGTAGCAGCAGGAAACAGGAAACGGTAGAAAGGGTTGCAATAAACCATCAGTCAGTTCGGGAATTTCCGCAAAAATGCTGTCTCGGGAACCTTTCAACGAAGCTATTAGAATGGAGGGTTTCAGCACGATCTTCATAGCCCCCTCTCTTTTTTTTTTCTTTTGGCATTCACTTTTCATTTGAATACAGGAAAAATTATAAAAAAAGAGTTTACACATCACATTCCTGTGCAGGGAATATGTGAACTTAAATGAACTCACAGTTTAGAAAAAAAATATATTTATGTATATATATTTATTTCGAACTTCGAAATTTCAGTTTATTTAGAATGATCAATATCCCAAAATCATTTCTCAAAAAAAAAATAAATAAATAAAAGCATTTTTTATTATTTCAAATCAGGATTTTTAAAACCTTTATTTTAGCTGAAATTGCAAACTTTTTTTTTTTCTATTACAACTTCGGGAATAATAACACGTACATATCATTCTTATAAGAAAGTTACTTAAAAAAGGTAAGGCTCCAACTAATAAGTTAAGAAAATCGTAAATCATAGATCACTATACTTCAGCTCGAAGCCATGTGATCTCTTTATTTCCTGTTTACTATATTTTATGCAGAGTTGTGGAGTGCAAATTGTTTCGATTTGTAAAGTAATGAGTCCTGTGTAGATCAACACCACTCACGAGCTATTTTACGCATCCTCGTCTTTAACTATTTGTGATATAAAAGGCATGTTATGAATCACTCTTTGTAGCCTTTAAAAAAAAAATTAAAAAAATAAAGCCACAATGATAAACAAAGCAATATGAGGTGATGTGTGGAATGTAGTTTCCATGCGAATTCTGTTTGTATTTTCAGAATCAGACATATAAGGTAATAACTTAATCAAAGATTGATTTTCTGAACTGTTGATTGCAGCACTTTCGGAAGGAGTAATGCGTAATGAACAGAAAAAGTAGAATACAATTCTTTTAGGTTTTCCAGTACACTGGAATCGAATTCCAAGTTCTTATTTACTTACGAATTTTTAATCGTGTGGTTTGGGAAAAAAAAAAAAAAATGAAGGGTTGTTCGGAATAAATTTTTTTAAAGGCGAATTATAAATTGAAAATTGAAAAAATGGGACCAAACACACTACTAGAGATAAAAAAACATTTAAAAAATTCATATTCGTTACATGTTACAAGGCATCGTAGACAGGCCTTTTCATCAGACTATAAATAAATAACAGAAGCAAATTAGGCCTTTACAAATTTTGGATTACATTTTACAATAATATCAAAGTATCAAATATCAATGCTAGCTAATTATTAATAAAACAATAGATAATAGTTAATCGAGCTGATAATGCAATACATTTTTTATAGACAATTCAGTATTGTAACATTTGCTGAATTTGGAATTAATTAATAATGATTCATAAAATTTTCTTAAGTATTGATCTGTAATAATATTATAAATGATCGGATTGTCCACCATTATTAGATGGCCAGTTTGTTTGTGATGAACTGATGTGAAATATTGGGCACTGCCCTTTTTTATGGCGTTGGAATGCTCATTCATTCGAATTTTTACCTTTCTACCTGTCTCACCAATATACTGGCACCCACCCCCTCCTGATTGACATTTTATTCCATATACCGCTCCCTTTTTTGCATTATCAGCTCGATTAACTATTATCTATTGTTTTATTAATAATTACCTAGCATTGATATTTGATACTTTGATATTGTAAAATGTAATCCAAAATTTGTAAAGGCCTAATTTGCTTCTGTTATTTATTTCTAGTCTGATGAAAAGGCCTGTATACGATGCCTTGTAACATGTAACGAATATGAATTTTTTAAATGTTTTTTTATCTCTATTAGTGTGTTTAGTCCCATTTTTTCAATTATTCCCTCTACACACTGTATTAATGAATGATATAAATTGAAAACATTGAAACTTGTTCAAAATTAATTAAAAGAAGTACTGTGTATTAATCATAGAAATGCGCAGCATATTTCTGGCAATGTACGATTAACTTTTCTATCACCTCTGCATAAAAGCATCCGTCCAAAGGCTTTCATGGCATCTTCCGTAATACCTTTGCTCCTCAAGGGTTTCCTTCCTATATAGCAACATAAAGGTTTCGTTACGTTTCTCACACATGAAGATAAACCAAGTTTGGTCACTTGTAAAAACATTATCACCTCCTGAGATGTAGCTTAGTGAAATGCAAGAAAGCAACACCATAATATACTGAATATATACAGACTTATGGTCGAGGTGCTTGGCTTCTCTGCCACCCATTCACCATACATACCATAACATATACGAAATATAGGATAAACAGCCAAGACGTTTACTAATAAATTCTGAGGAAGGTTTGATGCTTTCTATTTGTAGCTCAGCAATAACAGGCTTGTTTCTTAAGATTATTAATTTCGAATATTTTTACCGATTAGGTTTTAAATTATAAATGATTTTAAACTAAAGATAACTAGTATAAAAAAATTAAAAAAATTAATATAATTATTTAATTAAATTTAAAAAAATTATAAAAATTTATAAAAAAAAATAAAAAAAAAAAATTATAAATTAAAAAAATTATAAGGTAGTCGTTTTTGTGTTTTTTTTACTTAAGTCAATCTTACAAAGCAGTGCAATTTTGTTTTAAAACCAGGATGTAAAGTTGTTTTTTTTTTTTTTTGAAAACTCCCAAAGTATATATACACTGCTGGCCGTTAAAGGTGTAACACCAGGAAGGACATACTTGATTGACCCGAAATTTGCGTGATGCTTAGATCATGGAAGCACATTTAAATGATTAGGAGCGCATAATCTAAGCCTAGAAGCATTACGAGAGAGGAGGAACAGAGAGCCGCAGTGTAGTATTGCAATTGTTTTTGCTCGCCATTATTGTACACAGACGGCTTCACTATGCCTCGTCGAAGAATACGGCGGTCATACCAGCAAGTTTCTGACGTTGTGGTAGATTTGTGGCACATCGAGACTGCGGATTATCCTTCCGAGAAAATGGTGGTCGTGTTGGACGTAATGCGGCCACAGTGATGCGATGTGGAATCGGTGGGTCGAGGAGAGACGAACTCACCGATGTGAAGGATCCCAACGGCCCCGACACACCACCGAACGAGAGGATAGATATCTTGCTCGCGTGGCTATTTCGGATCGTACAGGCACTTTACAAACTCAGCCTCAAGAATTAGTGTGTGTTCCACAGCAACCAGTCTCCGCACTTACCTTTCGATGTCGTCTGCAGCATCAGGGAATTTTTGCAAGGCGCCCATTGCTTTGGCCACCTTTGACTGTACACCACAGGTATCTGCGGCTGCAATGGTGCCTAGAACGTTGCTCATTTCTTTACGTTCCGCAAGTCGCACCGAGCTGTAATTGTAATCATTTCACTCTTGTAGCATAAGTTATCTGTAAAATAAATATGGCTTTAATAGCTCTTTGTTTTTCGTTGTGTTTCACTTTTAATGGCCAGTAATGTATATAGCCTTTATATTTATAAAGAAAAGAAACTATATACTGACTAAAGAGCATTCTTATACAATATTCGATGCCATATCTAGAGGATAGCACAGAGAACATTGTACCCAGCACAGGTTACAGGGCGGCAAAATTTCAACATCCTTAAAAATGGAAATAGTTATTTTTCTTAATAATTACTCTATCTCAAAACAGTTACTGATAAATGAATCTTCAAAAACTCCTTGGAAAAAATTTTTAGAACCTAAGAAATTGCTTCTATAACTTGGGGGCTTGATAATATTCTTATAATTAAACCTATGTAATTAAACTTAAATACATTTTATCTGAAATAATTTTGGTAGTGTTTACTGACATGAAATGTTATCCATATTTGTAAAAGTAAACATTGGGTTTTTCTGATTGCTTCTCCTCCGAAACCATAAAACAGAGAAATACAAAGGTGTCAAATGTTTGTTATACTATTGAGGATGCCTGCATTTCATTTTTCATTGACATCACATGAAGTAAGATCAAAGGATAAAACGTTGATTTTTGTTCGGCTTCCCTGCCCCCCCCCCCCCCCCACACACACACACAAATCAGCACGTATCCTTCGATTCCGGGATCATTTTCTCAATCAGCAGGGAAGCCACTAAAAATTGTGTGGGTTAAAAAAAAATGACCCCTCAACTGAGTAATGGTTTAAACTTTTTCCTTTTAAAAAACAGAAACATTCTATTGAAATTGTTTATTTCTCCCTGATGCATTCTCACTTAAATCAAATTTGTAGAAGCAATCTTCTCCTATTGCGTATAATTGTTTTCATTTGATTTTTTCCTAAATAAGATTTTCATATCAGTGTATTTGAAGGTAAAATCATTGGGAATTTTTTACTAAATAGTAAAAAAACATTTTTCGACACTTATTTCTATCTTCCAAATATGTACATATCTATAAAAGCTTTTATTTATTATTATTATTATTATCAATATTATCATAATTTTCTTCTTTTAACATCAATTTAATTTCAATATCAATATTTTTAATATATCTGTTTGATGAAATCCTGATGCTAGTAGATTACAAGAGGGAAGCAGAACAGAATACTCTTCAGGCTTGTTTTCATTTAACCCACATAAATTTCATAACCCACATAAAATTTCATTTTCCTCAGCTGGGCTGTAAACCTCGATGTGATGCGTTTATTTTCATGAAGACATTTCGCTGACCCTACTCTACCGACTTATTACTTCCAAAACTGACCACCAGCTGAATCCGGACCATGTTATTTGGAGCTGGAGTAGCCTGAATTGTTGTATCTTCATTCCAGTTGACTATTTGAAAGTGTCACGATTCTTTCAAGCAGTTATGGATCATAGCCCATGGAAATCACTCTGAAAATGATTGGCAAGGATATGGCCGCCGTCCATTCGAGTTCCTGTAATGTAAATGAAATTTAGTTTCATCCAGTGTTATTTCTATGGAGGAGACATTTTTCCGAATGAGTTAAGGTCGAGTACCAGTTTATCTAATGTAAATCTGGCCTCAGTGTTAGCATCATACCACATGCCTACTGTACTTACTGAATTATATTTACCACCTTTATTTTGCTTTATTTTCCCAAGTTCTTGCTCCTGCCAAGATTATCGTTGCTGAAATCTAATTTTGATGTTAATTAATTATTAAAATTGGGTGAAGTCTCGAAATGAATTAAGAATAAAAATATATTTAATATTCGGAATTTTCACCGATTATACGTTTTGATGTCAATACTTAAAAATTGTGTTTCTTTCTAGATTGTAGTCAAATAGATTTGATATATTCACAATACTGTCAAAGAAAGTATAAGATCCATTTACCAGATTTTGAATGCGTCTCGAATCACCTGGAAATTCTTTCTGTTGATTCTAGAATGACTGCCATGCTTATTTCCTCATGTTGAGAATCTAGTCACATCTTTTTTTTACAAAGTACAAACCTGTAGTCATTTATGGCCTACATAAAACTTTAAATAAATTGTTCTACTTGAAAGCTTAGAATGCATATTAAGCTTTAAATTAAAAATGTTAATGTTTTAAACATATCCTAATAATAATAACAATAAAAAAAAAACTACGTCAAATACTAATGTGGGTCCGGTAGCCGAAGTGGTAGGGCGTTTGGCTGCGGGTTGGAGGCGGCGGGTTCGATCCCCGGCCTCGGCGGAGATTTTTTCCATCCTCCTCAAAACGGGTCCTAGGGTTTATGCAGCCCTCTACAGAATGGGTATCTGGTTTCTTTCCTGGGGTTACAGATGGGCGAGTGCCAGGGCTGGCCACCCGACCTCATCTCAGTCCCGTTGGCCAAAGAAACGTTGGAGCCTTACCTCTAGCGCCTCCCTGAGCTCTAATCCTTGGAACCAACCTTACCTTACGAAATACTAATAGAAATATTAAATTTCAAATTCAAAATGTACGTAAAGGTATTCAATTTCCTAATTTATGCTTTCATATTCACTTTTTTAAGAGAATGAAACAGACAAACAAAAAAAAAATTAATAGAAAGAAAAATCATGTTATTTTTAAATAACACTTTGTTTCCAGTTTCGCCAGTAAAGCTGTAGATTCTGTCTTTGTCCGTTGCCGTGATGCCTGCAAAAACGAAATCTTTAAATATAAATTCAAATGTATTTAATATATAACTTTATATATATATATATATTACAATGTGTTTAAATATTAAACATAATGAAAAATAAATATTAAATAAAACTATATTAAGAAAAAATTACTTCAAATTTTAATTTGATAGATTTTATTTTCTAATTATCGTCATTATAATTTTTTTCACAATGTTTTAGTTACAGTATGGCCAGGAAGTTCCCATACTCCCTATTATGTAGTAATAAATGTAAATATTTAGTATTGTATGTTATTTCAATTGTTGACACTAGAATGCAGGTGATTACAAACATGGTTAATCCCACAGACTTGAAGACGTGGGTATAATGGAATGCGTATGGCTACAGCAGGACGGGCACCTGCTCACTTCGCTCTTACTGTGCGCGGTTTCTTCATGAACATTTTCCAGGACGCTGGATTGGTCGCGGTACTCCAACATCGCCAGCTTCATTGAAATGGCCACTACGAAGTCCTGACCTCACGACGCCTGACAACTCATTTTGGTAATCATCAAGGCCTATGTGTCTGAATGCCATTATGCCACAAATGAGGAACTGGGCAATGCAGTAGAGGACAGAACTATTTCGAAATAGGACGTGGCGGCGTATAAACTTGTGTGTACAGCATAGGCCTAATGGCGAACACCAGACACATTAGACACTTAATGTGTAAATATTTTCTTAAAATATGACTACCAATTAAGGGAACTTCCCGGACACACTGTATATCTGCGATGTAATTTTATTTGTTTTCACTTGCTTTGCAGTTTCTACCTTTAAATTTTAGGAGAAGTGTAAACTCTATTTACATGATGAAATCTTTAAAAATTCCATTTACAGAAGTGAAGAAGAAAAATAAAAAAATAATATTAAAAATAAGGTTCCTTTAATAGCAAAAACTTGATTTGAACTGCGGTAGTTTTTTAAAGAATAAATCATTGTTTAGAGGGAGTTCATTAACTTGCTGACGAATTCCGTGAAGAACTAAGTTGCTAATTGATGGACAATTCTTACTTGATTTTTTTTTTTTATTTATTCAAACGAAAATTACTAATAACGAAAACTACTACTAATAAATGCTTAATTATTGGAGGCACCATTTATTGAGCATTCATGAAAATATCAAAATTAGAAAGAAACGCACGAACAATATTTACAATGATTCTTATTAATCAGTTCATAATGATGAAGTTTTTGTCTCTCTTTTTAAGTTACCACACCCTGAATACTAAATATAACACCTTATCCTCTTTAGATGATTGGCAGCACAGGATGTACTGCAGCGAAACTTCTATGAGGGACTGAACTCGGCTCCTCCAGTCAGTATACAAATGCATTACCCTTGAACTATGTGGAATATGTCAGATAGTTACAAATCTGGATTTTAGCGCGAACTTAGCACTAGAGTACTTTTAAGTATTTTTTTTTTCTCCGCCACGGGCGCTGGTGTCGACTTGATTCTAAAATCTGCCTGAATGGACCTTTTAAGTGATGTCGTCACAGCCTACGTCACAGTTCAAAGAGGCTGTTGCTAGGCTCGGTTGATAAGATTTTAGCATTGAAATTAGTTACGACCAAGCAGATATTTATCTTGGGTTTTCTTTGAGAAAAGACCAAAAAAATAATAAAAAATTATCAGAACGCATTTTTAAGACTTCAAGAAAGCCCACCTTGGGGTTTTTTTTCCCCTTATTTTTATGAATTTTAGAAGAAATATTAAGACAGTACAAGCTGTAATTTTGTATATTTTTGAGGTTCAGACTGCCGTAGATGACCTGCACCTGAAGGAGAAGAGCTTCTGATAGGTTCAATCGAGAGCTTCTCGAAAGCCACTGTCCAATAGCAAAGGACCGATCTGATGCTCATTTCATATATAGGATTATAGAAGAATAAATAATCTTATTATTGTTAGCGAATATAAAATTATTTATTCTTCTACAATCCTACTTCTGAAATGAGTTTCAGGGATCGACCTTTTGCTTTTGGAGAGTGGCTTTTGAGTTAACTAATCACAAGCTCTCGACATCGGATCTAAGGCACTCCAAACCTCAAAAATAAGCATAAATACAGCTTTTTTTGTCTTAATATTTCTCCCAAAATTCACAAAAATAAGAAAAAAACAAAACAAAAACATAAGGTGAGTTTTCTTGAAGTCTTAAAAATGAGTTCTGATAATTTATTATTATTTTTTGGGTCTTTTCTCAAAGAAAACACAAGACAAATACCTGCTTGGTCGTAACTAATTTCAACGGCCTAGGGCGACGACAGAACGGAAGATGGAGCGATTGTCAGAGCAGCTGTTGCAGCACCAGATTCATCGCTATCAACTATCCAACATGTGGCCAATACTGAAGTGAACACCCCGACCATTAGTAGAAGATTATGGGTGCAGAATCTTCGCTCGCGGCGCCCATTGTCAAGAGCGCCTATGTCAAGAGCGATTGCAGTGGTGCCGAGCATCAACGTGGAATTGTGCTGATTGGGGACGAATTGTCTTCAGCAATGGATCCCGTTTTGAACTCAACCCCGACGACCAGCGCAGATGTGTCTGGAGACGGCCCGGACAGGATCCTGCTATTACTGTCGCACGCCATACAGCCGATAACAGGGAGTTGGAGTCTGGCGTACCGTCAGGGCCCCCACAATGGGGGGGGGGGGGTCAGTTAGTCCCTCAGCACAGGGGCCCGGATTTGTCGATTTGGGGATTCCGTTTTTTTTTTTGTTCATAACATGCGGGGAGGGGGAAAGGGCCCGGTATTGCATTTGGTACCTGGGCCCGGAATTTGATGTGGGGGGCCTGCGTACCATTTCGTTTGATAGCCGGATCCCCTTGGTAGTCCTCCGTGGCACCCTCACAGCACAGCGGTACGTTGCCGAAATTCTACAACCCGGTTGGTTGCTGTTCCTTTCGCGGCATCGCGGGCTTACTTTCCAACAAGAAAACGCCCGACCACACACGGCATGCCTCAGCATTGATTGTCTTCGTGGTTGCGACACACTTCCTTGGCCAGTCAGATAATAGGCTACGCCCCATCACATCCCAATTATGCTCTCTCCTATTGAGCACATTTGGGATGTGATGGTGCGTCGCCTATTGCGTCGACGAATTAGTTCGCCTATTGTAGGCCATTTGGTAAGAAATCCCGCAGAACACCCTTCGCCAACCCTTCGTTATGTTACCATAACGGGTAACAGCTTGTGTCCAGGCTACAGATGAATCAACGCCATTCTGACCTGCTCACTTTATGTAGCTCTTTCTGTCCAATAAATCATCAGATTATTCTGAAATTCTAATCATTTTGTTTTCTGTACAGGTACATTAAGCGTACCAAATTTTGTCTCAATTGGATAATTCCATTTTGATGCGTCGATTTTTTTTATCAAAGAATGTATATTAAGAGAACATAACTAACTAAACCATTGAGCGTGTATGTATTGGAAAAAACTTAGAAAAATAGCTACTTAAGAATTAATAAAAGAAAAAGCTACGATTTCTCTCTACTTTTAACCAATCGTAAGGCCATAAGAACAAACGAAAATAAGATTATCATACATTCATCAGTTATTTCTTCAAATCGAACGGAAGTGAATCTCCCTACGCCTATTACAATTTTTGACCCTTCCAATGCATCATACAACAAAAGTTGTTCCGTCATACAGGTCTAAAATCCAAATTTTAGTGGAATTTGTCTTTAGTATCTACAGCCTGAGACTATTTATTGAGAGTGATGTTTTTTGTGTTCAACGTTCAAACAATTTTTTTTTATTTTGAAGAGAGATGTCACTTGCTGAATTAAAATAAGAAAAACGTTCTCTTGCTTATTTAAATTATTTTATTTTTCTCATAGATGCAGCATAATTAACTTTTACAGCTTCTATAATTAATAAGCATCTATCTAATAATATAATAATATAATACATCTTTAGTAAATATCAAGCACTTAAGAATTTAGTTATACATTTTTTTTAATCATCAGAACAATAACAGGATTTTGAAAAAACAAAACAAAAACAAAAAGAAAAATATCAGGTTCTATGCAGTAAGCAATAATAAAAATAGTCATAACAACAACAACCATTTAAATGGATCTATTTACTGGTTTCAGGCATTTTCATCTGCTAATCTTTTACTTCTCAAAAATTTTTATACCTCAGAATTGATTTTTTGGGGTTTGTTTATGTATCTTTAATTTTCTTCAGGAACATCCACTATTACGTCCGTTGACTCGACACGGTTTTTCATGGCAAAGATAGTGTTGAGACTATTAGCCAGAGATTTGCACATGCCGTTAGACATAAATCGAGGGAAAATGGCAGTCACATTGTCTTGTAGCGTCATAGCCTTGTAACTTCCGGTACGATTCACTATCACCCAATGATTATCCTTCGCGGAAATATATTCGTCCAACCAGAGTCCTTTACCTACTTCTAAGAATTTGAGCTGTTTCTGCATTTTTTCCTGAATGAAAACATTAGAAAATAAAACAATTAAAGATAGCAATGATAAGAAAATCCTCAAATAAAACATCTGATCTATTAGCAGCAATAGATGATGCAGCAAACAGTAATATTTAGTTTCTTATTGCTAGTCTAATTTAGTTTAGGTGTTTGCTTTGTATTTTTATAACTCTTTAAAACCGTAAAGGTTCGATCATTAGTCAGACTTGGATGTTTCTTCCATACTGTTGTAATTTATTCTTGGATTTTCGCTTCACACCCATGGTAGTCGTTAGAGTGTTCGGTGTCCGGATGCAAGATGCCGCTTTGGGTACCATGGCTCTGTTCACACTAAGAGTTTTAGATCCTCGTGAGAGACAAAGGAAAATTATTCAAAACTATAAGATGTCTTTGTCTTACATACATATGATTATAGAAATTATTAAAATGAAAAAATCCTTAAAAATTGATGAAACAGTACTTCTGTTCCGACTTGGAACCATTTTAATCCAGAGATTCATGGATCGAAATTCCATTCTACTTGCATTTATAAACCAGTCGAAGGTAATGATTGTCCACTCCCCATCCAATCTCCCCCATCCCCGGAATCTCGAAATGCATTCTTTCGTGTTTTTTTTTTTTTGCTTTGTTTTTTTATGGCTCGTTGAGCACTTGAGGGGACCCGCCCCAAATTTTAAAGACTGAGTTTTTTTTTTTTTTAACTGTTCGAGCTCGTTTCTTAACTTTGCCTTTTCCAAAACAAAGTCAATATACAGTATGTCCTTGATCCAGTCTACTTAAATAATTAAAAGAACTGATTCCAGCTTCCGTAGTCTATAACAACAGTAGCCTACAACAGTATACGCTAATCGGTTAGGGATTCCGATGCAACTAGTTTTAAATGGCAATGTGATACTGAAACCTGCTTAGACCACGTTACAGGATGAATTACAATTCTGCGGCTATCCCTAGATTCACGACTGTTTACCGAATCCTGCTATCCTCTGCAACAGGGAATCAATCCTTTTCATTAGTACATCCTGTTGAGACATCCTCCTAACTGCTCTAATCCAACAGTGTCGTTCAAGGGTAGACGGACGAAGCAACACTAGATTATAATCCTTTGTTCTGATGTAGTTCATACTTCTTGTACAACATGTTAGTTCCTGAATGAACATGGAGTCTTTTTTTATCCGAGTAACAAAAATAGAATAATATTACTAGAACCATTTTCTTCAAAAATGTTAATAAGTTAGGTTTCCCAAATAAGGCCCGGTTTCAAATAAGGCCCATCCTTCGATTTATTAATAGAACGTTGACAATTTACCAAGATTAGTTATGTTTCAGACAGGTCCTGGCTTCTAGCGGCTACACCAAAAATTAGGTCCGTTGAAGTGGATAATTTCACCATGTTTGTTTGAGTTGAACAGTAAAAGTAGCCCGAAGCTTTTGTCGTTACTATTTCAACTTAATTTGATAAATCGTCCGCATTTTTTGGCAACTTAATATATATATAAACATGTTTTATGTCATTTTAAAGTGTGTAATGAATAGAATAAGGTACTGTATTTGATATTTTCCAGTTGACGTGCATTTAAATACTTTTGAGTAAAACAATGCATGAAAGCGTGGGTTAAAAGGGAGCTCCAAATAAGGCCCTCAATTCTAAAACATAAAGTAATTATATATAATGAGAAAAAATATAACAAAAATCATCAAAGCTAGTTTTAAATTAACAATTTTATAAATTAATTACTAATTAAATATTAATTTGTAGCTTAATATTTAGTCAGAACTAAATGTTGGAAATTGGCTGTTTTCACTGCCAAGCTCTTTCCCTGTGGGCGAGTTTGCCTGTGCCTTATTTGGAACAGGGGCTCCAAATAAGGCCCTTTCGTTATATTTTCAAAACTGTGTTATTACAGAAAGAATTTCAAATGCCACTAATTCTAAATTCACTTTTTCATAACAGCACACCTTAAACTATCTTTCAAGACAGTTTTCAGAATTTTCACTCTTGCAGTAGAAATGTAAAAAAATCTTTAAACGTTAGGTGGGCCTTATTTGGACAACCTACCTTATTTAAAATAAAATAAAAAAAATAAAAATGAAATTATCTTAAATGTTTGTGTCAATTTTATAAATAATTTTATTAGTAGCATCTCCGGATGCTAATGATTCATATTATTAAGCCTAACTAACGTAACAGCATAAGAAAGGCGGCTTTAATAGATGAAGCGTTCTAAATAATTATCATCACTTCACTGTTTTTCGCATTTATCATTTTAAGTTAAATTCAAGGGGTCACCATTCGGTTAAATTTTTATTTTCGAGAAAATGATTCAGACACATTTTAAGAACTCTAAAAGATCTATGTCCAGCGAATCTCAGACTCCTATCTGTAGATTGAGGTTTGATAATATTCATAAACAAAATACAGTGGCTTCACGATAACATATGTTGTCGCCGTAAAATAAATATGGTGGCAGAGCGATTCCATCTCGAAGCAATATTAGATTGAAATTTTAAATTGGTCAGTGGTTGAGTTCTGCGGAACGAAAGTCAGAAAACTGGATATCAAAAAAACTCCATTGCAAAGCTGATCTGGATTCATCTGTGAATAGTACTGAGCTCCAGTAGTTTTCAGTCCAAATGACGTCTTGCTCATTTCAAACGTTCTCTCTCTAACAGAGGGTAAGGAGATTGGTTTTAACGGCAGGAGACCAGCAAGGGTGCCTTTGCTATCACAGAAGAACAGGAAAGCGCGCCTGCTGTGGGCACAGTAGCATCTCAATTGGACACTTTAAGTGTGGAAAAAGGTTGCTTGGTCCGACGAGACTCGACCAAGATGGGAGGATGGAATATGGCGCAGGCAGCACGAATCCATGGACCTGTCTTGCCAAATGACAACAGTATAAGCAGGTGGCGGTGAAATAATGGTCTGGAGAATGTTCTCCTGGGATACACTTGGTCCCCTAATACCTCCGGAAACCTCTCTTAATGCCACGGGCTACCTCAACCAGGTATGCATCAACCAGGTGCACCGGTTTATGGCTACAGTGTTCCCCAATGCAGACTGCCACTTTCAATAAGCCAATGCACCCTGTCACCGTGCTGGATTGGTTTCCGATTGGTTCAGTGAACATGACTCTTGATTTCCACTTGCTTCATTGGCCGGTTCAGTCGCTTGATCCCAACCCCATCGAGCATTTATGGGATAAGGTAAAAAGAGCCATTCGAAGCCTAGAAACGCTACCATCCAATGTGAACCAACTAAGGGATGCTCGTCTGTCAGCATGAGCCAATTACCGCGGAACGGTTCCAACACCTTGTAGAATCTATGCCTATAAGAATTACGGCTGTGATCTAAGCTAGAGGAAGACCAACTCGTTATTAGTATAGTGTCTCTAATAAAGTGGCCACTTAGTGTACATATAAATATATTTTAGATTGGTTATTTTTAAATTGATTTCTTTTCGTTTCCAGAGGAAATGAAATTCTCGAATGAATCAAATGCAAGTCTCATTTGACACAAGAAGAATAGAAGACTCAAAGCCTGCTTTTAGACTCATCATCAACAAAAATATTAGATTTAAGATTCTCATTAGCATAAATTCATTAATCATCTATTCAGAGATTCACAGAAATATAGATTAATTTCCACATACAAATTCATTATGTAAATCAATTCAAATATAGGTCCATTAAACTTCATTTTGCTCAGCCTATTGAAATATAGAAGTGATTTTATGCTGCATAATTTCTTGAATATAACTGCTTATATGTAACTGAATATATGGATTAACTGATCATTGCACTTACCTCAGTAGGTTCTGTGACACAGATTGATCTGTCTACATCACAAATTATGAACAAAGGTTCACGGTTCACTCCTGTTACCTTTGACAAGTCTTCCAGCATTTCATTCTGAAAATAAAGTAATATATCTTTAAAAAATGATTGTGGAGGAACAAATGACAATACATTTACGTATTGATTTATTATTCAATGCATCAACTACTGTTATAAGAATTTCTCCATACTGATCTAATGTCAGGTAATTTCGGACTCAAAATTGTTTTGCTTAAGAATTGACTTACATAACCAAAATCTAATTGTCCCCATAAAACAATTTATGATTTTAAAATATAAATTCAATAGAAATCAGTAGGCAAACTGGCCCTTCTATCTTTACTTCGTTCCAGTAAGATTGCTGCCTATCTTCTCATTAGGATCCGAGAGTGATTTTTTTTTTTAAATATAAATCAGAGCAACAAAATAAAAAATTGTTTGGACCCTTATGTATGTGAATGTGAGGGGGTCTCCAAATATCAAAATCTGATCAGATCTATGCAATGTGACTAATGTAAATTCAGTATGAAGTATCTTTCGTACCGATCACTGCCTTATTATTTTGAGTTTTGTCCACAAGTTTCAAGTAATACGCACAAAGACATTCACACTAAGACATATCCATAAGTTACCGTGTAAGTTACTGAGAAAAAAACAAACAAATCTTACTTTCTGTTGAAACACCAAGAATATTTTAGGGATTGTAAAACTCGAATGTATACATTGAGCGTAATTATAGCACTATCACGCAGGGTTATATGATTTTATTTCAGGAGGGGGCGAGAGGAATTTTAGGGGCCCATACACACAAAACAAAGTTATTTTTAAAATTTCGAGGTGTGAAGCAGGGCTCTATGCCCCTTCCCACCATATATGCCCTTATACGGTAGTAATCGCTGCTGTGGGAAATTGTAATAATAAGCAGTTTATAAACAAACAAAAAAATATTTCTATTCAAAATATTTTTATTCATTTACCTTCTGAAAATTTTTTATAAGATATGCAACAATACACAAATATCTGTTTTTGATTTTATCGGAAGTTCAAATTTACAGTTTCAAAAATATATTTATACCGTTTGAAGTACTTTGTGAGATTATGTTAGAGGGAGTGCGTGTCAGTCTATTGTGAACTTTGTGAATAGCCTACTCAATCAATTTACTTAATCAATAAAGCATCAATAATGCTTTACTCTAAAGCAAATTTCATATTTAAGAATTTAATCTTGTCTTGACTTGATTTCAATTTCTGTATTTGTATACCCACCAAATAAGACTCATTAGAATGAGGGTCAAAACCTTTTATTGTAGATAAATCAAAGAATAATATAGTAATTTAAATGAAACTTCAAATTTAAGATTAAAGTTATATTAGATACGATTCCATTTTGATGATTCTAGAGTGATGTTAAAGAGAAACTACTTGAGAACTCAACAATTGCAACTTAACCATAATTAATTGATATGCATTAAATAAACACACTTAAAAAGAAAATAAACATACAGTTACATTATGGATATTTTAGTAAATTTTAGTGTACAGGTAATTTGTTCCAATGTAACTTGTTCTGCGATTACAACCTTACATTATAATTGGTTATTTTTCTATTCATCTTAATTGCAATCACTATCATTCCGATGTGTTTCGCTTGTTACCAGAACACTTCAAAATACTGGACTAAACTGGTTTCAATTAATAAAAGAAAAAAACAGAAAAAACGCGATAACTCAAAAATACATTATTAATTGGTATTTTTCGCCATGAAAGTTGTAGCCCTAGGCCTTCCTTCGCTGTGAATTAAGGAAGCAAATTCTGTATTTTAAAATCCCACAGTCTATGAATCACAAATGATTCACATTCAGCCATCTTGCTATTTTCACCTGACTTTGGTCTGTCTGCAGTTTTCGATAGCTCTCTACCAAAGTTCATTTGTTAAATAATGTCTCCACGCCATTACGACACATTTGCTATTCCAAACTCCTTTCTTCACAATACGACAAGAAATTGACGAACACCTCACAAACTACCCTTTTTCTGATGAGACTCATTTGCATATGACATTATTCCGCATTACTTTTCATGTAATATATCTAAGTTTCATGTATTTACCAAATAATCCTGATTTTTCTGAGTTTTTTTTTTCCCTATATTTAATACAAATGAGTTTATATTCACCGGTGATTAAGATTATGTGCCAAACTCAAAGGCAACATCAGAAACAATGTCTTGATCAATGCCTTGCCAATTGACAATCAACAGATTAATCAGATTTCTCTGCAATCTGGCAGCAGACGTATATCTTTCTGGGAGACTACGTTATCTGTAGCATAAACAGATGGATAGTGGGTAGTCTAGGATTTGTTGGGTAGATGTATCTTTAAGAAATTTTCCTTATTGTTAGAAGATATAAGAAAGATCCTTAAGCTAAGCTCTACTTGAATGCAGATGACGAAGATTTTAACTTACTGGTTGAAATAAATGTCATGGGAATTATTGAGTAAATCACATTCCTTATTTAATTTATTAATTACTTTGATTCATATTTGATTCATCATAATATATGGTATAGACGTAATACATTATCGTATTCACCCTTGAAGTTGAAAAAAGCATTGTACACACATGTAGTTTTCGTAATTCGTAATATATTGTTTATTTTTGCTTTTGAGGCACCACTGCGATTCCGACGATCATTAATATTGTAATGTTGTGTTCGTGGGTTCAAAGGACGAAAGGACGGCAAATCAGACTGAATGGAGTGCTTGGAAGTTCTATATATCTTTATTTAAAAACAGGGGTTTTTATACATAAATCAACAAAGAAATCACCTGCCATTGGTAGGTTTGAAAAACAAAGGAAAGAGTTAAGAAACGGAGGTAAAGGGTTAAAAGGCCAAGGGGCGTGGTCAAGGTCGTTGACCTGAGGTATCATAAAACTAACGGTTATTTTAAGGGGAAAAAATAAGAGAATAGAATTTAGTTAAAAATATATATGTAATAAATAAATGAATATAAAAATAAATCATTACAATTACTCCCTCCAACAGAATTTTCGCCCCGAAAATTGTAAAAACACATAAAATACATGAAATACCAAAAATAATAATAATAATGTATGGTAAAAAAATAAAAATACTGAGCTTAATAAAAAAAAAATTACTTACAATTATTTACAACAGTACTTATTTACCATATACATCATCTGATCCGCGTATTCTAAAAGCACTGAGAGAGAGAGGAAAAAAAAAATCCCTAATTGTTCGTAAAAAATGTTAAAAAGTTCACTAGTGTGTGTTTAGAAATGCTCACTAATTGTCACTAATTTTCACAAAAAGTTAAAAGTTATGGTTTTTATCAATAGCAGTACGGGACCAAAGGACCGATGGTTCGAGATTAAGTTCAGCGGAAGTTCGAAGATCATTCAGCGGCATTTGTAGGCTATTTAATGGTTACAGATCAAGAACCTGGCGTCTCTAGATTGTCGGGTTGAAGTTGCGACGACGTGGGTTTCGGAGAATCGGCTGGGCATTTTTGTTCATATCTGGGGCTAGTTTCTCGGCTGTGGGGTCTGGACAGATAGATCGGCGTCGGATTTGCGTCGGAATTGCGGCGGAACATGAAAATGGCTGGCAGAAACTCCGTTCCTTCGTCGTTTGAACTACATTGTTGAGACGAGCGGCGGTTGCATTAGGTCAGTTGATCGTTGTCTGCTCTGTTGAATTTGAGTGCAGAATTCGGCATGGCTGGTTTACGAGGGCAGCTGGCAGCAGTTGAGCCATACGGCTCTCGCGTCGATGGGCGGCCGATGATCACTCAACGGCCGTTGGCAACTGAAGATCGGCAGAGTAAAAGTGATGGGCGGTGAGTCTCGGAGGAAAGGGCAGCCGGTGATCTGCTGCATTATACACCTTGGAGTCGGATTGTCCATGCTCCGTGCTCCAAGGGCGGTCGTATGGCTACATCTTAGTCCCTAGTTCAGCTGGCTCCGATAGCGGCGTGGAGCCCACACCGGACGGCTGGGGATGTTGGAGCGTTCGATGCAGCTAGCGGGTTTCAGGCACCAATTGTAATGTTGTGTTCGTGGGTTCAAAGGACGAAAGGACGGCAAATCAGACTGAATGGAGTGCTTGGAAGTTCTATATATCTTTATTTAAAAACAGGGGTTTTTATACATAAATCAACAAAGAAATCACCTGCCATTGGTAGGTTTGAAAAACAAAGGAAAGAGTTAAGAAACGGAGGTAAAGGGTTAAAAGGCCAAGGGGCGTGGTCAAGGTCGTTGACCTGAGGTATCATAAAACTAACGGTTGTTTTAAGGGGAAAAAATAAGAGAATAGAATTTAGTTAAAAATATATATGTAATAAATAAATGAATATAAAAATAAATCATTACAATATTAGCCTCAGTACGGAGACCTTATTTATTGGTGACTGCTCCTGGCTGATGATCGCCAAAGAGCGTGAAACAGCTGTTTCAGGATGTCACTTGGTAAACAATTTGGTCTTATCCATTGTTATACATATCTGTTTGTTATAGTGTTCTTCCAGATTTCCGGACCATATCATTCAATAAAAATACAAATTTACAATTGGGACCTAAGACACTTAAAAAAACACACTTAAAAAAAAAAAAAAAATCTTCATTATATGTTGCGGGGTCCTTCGTCAGATGACACATGGAGCAAACTGGAAACAAAAACCTCAGTTTTATAAACTACACTCACTTCCTGTCATGTGATCTGTCATATATATATAGTAACATCACAATTCTGAGAGCCTATCCACCATACTTTCTCGGTCTTTCTCTCATCTGTCCTCATTTCCTTGGATTTAGCACAATAGATCTACTGGTTGCGGTGCTTGGCGTCCTGCCGCCCACATTCACCCCTTCTGATGTAATCTAACATCACAATTACTTAATGCAATGTGTTATTTAAAGAAATCTCTGTGGCCAATAAAGCAACAAGTACGATAAGAGTACTGTATATTGAATGGCAAAATGAAAACAGAAGACTGTGTAAAAAATATATAGGAAAAAACAAGGGTGGTATATGGCATTAAATGTGAGGGGGGGGGGGGGGGGGCAGGTGCCAGTACATAGGGGAGACTAAAAGAAAGGTAGGAATCCGAATGGCGGAACACGCCAAACCTATCAAACAACTCAAAAGTGATCATTACCTTAGAAAGTTGGGCTTTATTTATTAAAGTAAATTATTATTAATTATTGGGCTTACCTTTACTTGGGCTTTAATTTTAAAAATAGCTTTCTATAGCAACTAACATAATTAGACTTGCCAATACTGTGAATTCACACCTTATCTCACTGTATCACTGTATTATTATTATGTCGTAAAAGTTTCAAACCATGGGTTTCCCCAGCAAAGACGATATGGCGGGTCAAGGACCAAAGCACATATTGCCAACCGTAAAAAAAAAAAAAAAAAAAAAAAAAAGTGCGGAAGAATAGTTAGGGATGTGTGGTTGTGTCCATAAATTTCCTAACTATGCGTGTTGTGTTGAGTACAACAGCCTTCTGGAATTGTGCATAAGTGTTTTTATGAAGTCCTAGTGTGCTGAGGCAATGTGTGAGGCACCAGACCAGTGGCAGACAGAACGATGGGTACAACACGTACTCGATCCTGCCTCCACTGCTTCTGGAGCTCGTGTGCTAGATCGGAGTATTTACTGATCTTGTTTGTCTGAGATTTCTGCATGTTCTTGCTGACAGGCACTGCAATATCAATGAGATAGGTCTGTTTGTTGACCTTATCAACAAGTGGGATGTCAGGTCTGTTGTGATGTATAGTTTTGTCTGTGTGAATGGGGTGGTCCCAGTACAGCTTATGTGAGGTTGACTCTAGTACGCTTTGTGGTGTGTACTTGTAGTATGGGACCGTGTTCTTAATAAGTGGGTACAGCTTATGTACGAGTACAGCTTATGTGAGAGTGACTCTAGTACGCTCTCATACTTGTAGTATGGACCGTGTTCTTAATAAGTGAGTGTTTGTGTGCTAGCTGTTGATGAACGATCGACGCTACCTGATTGTGTCGGTGGAGGTAGTCTGTTTGGGAGAGATTATTATTATTATTATTATTATTTTGAAGTTAGAAAACTGAATTTGAAGGTTGATAATAAAGAGGTCCAAGTTCCCTCGCATTACATAAATTCCTCGCATATATATAAATATTTATTAAGGTTATATTTTCAAAATGTAAGATATAACGTGTAAATAAAAAATATTAATGTCTTGCTTTAATACTAATAAAGTATTAAAAAAATGAAGTGTTGCTTAATTTCAAATAAACTTTCTATTGTCAGTTAAGTTCTGAAATACTTTGTTAATTTGTTCATTTCAAGAAGTTTATTATGATGGCATGGTTGAATTGTTGTAAGATACTTATTGAAACTTAATGCTGAAGTGTGAAGCTATTTCGTGATCCATTTCAGTCATGGATTTATTCATCCCTTATTCGCTTCAAATTTCTGTGCACGCTATTGAGGCACGACACGCCAAGATGGCATTAAAGGCTTTTTCTTATTGATATTAGCTACTAAAGAATTGATTTCCAGAAAACATTTAGCCTTCTCGAAACTTCAGAGATCGTTTACCGAACCACGGGAAAATTTGTAAGATATCCTGGAAATGAACACTGACGAAGAGGGATGGGCGATAACCCAACACTCCTGAACGAGAGAAAATTCCAGAGCTCCTATCATCAATTAGAGAGCGTAATTTACTGCCCTATAATAATCACAAGCGGTGGAGCTGCGTCTTTTTAAGAAAGGCAAGAGCGGGTGATTGCCCTAACCCGATAGCAACTCCCGTCGGGGACACGTTTGGCGCGGCCGTTTCGCAACGACCACCGCCCGGGAGAAAGGAGAGCATCTCGTTCGGCGAAAACAACACCGGTGCGGTCAACGGTACATCAATGAAAGGATTCGGATCGCGTCCTCTAAGGCGCCTGACGCCTCCACCCACCGGCATTAAAATACGAGAGCAACGAACTAACCACCCGCGTTCCACCTTTTCGGATCAACATCAAATTAAACTTTTCAAATCAGAAGCTTCATTTATAGTAGCCTTATCATCTTGGTAAAATTCAATTAAAAGAAAAATGTTGTTTATTTAGGATTAGAAATGCTCTTTTTTGGATTTTCGAAGATCTAATAACACAAGAAACTAAGCTTAGAAGTTTTAATGCAATTCCAGTTCGAATATCGTCTTTCTTTAAGTTAAATACATATTTAAGTAGTTAGAGAGCCAGGAAATGGCTTTCGTACATTCTGGAATAGCCTGAAGAGTATCAATTACTTTTCCTTTCAAACGAAGGAAAACGATGGCCTTATTTTAAGCGCTTGAGACTTGTAATCTAAGGAATTCCGAATATAAGAAATTATGTTTATACATTTAAGCTGTTAGTTTTTTTCCTCCAAATGTTGCATTGTGTATAGCTCCTTCTCTAATAAAGGGGAAGTTAATCGTAAAAACAAAAATAGATAGAATGGAATATCCCACTGAACAATCAAGTAAGTGATAACTAAAAAAAAAAAAAAAAAGATATCACATATTTAGAATTTAGATGTATTCAATAAATATATGCATTAGAGCTAAAAGTTAAAAGCTTCATAATAAGACAATTGCTATGGAAGGGTTCTGCTTTTTTGAGCTCAGTAGAGATCGTAGATTCTTAATAAGAAAACTAATTTCCAAAAAGAGCAGTAGTCTTTGTAACTACAAAAAAAACTAAGAATCCTCATATCAATCACACTTATCACATTAAAATACAGAAAAGGAGAAGAAAAGAAGTGAACTATTAAAAATCTAAAATTAAATAATTAGGACGAGGAAGAATTTCATATGGTAGATTTCAAAGGAGAAACGACTTAACTAAATGGACTTTACGGTTGTTTTATAAAATTAAAACTTTCCTAAAAATTAGAACTTAATTAAGATAAAAAAAATTAAATCCATTCAGAGTGAATTTTTTAAAATGTATCCTTTCAAACATACGATTCTACCTGGACATTAATGTTTTAAGTGAATTACAGAAGAATATCTAATGATGATATCGTCTGTATCTGACATTGTCTTTTATATTTTCCCCCGAATTTCCGTTGACATTTTCACTGAACAGCCACAATCATTCAATGAGTAAATGTCAAACCAAAAAAGGTGTTTTGATTATAAATTCATTTCAATTACAAAAATAACTTTCAAGTACTGTTTTGTTTTCAAATACTGAGTCATTATTTTGTACCAAATGAATGGAAAATGTTGGACTAATGAAAAGAGGGTCTTTTTTATTTTTAATTTTTGTCGTAATCTTTCCACGGGGACATGTTCGTAAATGACTTAGATATGTCTGTATTGCTGTGCAAATGTTAGCTCTGAGGACGTTATGTTGTCTGCTGACAATATAGAGCTACACAGTATTAGATTGTGCTAGGCATCGTGAACATTAGAGACTCCATTTAGGTAAGTTTATATTTCAGTTTACAAATGGAGATTAATACGCACACAAATTTCAAAAATATTTTAATAATTAAAAATGTTATTTCTGTCTAACGCATAATATATTTGTTACAAATATTTTTAAAACGTGTATGCTTGTGCAACCTTCTTTTGATAAAAATTTCCTACACATATTAACTATTTAGAACTTCCATCATAGATACCAGACATTTTGGCGAAAACAAAAGCATCCAATCAAAGAAACAACAGTGATCTATTTGAAACTTAGACAAAAGCTTAGTTAGCTATGCCAAAAACCGTCAGCATCAAACAGGTAATTTGGATCGTAGACACACATAATACAGTGACAGCTCGGCCAATGCAGGATCGCACAACAGTCATTAATATTCCTGCTGTTTTGTGTTTACTGTATTGTTTGACCAGATCTATTTGGAAAATCCAGCATTTCTGAATGTTCTTTATAGTCAGAAATCCTCTACCAAATAAGCACTGAAGGCTAATATCCCCGAATGACACTATAATATGGTTCTAAAAAATGGTTTCTACAGTTATCTTGAGATTGCCAAAGAGAAGGTGTACTGTTCCGAAGGGAAATAATATGTTTGGCGAATCCAATCATTTCTCATTGTCCCTTATAAAAAGTAATCAATCATCATGAAGTAATACTTAAGCAAAACATAGTAAAGAAGTAAAAAAGAAAAAAAAAACACCTTTGCTCTTCTGATTTCTTTGGTCAATTTGTATTAAAAGAGTTACATTAACGTTATGTCCAAAAGAGTTTCGCAAAAAATATTAACTGGTTGATTATTTCTACAAATAAGTTGTTTCGTCTCTAAGATGACGTTGCCAATTCAACGACATAGGCAATCTCAATATCCACCATTAGGGAAATGAACACGGACATAACATTGGTTAACCATCTCTGTGAATCAACCAGGGTACCTCCTCTTCATTTAATGCCTACACAGTTTAAGCTCAAAACGACGCCTTCATTCTAACAGAAGAAGTGCTTGCAAAATATCACTTTACACTAACGTCCTCATATCTATCGTCACGAAAAAAAAAATACCAACATTTAGATATGTGTCAATAGTGGCTGTGCAGCAGCTCATATCGATACCATAGATAGATAGATGGTATATATAGATACCGTAGTACTTTCCGTGCAATTCTATTATTCAGATCTGATCAGATTTTTGTATTCTGGTGCATTGTACTGTAAGGTAATAGTTAAATTGTGGAGGTTTTAATTAGTTTCTTTTAAAACTAAAGTAAAGGGTTATTTTGCTTAGAAGCCAATATATTCCGAAGTACTTTAAATTTAGGTATGGACGAATATCTTATAATGACTAATATTTAGATGTTAATAAAATTCCTATCACGGATGCAACTGAGAGAATATATAGACAACAATCTCGATGAAGTAATATGAGATTATTTCTTGCTATGAAAGTCAATCTTAAGAAAAGAGTGCACTTTCGTTCACCATGAGCTTCAATGGATTTCACGATAATTATTTCATCTGATTAGTAGTACTTATTAGGTAAATTTATCCATTATTCAATGGCTTAGAATGATAGTACTTAAAGTGTGTAGTCCACGGACCCCAATGGTTTACAAAGGACAGCCAATGGCCATCAGATTCAAAAATTATATTATTACATATCTTATGTACAATCTTATAAACATAAGATAGCAATATGATATACAATCAAAACATCAACAGAAAACTAATAATAAAAGGCTTAGAATTAAATCTCACTCTAGAACAGTGTTTAACAACCTTTTTTGTGCTATGCCCCACCTAAAGTATCTAAAGTATGCTATGCCCCACCAAATTAGGTGTAACTTTAAAAAAAAAAAACTTTTTTAACTTTCACAACCAAAAAAAAGCTCGCCCGCAGGGACAATAATTGTGAAAGCGGATTGTGATTGTATTAACCTCGACGTACTGTTAGAATGTCTCGACCTGGGATGTGTGCAGTTGATAGAGTTTGTGCGAGGACGTATCATTGGGCTGAAAGAGGTCAGTTGGTCAAATCGCCCGGAATTTGGGACTGAGCGACGCAGCAAATGAGAGCACAGTCCAGAGGTATTCGTCACTGTCTGGGGAGCCATTTCCTACTATAATCGGACACCCTTGGTAGTTGTCCATACCACCCTCACGGCATAATAGCACATCAATGACATTATGTCTACTACCTGCTAGGTTGCCGTTCCTATCGCAGCATTCAAAATTGTTGCCATTTTCAACAGGATAATGCCCGGCTCTCCAGGACTGCCTAAGTAATGTCGACACCCTTCCGTGGCCAGCCCCATCGCTCCACCTATCACCAATCGAACATGTTTGGACCACGGTAGGATACCATTCCTACATCCATCCCGGAATATCGCCGAACTGGCCCGCCAATTAGATACCCTCTAGCATGCTTATACTCAGGATACTACCTGTGTACTGTATGACTATACAACGCCGGGTAGCTGTATGAGTCAGAGGTGGAGCCACAACGTGCTGACATGTTCCTTTCATGTAGCTTGTTTTATCCGAATAACTCGCCGAATAACTGCTTTGGAATTGTAATGATTTCTTTTCCTACACATTGCCATTTGGCATCTTGGTTCAATTTCGATTGCTTCGTTTTTGTCAAAGAGAGTAGGCTATATATTCTGAAATATCTTTCGATATATCTGATTGTTGCAGATGAAATGTCGGAAAATGGATGAAAACTTCAAATAACAGCAACTCGGGGCGAAATTAAGTTTATTAATCAAAATAATCACTGCCAGCAGCAATACACTTTTGCCAATGAGATACAAGTTTCTATATGCCGTCATGGAGAAAACGAGCTACGGTACGTCACAACTCTTGGAATGCTATTCAACTGATGTTTGATTGGGTAACATTTTACCAGTTAAAAAGGTGTTCAGGTGCTTGAAGAAATGATGTCCACAGGGGTCAGATCTGTTAATAAGACGGATAAAGAAAGGTTTTGTAACTCAACTTGTGAATTGTATGGTATGCAACATTGGGTCTCGCTTTATCGTGGAGAAGTATAAGTCCCATGACGATTGACTAATGCCGGCAGTTTGGTCGACAATTTTCCGTACATAGTGTCAAGGTCGTGACAATATCACTCCGACGTTATTGTTTGCCTGGTGGCCAGAAGGAGACGTGGATCACACCAGCTGCGGACCACAAAACACTCAACATTATTTTCCTGGGATGGAGTATGGCCTTTGGGGTGTGTTTCGAGTCCCCTTCGTGGTCGAGCCTTTGCTCCCAACTTCACCGATTGCCAATCAGTATCCATTGCTCATCCACGGTGACGATGCGCTTCAAAATATCGTTGGTTTGGTCGCAGAGAAGAGAAGACATCCAATCGTTTGTGCTGTTCTGTCAACTCATGTGGGACCTATTTATCCATTTTCTTTACTTTTCTTACAGCCGCCAAATATCGGGAAACTATTGCATAGTGTACTCCCAATTACTTGGGAAGCTCTCGAACTATTTGGCGAGTGTCGGATTGGATCAAATCCTTCAGCTTGGCATCATCGATAGCTCCTTGTGGTCTTACCTCTAGGTTCAAAGCGAGGATTATATAGCCGAATCGGAATTTCGCAAACAACGATATGTCATGCGTTCATTCACTGCACTTTCCCCAAATGCTTCACTGATATTGCGAGCTGCCTCTGTTGCACGGTGTCACATATAACACTATGATACGAAGTTGACTCTGATCTATCATCAACTTCCCTGGACCACACTCAACTAGAAACTGATACCTTAAACCACGTGGCCAGTGCCTTATATGCAGCAGGTTTGCCGCTATAAATTTTCATATCGCAAGCTTCATCTTGGCTACGATTTAGCCCAATTAGCCGATTTTATTAGCCAATTACGATTTAGCCAATTGTAAAAGGTTGCAAAACCGACATTTCATCTACAACAACCTGATAGAAATACAATAAAACTATATAAATCACTGATATTATCGTTCTACGAGTTATTATTTCATAATCTTAATTTGAAAATAATGACTTTTTATAACTGATACATGAGTATAACTACTGTTAGTACTATTATCAACAATAATACGAACCGTCGAAGTATATGGTTTGTCTTCAGAATTAAGCTTTACCACTTTATTGGTGTCTTGAATATCAATTTCCACTTTATGTCCCTCTAAAAAATGGAAAAAGAAGAAAATGAAGATAGACATTATAAAATGAAAAAGTAATAAATATTAACTTACACATTTATTTATGAAAAACGGTATGTGCTGTATTATCTGGAACTTATTTATCGCGTTTAAAAGGTTTCATCAATTCACGTTCAATTGGTAAGTACTCAAAACGAATTCCAAAACCATTGGCAGTATTCGATGAGAAAGCACCCCTAAACCTCTTAGACAAGAGAAGTGGATCATAGAAAGTAACCAGTGCTTCTCAAGAGCTATGCCACGAACCAATGGTGTGTTGCGAAAAACTAATGGATATCGATAATAAAAAACAGTACAAAACCAATATACTAATATCACGTTTGCGAAGATTTTTCTTTCTGTTAAGCTTTATATGTTACAAATGAAAAAAAGGAATTTCTAAAAAAAAGAAAAAAAAATTACAACTTTTAGATGCAGCAGGTAATTTTGAAATGATGTGAAAAAAAATTAAATGCCATAACATTTGCATTTAATTTAGTACGTTCACCCTAGAACGAAAGTTAAATAAATATAATTTATATTGAACAAATACGAGGAAGAGTCAAAAAGTAACCTTAATTTTTGTTTTTATTGACAAAATAAACACACATACAAACAAAACCACTTCATCACTTTTTAATATAGTCCCCATTACGTTCAATACAGGTGCACCAGCACTTTAGCAAAATGTGGATTCCGCGAGAAAAAAATCTTTGGGTTGACTGTGAAGCCGAGTATGCACCGCCTCTTTCATCTCATCATCCGTGCCAAACTTCGTGCCTCCTTGAGGAATCCAAACACAAGATCATTACTCTTGTGCAAGGTCTGGTGAATATGGAGGATGTGGAAGACACTCGATCTGCTAATTTTTCTACCATCGCAGGAGCTGTATGCCGCTGAGCATTATCCAGCTGCAACAGCACACCAGAACGGAACAAACCGCGACATTTTGACTTGATTGTGGGTTTCAAATGGCTCTGAAGCAGATCACAATACGATTCACTGTTCACAATAACTCCCTCGGTCATGTAATGTTCCAGGATTGGACTTTTACAGTCCCAGAAGAGCGTGAGCATCACTTTGCCAGCCGATGGAGTTGTGCAGAATGTTTTTGGTTTCGGCGATGATGAATGTCACCACTCATTGCTTGCTCGCTTAGTCTCTGGCTAGTAATATTGGATCCAGGATTCGTCATCAATGACGATACATCGTAAAACGTCATCCCCATCAACTTAATAACGTCGCAATAGCGATCCACACGAAATTCTTTGATTTTGGGGGCAAGTTGTCTTAGTACCCACCTAGAGGAGACTTTGCTGTACTTTTAACATATCATGAATGATGTGATATGCCAAGCCATGACTAATGAACACTATTTCAGCCATCTCGTTGATTGTTATCCGCCGGTTTTCCCATATTAATCGTTCCACTGCAGCGATAATGTCAGCTACAGTATCAGTGTGACGCCGGTCGGAGCTGTATCAGTCGTAATTCATACCCAACTTTTAAACTTCCTGTGCCGTTCGTAAACTTGCTGAAGCTACAAACAACTATCCCCGTACTGTCTTTGCATCCTGTGATGAATGTCTGTCAGTTTTTCACTCTTACTGCCCAAAAACCAGATAACCACATGCTGCTCCTCTTTATAGCATCCTTCTAACTGCGCGGCCATCTTGGTTTTGGCTTGCTGACGTCACAGTCGGCGCGAAGGCCAAAGTATATGCACCCACAGGCAGGGCCGCCCAGAGACTAGTGGTGGCCCCGGGGCAACATTTGAATTTGTGGCCCCCCCCCCCC
>JAFIDM010009631.1:144490129-144510784 GCA_023159025.1 Thereuonema tuberculata | reverse complement strand
AAAAAAAAAAAAAAAAAAAAAAGGTCAATCCTATTTTATCAACCAAAGAAAAAAAAAAAAAAAGGTCAATCCTATTTTATCAACCAAAAAAAAAAAAAAGGTCAATCAATACGGCGGGGCCGCTCGGGCCTCATGAGGCCCCTCTTTTTGTGGGGCCCCGGGGCAATCTGCCCCTTTTGCCCCCCCCTCTGGGCGGCCCTGCCCACAGCTTCCTCAAATGGCAAGACATAACATATCTAGTACGAGTATGAGAATCCTCTACTACGAGATTTTAAATTTTTGTGGCAATATTAAGGTTACTTTTTGACTCACCCCCATAATATAAAAAGATTTTTTTTTTCTTTGTTACTCGACAATGATCAAACTAATTCTAAGTAATAGGAATTCCAATATATTTTGCTGATTTCAAATTCATATAACTTACACACATATACAGGGTGAACATAATTGACTGTATTTTGTAATTCGTAATTAAGGATCCTGACACTGAAGAAACTCTGTCTTGAATGGTTGATTGTAAAACAATAATGTTTTGGATAAGGAAAAAGGTCCATCGTTTGAGTTACATATTCTTCAGAATAGGTGATACATACAGGGTGATTCAAAATTCCCTGTATAAACTTTAAAGGTAGGTCAGGAATACCAAAACAAACCGTATTCTTAGTGGAACGTATGCATGTTCAATACAGTCTGACGGAACTCGCGGACATGCATTTGATGTAGGGTGCTGCAAATCAACATGGGCGAATAGCTACAAGAATGTACGCGGAGTGGTTTCCCCATTGCAGACATCCCGCTCCCACTAAGTTCCAACGGCTCGACCACCGACTTCGTGAGACGGTTCCCTGCGCTCAAACATATCCGAAGCAGGCCGATCTCGTTCTGTGACATCCGATGTAAAGGACGACATTCATGAGCCAGTGGCAGCACACGTTGTGTTCCGTAGTGCCGTATCGATGCATGATCAGACACATTACTTAATGAAAACTATTTGTTTTCGTACCCTCTATCTATCATATTCTTCTGTAACATAAGTTCAGAAACACCCTGTATATATATACAGTGGTGGTCAGAATTATAAGGACAACTGAAAATTTCACAGAAAAAATTTATTTCTGAAGTAAATAGTGAAATTTATACATAAAATGCTTTTTTATGCTAGAAATCATTGTAGAATGCAAAACATTGGAAAATGCAAAATATGAATGATTTGCCGTATTAAACAAAAAATGTCATTGTAAAAACTGGCCAAAATTATAAGGACAATGAATGTTTTTGGCCTAAAACATACTAATAATTATTAATCTCCCCCTTCTTCTCAATCACTTTCATCAGTCTTGACGTCATAGAGTTTGACAGTTCCTTAAGAACATTTTTAGAAATGTTTTTCCAGGCTTTTTCGATGGAGGACATGAGTTCTTGCTTATTTTGATATTGAACACCATTTTTGTATACTTCGTGTGCCAGAATACCCCACAGGTTTTCCATTGGATTTAGATCTGGGCTTCTGGCCGGCCAATCAAGTAATTTCACGAAATTAGCATCAAACCATGCTTTCGAAGTTTGAGAAACATGTACTGAGGCATTGTCCTGCTGGAACAAAAAGTCTCCACTTGTAATTGACGGTGCTTCTGATAAAAGATTATTGCCCAATATGTAAATATAACTCTCAGACTTCATTTTGCCCTGCACAAAAACTATTGCAGTGGTTCCGCCAGTTGCGAAACCTCTTCAGACCAGCCACTGAGCCACCTCTAAATCTATAGTTTGCGAAAATTTCTTTTTCTTTACGGAAATCATACCAGAAGTAGCGAAAACCATCTAGTCCACCCAAATTAAACTTTTTCTCATCAGAAAAGATAATATCATCGCACTTCTTTTTCCATAGTAATGCATTTTTTGACAAACTCCATCCTCAGTCTCTTATGAACTTTTGTAAGAGGTGGTCGTGACCTAAGTTTTCCTAACGAACCTTTTTTTCTTTTTCTAAAACATGTCGAACAGTTCGAACACTGCATCGTAAGTTTAATTCCCGTTTAATTTCCGTTGATGTTTGTTTTTTGGAGCAAGCTCGCCTTATTATCATTCTTTTCACAGGCACAGAAACAGAAGATGGCCTACCTATACGTCTTTGCCGTCCATATTTTTCGGGATTTTTAAGAAAATTATAAATAACCGTTCTCGATCTATTCAGCTTTGTCGAAATTTGATGTACAGTAAGTCCTGAACTTTTAAAAGCAACCACTTTCCCTTTCTAAAACTCCGAAAGTTTCGTACCTAGTGGCATGACTGAAAAAATAGAATATGACGTTCGCAATCTCTTACTATGCATTTATATCGTCTGGGAGTGCCGTGTGCTGAACAAAAAACATGCAAATTTTGCTTTTTAGAACACACAAATAGCATTGTCCTTATAATTTTGTCCATATCACAGTGCTGTCTAAATCCAAAATACATTTTATAAATGTGAATTTCCCATATATTTCCATAAAAACTAATAAAAAATGCTGCATTTATCGTTGGTTTCCAGCCATAAAATTTGCATAATTTTCCAGCCAACTGTAACCAAGTTTGGCGATTTTTTCCCTTGTCCTTATAATTTTGACCACCACTGTACATACTCTTTTCGAATCTTATAAGTTGCACAAATGCTTATATACGTATATATACACGTATATAAAAGTATTTGTGCAACTTAACAGATTCGAAAAGAGTAAAAATCTTTCCAATCTTCATTTGTGCCTTTGGACACTTTCATGTTATGGATCTCATGCCTTTTCGACGCATAGACTATCATAAAAGAAAAAAAAAAGTATTTTATTATTACCTGTGGTGAACATAACGAAGATATGCACAGAGGTTTTGGGAACCATGTAAAACTTCTTGAGGAGATCGTTGATGTGTGTCCAAATGTGGTCGGTGGAACCCACGGTAGCATCGACATTCACTAGTCTATGTGTCTCCTTGAAGTAGTAAAGAAAAGGTTTGATGGTCCTCAGGAAGGAGCGAAGACGCTTCTAAAGGGACAAGAAATAACAGAATAGTCTAAAACAAATTCAATGAAACTATGCTAAAATGTAGAAATCATGAAATAATGATTGTTGTTTTGAGCTGAGCATGTACGGATAAGCTTACAAATGCAATCTTCTTTCACTTAAAACTCTAATGCGTTCCTGAAAACTTTCCAAAAGACGAATTCTCAAAAACTGAGGCCAGTTATCATTAATTCAAATTGAAAAATTATAATGGTTCTTCAGCAAAAAAAGTCATCCATTTCTGTTCTAAATAAATTAATATCACCTAATTACAAAAACAATGACGAAGTTTTGTCAGTAATTAAGATGAGTTATCATATGCAAATCTAAAGATACAATTTTGTGAATTCATATAAGATTCGATACCTGCTGCTCTCAGTCATTTCCTAAAATAAATATTCATACGAACATTATCAAATCTAATAGAATAATATGCTTTCAGTTTTCATTATGCATAACATAAATCTAAAACGATGAAATTTCAATGAAGCATTTACCAGTATTTGGTGATTTTCATATACTGTCACATGTAGCTATATTCAGAAATTCGGTTGTGTGCCTGTTGAGTTCGCTGGCATGTTTTGCATCTTTTATGCGTCATCAAGGAACACATTATTCGACTTTGAAACTTTTACTTTTATCCCTTATCCAAACACATTCTTTAAACAAAAACCAACTTGAAAACATTTAACGTATAAACCAAACGGATTGTGGTCCAGTGGTATAGGCAATTATCTACGCGCTAGAGGAGTCGGGTTCAATTCCTAGCAGAAGTCGGGGATTTTTTCCCCCCCGATTACCTCTCCTCCGAGCAGCCTTAGGTTTCACCCAACCCTCTATAAAGTAGAGACCGGGTTCTCTCCTGGGGGTTAAAGGCGGGTGAGTAATGGACTGATCACTCAATCTCAACTATTCCCAATTGGTCACTTAAATGTCAGAGTCTATACATCCAGCGCTCAAACAACATATGCCCTTATCAGATCAGGATTACAATAAAAGAAAATACGCATTTCTGTATCCTGTGGCTATTTTTGTTCCTTTGAATAGACCTCCTGGAAATTCAATTTAACCCTGTCTGCATCACAATCCTACTGATTACAAATAAAACAGGCTCAAATTGCAGAAATACAATTTTTCTTTTATTCCGGAGCAAAAGTTTACCAGCTGATTTGAACAAGCTATTTTGAATGTAAATCCAAGTCTAATGAGCCAGACTGTTTACTGATTTCCAAAGTAAATAACTTAATTTCAATTAGAAATATACTTTATTCAAATCGTTCATTACGACGCCTTCTTCTCCCAGTGATATCCAAAAGAACTACTTAAATATCGGCCTTATAAGATTTGTCGATCTTTTGGCTTTAACAGGTCCTGTTAAATTTCTCGGAAATAATTCAGAACCAGTTTCCACGAAAGGAAATCGTATTAAAAGTTTATTTTATGATGATCTGTGCCTCGCATCATAACAATTTACCTTTAAGGATGAATTATCCATAAAAAAATATCACTGATGTAATATAGAAAGTTCCCGGCGGATACATTCATTTTGAATTTCATCATATAGAGAAGTAAAGTTGATAAAATATAGAAAAGTTCTTTTTTGTTTCGTTTAATGTCTATGAATTTAATTATGGTAAACGAAGGGAAGCCTCTGAAATATAATGGTCTCTTTCATTAACTGAAATTAGAGCGAATAACAGTAACATGATTAAATTAAGTTCAGGTTCGTTTCAGATATATAAGGAACAATTGTTTCCCTTTTGGAATTAATAGATATTTCATTTCAACATCCTTGGCGCTATTACAATCATATACAAAGAAAAACGAAAGATTTCATCTGATTAGTCTATTATAACAGAATTTTACAGCAAAGCTTTTACCATTATTATTTTTAAGCAATTATTGAGCCTTTTAAACTTCATACAACAGCTTTTATAATCTATTAACTCATGTTTGTTTATGATAACAATCCAAGCAAACTTGTTCTACATCCTAATAATTCTTAATTAATTTATTTAATTATTAATTAATTTATTTAATTATTAATTAAATAAAAACTATTTGTTTTGTTTGTATTTTTAGACTAATTTCGCAATTTTTTCTTTTTTTTTTTTTTTTTTACTATTTGAAAAGGGATTGCAGAGAAATACAACTATTATGAAATGTCCTAATAGTTCATTTTAGAATATAAACTACAATAGTTGGTATTTCAGCATTCCTTACAATATTTGCTCTAGAGAAGACAAATGAACAAGAACAAATACATAAACTTACACCTTAGGATAATAGCGCAATTCCTATATGTATGAAATCGAATTTTAGTCATGTACAGAGACTATTGATTGGACCCTTATGACGTTAATGTTCAGTTTTCTAAACAAAAGACAGGCCTTTTAGGTCTTAATAGGTCATTACACAATAGATTGCTGGGCAGCTCACAATTATGCTAACATGAACAAGATTTAAAAAGTATTACCACTTGATGTGCACTAGAATCTCACATTTCATTAATTTGAGAAGAAAAAGCACAAAATATTATTGAATCATTTGCCACCAACGATTCCAAATTAAGAGAACAGAATACAGCATGGAAGCAGAGATAACTGTCAATTTTGGGCTTTTTCTTTTCTTTTCATTTATTATAAATGTGGCCAAATTATGAAAGGTTAAATAAATATTGTTTTGGAAGCTCCCTCTGTTTCTAATCTATTGAAACTTTCTTCAATCAATCACCTAGAAGCAGTAGTGTAGTGAGGGAGGGGTGATTGAGACAGTGGAAGGAAGAGGGGAAAAAAATAAAATAAAATAAAATTAAGTCTCTTTTTTTGGTTCGAAAAGAAGACTGTATTTTGCTTTTATTTTTTCGGTGGAATCACAAGTCGGCATTTTGATCATTCGGCCCGGGCGCCAGAAACTCTAGCTATGCCACTGCCTTAGGATAATTTTATGGCAAAGGTTAGAACCTTTTAGTGCTAATTTATGGTGCATAGGAAAAAAACATGACGATACCAAAGTTATCACAGGCACATATTTGTTACCCCACATAGGAATTTACCAAACTCCATCAAACTGATCCCTTCCATGATTCCAAATAAAAAAAAAACATAATATATCTAGTAATTATTAGATTACAATTTTTCTTTCATAAATATATTCTTGTACATCAAATATTTGAATTACAAAAGATTTCTCCAATTCATTATTGATGTTCGGCAGAGCATTCCACTCTTTGTTTTTGTTTTGTTTTTTTAATAGCAATCACAAAAGCATCTTTTTTTACGGAACATTTTACCTCTCTAGGATATACAGTAATTGCTTAGTAGTAGTTCACCAGCTGAAATTCTTGATTCCTTTTCTGTAAATTTAATAACATAGATAGATGTTCTTCATTCATCTTCCAGTTGATGTTCACGTGAAAGTCATTCTCTGGCTTCCTTTCTTAGCTCTCTTCAGATTCTACGTAACAAAATCTCTATTAAATGAAGCCGTTTAACGTAAGCAGATGTAAAAGTAATAAGAACGACCAGACTGCACTATGAATAAAAGGATTTATAAAAATACAAAAATAGTTACAGACTTTCGAAACTAAGTATTTTTGTATTTTTACAAATCCTTTGAGTCACAGTGCAGTCTAGTTGTTTTTATTAAAATCTCTATTAAATTTAGTTCTTTTAGCTTCTTGATTAAGATGTAACAACTTCAATTCTTTTTTAAAATAGGTCACTTCAAATATAAGCAAGAATGAATGAAACAAAGTGCTCCATATTCAAGTGAGTTGTAATCCAAGGGAAAATATCTTATAAAAAACAAATTCCCGTTTTGCAAATCTTGTAAATGAGCTCCTATCTCCAGTCAGTTTCCAACTAAGAGGTCCCACAGTCATAAGAAAAATCTTGCAACAAGAAGACTGAGAAAGCAAATGGAGTAACTGGAAAGCAACGAAAGCAGTACATCAAGTAGCAAAGTAGAATTATTCCTAAAAGAAGTGAGAATAGATAAAGCACAATGTTTGAAATACTTTAAGTATCTGGTTGTCACAAAGTTACCTCCATTTATATCATCGTGCATATAAAAAGAATAAAGAAAACTGGGCGAGAGTATTCTAGAGTTAAAGGAGTCCCTATTCATGTAACATGTACATGAAGAACTACAACTTATGCTTTTAAAATATAAGCAGAACTAAGGAATTTTCAATACATTGGATAAATTTGAAACATTGCACGTGTAGATTTTTATGAATCATTTGTAAGACTAAATATGGAGAAAAAATGAAGATTTACGTGCTCTGATATAAATACCTTTTAGAAACTTGTTCTTTAAATTTGGAAGTGTAAGATTACTAGAAACAACTAAGGGAAAAAAAAAAAACCCCAAAACAATGAAAGACTTAGTTTCTAATTCACAAAGAATTGAGTATTCATTGCTTCTGTAACTGATGCTGTTTGTCAGTCTTAGGTAATTTACAAATTCCTTAAAAAGAAATGATCATACTGCAACGAACGATAAGAAAATTAAGAGACTTACATCAGAAGAATTTTTCAACTTTCTAACAGCGTTTTGATAAATCTTTCCCCAATAAATTAAGTCTTACCATTAATTAACCAAAAAAGCCTTTCTCCAATTCAGTTGTTTATTCTATAACTTACTTGAAGTTTGTAAGTGTCAATTTCCGACCGCACAAAGGACTCCTCGGATTCCATCCTTTCAAATTCTTTCGTGTTAATTATGGTGCTGTAAACGTATTCTTCGGTGACTTCCAGATACAGGGCAAATAAACAAGGATACTGAAAAAAGCAAAACAGAATATTAGAACTAAGAGAATATAAAAATATTTATGTCCAAGTTGCATCACCCTCGACTGGTATCAATTTCCAGACCAGCTGAGAAATTCAATTTCAACTGGTAAAAATTTAATCGAAGTTTTTTTTTTGCTTTTTTACTCGGTAGATCATTTTCAACTTTATATTTTAATCGTGGACCTCCAACCAAAAAAATTACTTCAGACAATCTACTGGCAGTTAAATATAGTTTGTAGTTTGATAGAGATGCCATTATAAAAGTAGGGACAAACGTATTTATATGTGATCTGCAAGTACGAGTAGCTAGGAAATATCTCAACTTAATATCTCAAGGTAAATATAGAGTCGTAATGTAATGTGTTTCCCCCAACCCCTTCTCTTTTGTCTATTGTAATCACTCCTGTCCTTTGTGTCTACCATCAAACTAATAAAATTTCATTTAAACCCAAGGCTTCCTTCGTGGTGCTCAATTTTTTTTATCAATGAGTATATTTCGTTCATGTGGATGATAAGGCCCCAAAACTTGACTCCTGGTCTCTAATTCTAACTGGACTTTTTATAAGCAACATGTTTTCCCCGAGTATCTCATAGATATTCTCCAAGAAATTTTGTCCATAAAGAATACAGACCATATATTGCATTCTTTTTCTCCTTCAAGTTGGTTAGTAAGTCTTGCTGATGATAGATGAGCTTTATCATCCATTAAAAATGAAATATTCTATGACACTTCAAAGTTCGAAACCTCGATCGAAAATGTGAAGATCAGAACGACCAATAAATGAAACTCTTCAATCAGAATACTTTATTTTGTTCGATGATTTAATATGGAGGATTTCCACCTACCTCTTGAGGTTTACTGTTATATTAACACAAAATCTGAACTTAAGACATGGAGAGCAATATTCGTGGGTTGGGTTTACAGCATCGTTATGCCATTTCGGTGACCATATTTGTATTGGGTAGTTGAAAGAACCCACAAGACAGGTTGTGAGACCTTTTGTCCTACTTTATGATGTCTTGTGATAACCAAGTCACTCTTATGACTTCAATACGATCTGAATTCAGAGCCTTTTGGCTAACAACTAATACTGTCCTTCTAAGCTTCTCAGTTTTCATCTATCCGGAATAAATGTTATTTTTTGCCAAACTTTCAAATTACATTAGGTAGATACGTCAATGGTCTGTTTACCGAATGCTTAAAAGACGATTTTTTTCCCTCCATTCTTTAATTTAAGATGAACATTATACAGGGTGTTTCGAAATTCCTCTTACAAACTCCTAGGGCATATAGAGGGGACCGAGCAGATAATGTTTTGAAAAGCAACCCATGTCCGGAAACGCACCTCGCCACAAGCAAAACAACATCAAATCAAGTGTTTATAGAACATAACAATATTCTTGCTTCTGCTGGGTCAAAGAGCGTTACTGACGTGAATGTCAATTCCAATAAAAACATGTTTCCAGTTTTACTGTGCGGAAAGGATGTTTTATGTGGGGTCATGAAACAGCTCTCATTTTTGCTTTCCAGTTCCAGTTGTTTGTTCGATACTCATCCTGGTCCATTACGAGATTTGTTCGATGTGACGACCAACAACTACATTGCAAACATTGTATCTGCTAAGCATGTTCTGATACATGAGCTCAACAATATCGGGTGTGTGTTGAATCTCTTGTGCCACGGCCAGAATTCGTGCAAACAGATCTTCCACCGACTCTACAGGGGTCTCGTAAATACGACTCTTCATGTGGTCCCCACAGAAAAACGTCGAGTGGTGTTAAATTCGGCGTTCGTGGAGGCCAAGTAATTGGGCAACTGCAGTCTATCCATCTTCCCCCGAATGTTTGGTCGAGATGATCTCGGACGGCAAGTGCAAATTGACTTTGGTTTGGTTGTGGCGCTATGCGTTTCCGGACATGGGTTCTTATTCAAAACGTTATCTGCTCCGTCCTCTCTACAAGCCCTGGAAGTTTGTAATAGGAATTTCGAAACACCCTGTATACAGTGTGCACGGGAAAGTCCTAAATCACCCAAATAACTTTTAAACGAAGACTGCTAGAGTTAGGGAAGTTAGGTATTGGTATAGGAAAGCGACCATGCACTATCAGATGAGACTGACGACAGCGCCCCTAGCGGCAAAATGTGGAAGTTAGTAACTATCTCGGAAACTGAGATACAAGGAAAAAAAATGATAAAGTTGTAAAGCATCAACGAATTAGTAGGAAATTACATTTTACAGAAAAGAATCGTGTAAGTAGAAGGCGGGAGACGCTAAATTTTCGAATGCCATTTTTTTTTCAATGCAAATTTTCAATGCAAAAGCATTGTCACCCAATAATAACCATGCCAAAAAAGGGACATTTTTGAATGCTCCAAAAGTTTGAAGGAAGGATGGTGAAGAATTATCCTGGACAGCACAGAATCCCTTCCTGAAATTCAAGATATTCTTTTGAGAAAAGATGACGTGACAGAACATGGTCAGAATATCTCTAACAATACTAAGCTGGCATTAATTTTAAAGTAGCAGCCCTCATTTCCAGCTACCAGATACCAGAATTTTTGGGAAAACATGCCCAGAAATGCATGTGATAGAGACCAAAGGCAGAATTTTTTTTTTTTTTTTTTCATTTTTGACAAGTCGGCCGTCCTAAGGTAAAAGGAAGTAACTGCAAATTTTCTGATTTTTCGTTTTCTGCATTTTCTACGTAAGGAAGTATCTACACATCTTCCAAAGCATCTTGGTAATGATCTGCTGTTAACTATGGCCCCTATTTCGATGATCAAAGGTACTAACTGACTCACAATATGCTTATATCTACGGTCAAAGGCAGCAAACAATCAGTTTTCAAATTGCTGGTTGCTTCCTTTTACCTTAGCACGGCCGAAGTGTGTACAAGAACAAGCTAATATGAATACTTTCAGTATAATTCTGTACTTTATAAGATCGTGCTTTGTTTGCACAGTATCATCTCTAGCTAATTCACTATTTAAATACATTCTTAAGTTTCAGATGAAATTATATAATCATTTACCTGCTCCTCGAATTGTTGCAACTCCGATTCACAGCTCATGATGTCAAAGGAAGGAGTCTCAAACATGAATTGGAAGTTGGGAAGGATATCGATGAGGAAATTGTTCTCTTGGCTAGTAGCTATAGCTTTCATAATTTCTTGAAGAATCCATGATAGAGTCAACTGACCGGGATGGGCCTAAAGTGGAAGTAATATTCTCAAGATTACAGATACAAATAACATTTCTTTATTATGATAATATTCGCTTTCCCGATTAAATACCATCCTGAAAGAAAGTATAAAATATGACGAAAGCTAAAATCACGACGCTGAGATAACTGGCTGAAAATAGGGATAATTATGAAAAATTCGGAGTAATACATACTCGACATTATTAATTAAATTATGATATCTGCTTATATTCTGATACTGTTATATTGTATGAGGTTTTAATAAGTGATATTCTTAATACATGTGTTAAAATTATTTTGTAAACCATTAATCTAAAACAAAAAATCATCCTGTGAAACTGTCAAAACTGCCATTATTTCTCATTCTGTCAATAAGTAGGCCTAATTTTTATTATCCTTTTTATGGCAAGACTAAAAGAGATTATATAATCCTTACGGAAATAATCATCTTCCATAATGACGAGTAGTATTTGTTTGATCAACTGATTCTAATGCTGGATATCAAGTACATAGATTCAAAACATATCTTAAAGAGAAAGCCACTAGACATTCTTACTTTAGACAAATTTGTGACCCATATACCCAAAATGATGGGTTTTAGGTCAATAAAAACAAGACAAAACAAACAAACAAACAAAAAAAAAAAAAAAAAAAAAAAACAACAACCACAATTTAAATGCTAAATTTACACAAACACAAGCCGTGCTGGCGTGGTCGTGCGGTCTCGGCGGCAGCCAGCCGTGGCGTCCAATGCGCCAGTTCCTGGGTTCGAATCCCGGCAGTAGCATGGGTGTTTCACTTTCCTTTCTTCTGTGTTGTCCTCTTTCTTCTTCTGTTATTGTTTCTCTTCCTAGGAGGCAGAAGCCCGATTGTCACCTTAGGGTGCCTCCTGGATAATTATATCCCAACGACAATAAGGCAATAAAAATCCCCATCATAGAGTGTCTATGACCAGTGATCCGGTTGGATCCGGGGACACGACAACAACAACACAAACACAAGAGAAAAGAAAAACCAAGAAAGTCTCCCGTTAAACAGATAAAGGAGGCTTCGCGCCCGGCGGCCACTACCGGGCGACTGAAAAAATACGTGTATGTGTCGGCCATACCCCCAAAATTTCTGTGTCTGTATCTTTGTCTATAACACAGAATAGTCTCAAACATCAAAATCAAAAAACAAAAAAACAAAAATCTTTATAATGACAACACTAAGAAAATCAGAATATTAAAAATTACTTTAAACATAGTTAAAACCCTTCCCCCTTTTTAAAAACAATCAAAAAGTTTAAAAAAAGATTTAAAACATAATTCAGTTAATAAAGTTAACTGCAATAATAAAGTTCAGCATCGGATCCATTCTTTCCGTTCGGGAACCAACGAGGAAGCAAGAGAGATATTGCAGGACACAGGGAAAAAATGCAACACGGAGAAGAAAAAAATAATTTAAAACATCGGCCATGGAGACACGAAGAAAAACAAAAAGGGAAAAAAAAAAAAAAAAAAGAAGAGAACATTCCGGGACGGTTCAACGATTAGCCGGGGGGTGCAGACGGCAGGACCGCACCCGCCATGGAAGGGCCGTCGAAGACCCTACCCAACCCCGTACGGTCAAGTTCGCGGTCCACCCGCTGCATTATACCCCGTGCCCGAAAAGTCTCGCCGCTCAGAATCAAATACAAACACCAAAACTTAAATTGTGAGCACCCTTTTGGCATAATTTCGAAATTCTTTAGTAAATTCCAAAAGGTCGCCATTAGCAAAGGGAGCGGAGATACCACTGCAGATCAAGAACCGCTCAAAGTTGGCTCTAAGGCCAAGCCTTGTGGGATGTAAACACCGCCACAAGACATGATCTGCATCCTCGTCCTCCCGGAGCGGGCAGAACCTACAGCTGGCATCAACCACTCTCCTAAACCTAACCAAATAGGCATTAAAGTCTCCATGGCCCGTTAAAATCTGATTAAAATAAAAATCTCCGTATATATAAGTTGCTTTCACCTCTTTAATAAAAGAATGCAGCCGATCACTCTTTGTGGAAGACCCCCAGACCCTCTGCCACATGGCTGAGACCTCAGTTTTCAGGCACAACTTCGAATGGCTACGAGGAAGGGGTCTATGGACGGAAACATCGTCTAGCAGCGTAGCCGACTTGGCCTCACGATCCGCTTCCTCATTGCCCGGGACACCTGAATGCGCTTTCACCCAGAACAGGTCGCAGGCGATACCATGTTTATTCAAGTCGAGGAGGTCAATATAAGCATCCCTAGCATCCCAATTCTCATAAGAACAATGAGAAATGGAATGCAGGGAAGAGCTGGAGTCCGAAACCAGAGCAACCCTGGCAGTATGTCCAGCCCAGAACTCTGCCACCCACAACACCACACTCCTGAGGGCGCAGAGCTCCGCCTGGAAAATCGAACAATCATCGGGAAGGCGTTCCTTAATGATCTTAATAAGGTTCCAGGACTCGTTATAGATAACTGCTGCATATCCTACCTTCCCGTTCATTTTGGACCCATCAGTAAAGATGTACATGTCATATGGTCCCTGATCATTACTCCAGCTCTTGACCTCGATGGGGCAAATTTCACTGGGATGAACCCAGCCCTCGCAATCGACTCTGCTACAATAATCCTGGGTGATCACGCGTTTATAATGCAAGGCCTGATGATACGCTTGAATCCAAAGAGGGGGGACCCCACTGAGGACGTGAAGAGCATCATTCGAGACGGTTCTGCAAGTTCTTGTAATAGCCAACAAAAAGGGTCTACTAATGGTGTTAAGGGCTTTAATGATATTACCCTTAAGAGCATCCTCTCCCCAGATCTCCGCCCCATATAGAATCTTAGGCTTAACAATGGTGTTAAACATAAGCTTACGAACCTTTGAAGAGATCCCACCGTGCTTTGGAGCAAGGGCAATAAACCTGCTTGCGTTCTTAGTAACCCTTCCGCGAACCTGAAGAATGTGATCTGTCCACGTCAGCTTAGAATTAATCGTTATACCAAGATATACCAAATTCTCAGAATAGGGGACTAGAATACCCTCTATCTTGATTGCTGGTAGACGTTTTAGTTTACGGAAGGGAACGAACAGGGCCACAGTCTTGGCAGGATTGATGGAAAGTTTGTTTCTACTTGCCCATGCTCCAATAATCTCATACAGGGGATCCCATAAGTTCTTAATTTTATGAGCTGATGGGGCGTTGATCACAATAGCTGTGTCGTCAGCATAGGCCTGGACCAAAACCGCATCCCTGGCCTGGGGATAGACATTCTTACTGAAAAATTATGTCGGTTCTTAAATAATATCAGTGGAGGAAGATTCTTAACTAACAGAGACAAAAGTCATCGTCGATTCATTATACCTTGATCCATTCCTTGATTTGTTGGGCGACAGACGTTAGAGACATAGGAGCCCTGGTCGGCTTCAGAAACCGAGATTCCCGATAGCTATACTGAGGTCGATTGCGATTCACAATGACACTGTCGGGATTCTCCAAACTTTCCTTGGAATTCTTCAAGCTGTCCTTAGCTATCAACGTGGGTAATATCTCCATGATGATTTGCTCTGTAGTGATCACCTCAAAGTTATAAGTGTGTTGGATATTGTCTATCATGATGCCCTTTCGGGAACCAGGGCCACCTGGAAGAGAAAATGAACAATTACATTCAATAATGTTCTTAGCCTTTTAGAAATTCTAATATCATTGCACACTAAAGGACTTTAATAAATAAGACTACATAATCCATTACTTTTACTATTTCACAGGGAAAGCCCATGATTAAATGCTTACAGAAATTTGAATAATTATGTAATAATTTCTATTATATGGCACTTAGTGTATGAACATACAAACAAATGAGAATGCACTACTTATCAATAGTATAACTGATTTGCAATTAAAGACATGATACAGTGGGCATTCGAATTTCTACATGGTAACAGTCACAAATACTATTTGTCAAAAAGACAGTGATATCTATACTTATCAGTAAAGTTTCAGTTGTTCTATGTAACCATTAGCCAAGAGATTGCCAAGTCTGAATTAGAATTCCAGTGAGGCATAGATTTCCCTTCTCTCTCTTTATCTTTCAAAGATTTTTAGATGTCGTACCATCGCCTAATAGGAGTCGATATGATTTCACTCGAATTCTACCAAATTAGCATCTGAACGCCTTATGCTTGAAAGCAAAATCCATCCCAATATATTCTGAGGATCCAACATACATTACAGAAGTATGTTGGAAAGCTGAAATCGAGTTATTGGATGTAGTTTCTATTCAGATATTCAATTAAGTAATCGAAGGTTAATTCACATGATAAAAACATTCATTAAATTGTACCAACTTTAATACATCAGTAATCGAATCAATTATTTACAGTCACATTTCAAATTTACAAAGTGCTCGGAAAGCATCAGAAAAGAAGAACTACTTCCAACTCCAGTTCATCTCGACCGCAAAGGAAGAGCCCAGTTCCTCTATAAAAGAATTGCAAGTTACATTATATAACCTCCCTAAAATACTGATGACGCATACAGTATTTTCTAAAATATCTAATACTTATTATTATAATAATACAAATTCTGAGATAACGTTCTCTGATTCACTTCTCATTGGGGCTTGTGAAGGTTCGATACAAAACTACAAAATACGAAAAATTATGCTACCAAAAATGAACTCGTTCCTTCCTACAACCAATACTACCAAGTACAAAGTTAATTAGTGGAGGTAATTTTGGGAGAGCTCACGCTCGATAATCTTTCTACTTTAGATACGCCACTCACGTCATTAATAATGTAACTTTTCCTCATGATTCCCCTTAGTTGTACATAAGTGAAGCAGTTGTTCCAGGCGGCCAAACCGTAACTTTAAGGGCAACAAACGAAATGTTCACTGTACAAAAGATGGAGGGGTTTGAATTTACATCTGGGTTCGATTATTTGCAAAGGGATTGACAAAGAAAAACCTTGGTAACAGGTACAGCTGAATGAAGTACACATGACCAATGGATAACGGACAGGCAAAGATAATTATTGCTCTGGGACTCTCAGTGCTGAACCAGAACTTGCTACTCCTGAAAAAGGCTTAAAGAGCCGAGATATCGACAATAAGAATAAGGGTTAAATATATTCATAATTCCCTCCTCGAAGTTACTAAATTTTTGGTTAAAAGTCTTACCGAAAATAAAAATCACAGTTTTAGTTCCATGAGTTTTATACTGTTGGTGGAAATCACAGTCGTAAGTGATCATACTCTGGCACGACTTGGTCGACGGACTATGTGTAGTGGAAGAACTAAAGAACGAGGACCCGGGACTTGCACTGTAACACGTCGGCGACAGAATCGTGCTCGAGTTTGGAGACGGCTTGTAAGGGGCTTTGGAAGAGATGCTGCGAGGCGAACAAGGTGACTTCTTCCTGCTGACTTTCTGCAGAAGATTCGCGATAGTCTGAGAATTCAGGACAAGATCAGTTTCGGATGGCTGACTGCGAAAACTTATAGGTGATCCTATGCTACTAGACGAACTATCAATCGGACCAAGTTCGGTATCCAGAGGGAATTGTCCCCCCGGAACCATTTCACTGGACTCCAGAGTCATGTTCTGAACAAAAGGGCGAGTATCTTCGTTGATTTCTGAAGAATCTTTCGACTTGTTTTTTCCACAGCCTCCTCCCATTACCAGCCAACGATAGGGTTAAAATCTTCGTTCTTTAAAACTGTCAATTTAGCCGACGATATTAATCTCAGTCGTTTTTATGGATCTAATTCGACAATGTGTGGTTGCTGATTGTATTCAGTGCTGATTCAGTGTTTCATTTCAATTTCGAAAACACAAAATTCTTTTCGCGAAAGAAAATTAAAAACCTATCAGGCATAATGCGATCCATAAAATAATTTAAATTCACAACACTAGATGACGCTGATGTGATTTAATTCGATTTTATTTTGATGTAAGCTTAAGTAAAGTATGATGTCTTGATAGCAATAATTTAAGAATGATAAATCGATTAATGAATATATTTTCTAAGGTTGATAAATAATTTTTAGTCTCTATTTTTCTTATTTTTTTGTGACGCAGATGAAAACAATGTCGCTTACTAACAATATGCTGCCTGCTCTTATTTCATACGAAGAGCAAAGTCATCATTGTTTTAGCACCAGCATTGATATTATCGCGTAATTTATAGGAATAAATAAGAGATTCAGGACAAGATAGTATAAAACTCCATTTGCGCAATACTGAAAAAATGAAATAATAATTGCTAAAAAAAAAAAAAATCTATGATAAAAAAATAAAAGTGATGCTTTCTTTAATCAGAATTGTATGATAATCACAGTACAGAAAAGCAATTTTCTGATAAAAAAAAGTGTATATAAACACTTTTCTTAAATTTACAAGCATGTTTACCTCACACATTTCCAAATTGCAACATGGAACTATGCTGGAGCTCATAACGTTACAGGGTAACATTATGAACCACTGTATTCATCAGAGAATTTTAAGGATTTTTTATTTATTTATTTTTATCTTTTTAACATTCTCAAATTATGTTTAATCGTTTCTATTTATTTCTTATAAGCATTAAGTACGTTATTGGCTTGAGGGGAGTCCTTCGGTCTTACTATATCCCTTCCCGAAATGTATAAAGTTAGAGAAATGGAAATAATGTAATTTAATTGTGTTATAAATGTATTAGTTATTGAATTCTGTGTTTTGTAACTCATGAAATGTCTTTCCCTCCCAAAGGATGCCCTTGATAATAGAAGCGAATTCATTCTAAGGTTACGCAAAAATTTGAATAGAATTTTTGTGAAATTAGATTTTTATTTTGAATTATACGCCATAAATTACACTACGTTGCATAATTTAAAGAAGTCCGAGGTTTTAGTTGTCTTTTAAAGAATGAAGCAGAATTTAGATTCACGGTTATCATGCACATATGTGATAAGACGGTAAATCAAATGATAGGCTCTCATCTGCGGACTGAAGGAGCTGGTTTCGATCCCTAGAGGAGTCGGGAATTTTTCCCGTTTGGTTTATCTTCTAAACGTGTCTTAAGGTTCACTTTGTTCATTAACAGAGTTTCTTTCCCGGAGGGTAAAGACGGAGGAGCATCGGTCTGGCCAAACGATTTTCTCCATGACCCGATTGACCATTATATTGTCGAATCCTTACCTTTACCAGCTCATGGGCCCTGTGGTCTCGCGGTATCTTCTTAACCATAACTTATTTATGCTTTTATTTATTCAGTCACATGTTGCATGCAGTCATTTTTTAGCAACTTACCTTTCACCCGACATACCATATGCAGATATGAGCCATCAAAAGACTTTTTTTGGAAGTTCATTTTTTCTTCTTTGAATTAAAGTTAACTACAGTTCATCGCTTTTGAATGAAGTACTAATTGAAGAACTAATAGAAGACATACAGAGTACATATAATATAACAATCTTATTCATGCAGTCAGAATCCCGTCTTTTAAATGAAAAGAACACAAGGACAACTTAAGTCTTATGTAGCGTGGAAACACAATAATATCGGGATAAATTAGAAAAAGATGTAAACAAAGATTTTGGTATTAATAAAACATTCAATGTCGTTCATGAGGAAATGACAGTTTACTGACTTAGGACAAGGGCGAGTTCATTTTCGGAAAAATGACCATGTTGTAGATATTGGTTTTAGACCTTCCCTTTTCTTCTGTTAACTAAGTTGATAATAGATTGGAGCTGATGGAGAATTCTTAGGGGATCTATCTCCTGGGTTCTTAGCCATCTCATCAGCATTAAGTTGTGTTTACAAAGTGGCAAGTATAAAACATTGGCACAACCGTTAAAACATTACAAATTGAACCAATTAATTTTGAAATGAGATGCTTACTGCCAATTTAACTCAGCAACCTACAGTATTGAAATAAAAGCCGTAGAATTCGAAGGGGCTGAATAAATTGGGATCTGCATTCTATCGAAGCATATTGTATCGAGTCAACTAAGAATCAAGATAGTTGGAAGGAATCGCAAACGACTGTATGCCAGAAAACCCATACCCATAGCCAACAAAAGAACTAGATTAGCATGGAATCGCAATTGGACATATAAACACTTGGGAGAAGTCCTCTTCACAGATTAGTCAAGAAGTGATTCTTTGCGCCAGTACATCTGAAGAGAGGAAGGTACTGTAAATCAGTCCTCCAATATTATGGAAAGGGCCCTTTTTGGAGATGGAGGAGTAATGGTTAGGACAGATAGATGACCATTTCTCTCTAAATATATTCCATAACGAAACTTTGACTGACCGCAGATACCAAGAAAAGATGTAAAGCTATATATATAACTTTTTCGAGGTTCTACTGATCCATAATTGTTTTCTTGACATTTAATGTTCGTACCTCGAGGGAGGGTAACCAACCATGCCCGTCAAGATAAAGAAAACAAAAACCAGAACTTCCTATTGATTTTAATGCAAATTGGGCCCGCAGGTGAGAAACCTAGAGTTAAAAATTACTATTGCATTTCACCGTTAAAGCTTCAGTGTCTCAATAGACTAAACAATTATCCTACAAAGCTGAAAATTCAAGGGTATGTTTAACAACTATTCCTTCCAATTCAATTTGACTTTAATTGAATAAATAGGTAAGGCGCATGGGTTTAAAGAAAAACCTAATTTATATGAATTCCTTCCATAAAAGTATTTGAAAATTATCAAGTCAAATTGACTTTCGGAGCGCAATTCCTACGTTTGGATATATGTCCAAACAGCCTTTTTCCAATAAGTATTTGTATAGCTTCAGTGACGATAAATCTATTACCTCATCCGACGACAAATGAGCTCTCAGGTGCAGACACTCGTTTTCCAAAGTCCCATCCAAATCCCCCGGATAGAAAGCTGTAAGGTTCCTGGCCCCTTCACGGATGTCTTTAGATTCCACACGATATAGTTTCGTAAGAAAGTCAAACTTTTTACTTAACTCCTCATAAGCAGATCCGCGTCTCCATAGTTCTGTGATCAGCCTGTCTATAATGATGTTAAAAATTGTAACTCTGAATCTGTCCCTAGCAGAGAGTTCAGTTTCGTTTTCATTGACTTTGTCGAACTGGACTTTACGCTTATGTTTCCTCCGCATGTCGTATGCATAGCTATTTCCATCGGATTTTTCAATATTTTTCAGCTCATAATGATCAAAGGTACCAGTTTCCTTAGGTAGTCTTCTAGGTATGTTACCAGGACTTATAATTAAATGCATTTGAAGCTATTTAAAAATATTATTGATTAATTTAATAATCAAAAATCATCTACTACCTGCTACCTTCCCCTCTACCACAACCTAAAGTTAACTACATGTTCACTCTTTTTCTTAGGCATGAAAAACGTTAGTAACCATTAAAATCAAAGTGAACATGAAGTTATCTTTACGTTGAGGGGCTGGTCGGGGTAGCTGGGTGGGTGGGGCCCCTAGGCTGGCTGGGCCCCTAGGCCAGGGCCTTGTCGGCCTAGGCGGAAATCCGGCACTGAGTATACTTTACATTTGATACCTTATTTGTATTTTTCTATCTTATGGTTTTGGAGGCGTAGCGATGAAAAATGAAATGTTGGCATCCTCAATAGTATATCTAAC
>JAFIDM010009631.1:144474794-144490119 GCA_023159025.1 Thereuonema tuberculata | reverse complement strand
AATGTTGGCATCCTCAATAGTATATCTAACATTTGATACCTTATTTGATTTTCTCTGTCTTATGGTTTCGGAGGAGTGGCAGGCCAATGTTTTCTTTTATGTATATGGAGTATGAAGTTTAGTATGAAAAGATAAGTTACAGAATTATTTTATAAAATAAACAATGAGTGTTTGTTTATGGACAGGTTTCAAGTGTTAGTTAGAATTATGTTTCTGGATATTGATGAAACAAAGTTTCTGCATTACTAATTGTGTCTTTATTATCATAAGAAATTCTTAATAATTAGGATGAAGGAAAGCTAGGCAATTGGAGCGAAGCTCTTCTATACTTAACTTAAATTGCGATATTACTAAAAATTGTAAAAAAATACCACAACAGCTCGTTATCGTTTTCAGCATATACTGTAGTTAGAGAACCCTCAGACAATAGTCAGTAGGAAACGAATTTGAAATAATGTCGAATTTGAAATAATCCATAGGTGCCGAATTCTGTAAATTATTGGATGGGGGGAGATTAGAATTTATTTTATTTTTTTTTATAAGTCATTGTATTCCTTTCAAATTATTATGATCAACATATAATTGCCAATGCCCCTCTTTAGCAGCCTAAAGGCATGAGATTCAGGAAGGTATCTAGGCATACCATAAGGTATAAGGCATACCATTTTGTCAACTTGTCTCCCATAGCTGGGTTGCAGTCTTTGGTGATGCATCCAAAATGTGAATTCCTCTTTTCCTATGATTCCAAAAGTGTTCAATGGGATTTAAATCAGGCAAACAAGTAGACCAGTCCTTGAGCTGGAATTCTCTTAATTGATGAACCATTTGCACACAATTCGTTCTGTACGAAATGAAGCATTATCCTGTTGGAACACATTGTTGTCTTCTTGAAAGTCTGTTGTTATAAAAGGATCACTTGATCTGTAACAATAGATTAATAGTCAATTGCATCAAGGGAACCCCCCGACCTGTATGAGCAATATGTGGCCTAAACATTGTTGCAGATGTAAAGTGACATTCTTTGTCCAGTAAATGGTTTTTTCTGCTCGATTTTGAGCAGAAATGATTCAATTGACAGGCATTGCATTCGATAGTGACTGTTTCATCTGCTTGGAAGAGCTCTAAAAAAATAACAAATCCTTTACGTGCCAGCAGATGTACAGAGGACATTTTTGGCATGAATTCTCTGTCTCTGATATTAAAATTACCGGCTTTAAAACTCTGAAATAAATATTTGAAAATATTGTGAGACATGAAATCTCTACCAAGAACAGACCAAATTGATTCTTATGCTTTAGCGGCATTTTTCTCTTATTAAAACTCATATTGAATACAGTGTCGAATACATTCCCCACAGCTTTTCATGATCACTACTGTTTTGTAGGTTTATGTTATGTTTATTATTAAATCATGACATATGACAGTTCAAAAACTTCTATACCAACCCTTCAAAAATGCAAAAGGGTAGGAATATAAATATAAATAGGAATATAAATATTTGAATTTTAAATGATTGAATCTGAGTGCAGAACAAAAAAGAGATTAAAACTTTTTGCATGCACCTAATAATTTGATCAATGCACCTAATAATTTGTTACCCAATGATCAAATAAAAAATTCCTGTTAGTTTACAAAAAGATAAAAAATGAAAATATATTTTAGAAACAAAAAATTACTAAAAAAAAAAATTTTTGCTTTGAGAACTGTTCCTTTTTTTTTTATTTGAGGGGGGTGAGGTGTGAATGAGATCCCATTATTTATATTATTGGATTATAAAATAAAGAAAATGCAGGGAACACATTTAAATTTAAAGGTATTTATAAAATAAAAACCTGAATGCATTTTGTATTTATATAATACCGTTTAAATTAAATGTGTCCTGCAGTTTATAAACTAAATTTTTGTCGCACTTTACAATTTTAGTATATTATGGAATATTATTGTAAATTTAGAAGTAATATATTTTTCATTAGCCTCATGTTCTGAAAATTGCCATAAAAAAATGAGAAAAAAAATTTCATAAAATGTCCATTGCTTTAAATTACGGTATTTCCTAAACCTCTAGTACAGTTAAACAAAGTGACGAGAATAACAGTTGATGAAGCAGTGGGTGATCTTGGTGACACAGTTTGCTCTTGGCTTATCATATACTTTCTCTTGTGTATGGAAGCTGGGTGTTCTTTTCATTGGACCTGCATTTCCTTTCACATGTCTTAGATATGTAAATGATAAAAATGCATTTGCTGAAAAGAAAAACAATTGCACTATCTGCATATGATCATAGGCATTGTATAAGAATAGGGAAGGTCATTTCAGCAAAAACTGAATAATGCATTCTATATCCCTTATGTGGGATGGATTCTCAGATTAGTCATGTGATATGCATTGTATAATCACTTAGCAATAGAATGCAGTTTCTGCAATGCAAATCTGAGGCATTAACTCAATGAAAATTAAGCAATTTTGGGAAGGTTACATTTGTGCTCTTTCCGAAGGTAATATGATTTATTCAATCATTCAAAAACATTTATTGAAGTATGGATTGAAGGCCATCAAAGAGATGAATCAAATATCATAAAGAAGAACAAAAACCTATCACCAGATGAGAAAGGGTCACATCTCAATTCCACACAAAGAGAGCCATGGCCTGAAGAAAGAACCTGCTCTTGCAAAACAAATGGCAATGAATGTAGATACATCTTTGGTGATTGTGAAGGATCATAGAAATCAACCTTGGACTTGTGAAATGTCAAAACCCATGAACATAATCTAATGCCAGGTACATAAAGGAAGGTTTCACTAACTGCCTTAAGTTCTGAGAACCATCTAGCAGGTGACCAATATCATTCGGAAATCACCATGGACAAAACATGGATCTATCTTGATGATGGCAACAAGGAATGTGCCACTTTGTACAGGCTAAACAATACAAGCAAAAGTTTCAATGGTTCAACTGCATTCTGCTAACATGGATGCCTGCTTATCATCACGAGTTGACAGCAAAACCAACTAAGTCCCAATAGAATAGGATACATAGTGTAGTTGAATGGTGATGATGTCAATCCATATAATAACCCTTTACTAAGGTGAAAATGGTAACACTTCTTTTTATTTTTTAGCGATAGTGTATGGGAGGACACTATTAGAATTCCAGTGTCTGTGTGTGTATTGCCCTCCACAGCCCAAACCAGAGTCAAGAGTCAGTAAGTCATATCTCATTGGACTTCCCATGGCTTGGTTTGGGGAAAAATCCGATTTCTGGTTGAAGATGGTCAATGACCCAGTCAGGAAAACAGTGATAACTGGACAAAATTGGGGTCCATCTATACTGAATCAACTACGTTGAGAACACACATATCCTCAATCCAATGTGGCCATTCCATTTTTGGTTCACTGAGAATGCTTAGGGGGCAACAACTCTTCTGCAAGCCCATTTTATGCCAATGGTGCACTGAGGAGGCCATGACAGTAGTTTTATCTGACCCTTGAATTATAATGACTTCAATAAATGAGTTTTTCACTCCAATAAATAGTAATGTCAATTTTAATAAGTCAGGCATTTGATAGATTGCAAATTGTACGGTGTTGGTTTTGTACCACAAAACTGGGCATTGACTTGTTTTTTTCTGAAACGATGGCTACTAGCACAAATTGATAAAAAGATGTTAAGATTCTTTTAATGCTGTATATTTGCAGCCAGTTTTATCAATTTAAAATCAAAATCACAATCTGGTATTAATGAAATGAACTGTTTGCTGAACTTTTCCTCTGTTTCCATAATTTTTTCAGTCAGCCAATTTCCTGGGGTTTTTTTTCCCCCCCCGTATAGTTTGTTATAATGTGTTGTCAAATGTTGTGATGACATCTAAATTTTGTTGTATTTACTCAAGGCTCAATATAATTAGTAGTGAATGTGCTTTGTAAAATCAGTTGTATCAAGTCTATTATCAATTTTACAGTAAAATAAAACAAAGAACGCACATAACTAAACAAAACACAAATTCACTGAGCTATTTTTTGATTTTTGTGCTGGGAATCAGAGACAGTACTATTTCGAGGATAATTGGCCTCTCATCAGTCCCAATCCGCCCAGCATACCTAGCTCAGTGAAATGGGACAATATACAAAACGGACAAACATAAATCAATGACCCCTGAAGTTGATTTGTATGTTTGTCTGTTTTGATATTGTCCCATTTCACTGAGCTTGGTATGCTGGACAGATTGGACTGATGAGAGGCCAATTAGCCTTGAAATAGTACTGTCTCCGATTCCCAGCACTAATATCAAAAAATAACTCAGTGAATTTGTGTTTTGTTTAGTTATGTGCGTTCTTTGTTTTATTTTACTGTAAAATGTTTCTAACGAATGTTAAATTTCTTGTCTATTATCAATTATTAAGTATTTAAGACTTTTTTGTCTGCCTTCAGCTTCTTTTCCCATTGTGAAAGTTGCTTTTACTTTGTAAATGCTTATTTCTTTGTGTCTGTACTTGTTTTTATTTTAGTTCTGCTTGGGATGCACTTTTGTCAACTTCACAAGTCAAGTTATGTGGATTAACTTCACAGTTTGAATTTTCCTTGGAGTAGAACATATTCAAAATGGATATATTTTTACTGGGGATTCATAATATTAATTTTTGGGTGCACATCATTTTTCAAGAGGAAATTTTGTTTTCCCTTCACTACTTTTATCGTTTGTTGTTGTAAATTGGTCTTCAGTTTGTATCAGCATTGTAACATGCCCAAAACAGGACTTAATTTACCAAATGAGGGAGAGAGGCTAAAGATCACTTGCCAAGGGGCATTCAGACAAATGTGATGTGTTCTAATTTGCATTTAATTGCAATTTGATTTTCATATTTGATTGAATAAAAAATACAATAAATATGCCATATGAAGAACAATTTCATGATTGTGTAAGTGAATATATTCCTGATGAAAGTGATATGGATTGCAGTGGTATTTTTTTTTACTTACAATGAATCTCAGGAATGAAGAAGAAATGGCTGGAGACTGGAAGCATATGAAGTAGTATTTGATGTCAGATCTCAACAAGAGCCACAACTACAGCATAATTATGATAGTATGAATCCAGCTGTTGGTTTTTCAGAAAACATGACTTCAGAGTGTCTTTAACATTTTATTATCCATGAAGTTATACAGCATATTGTATCAAGTGTAAACGATAAGAGTGGAATCTTTTTTGAGGAAAATCCAGAAAATAATGGTATTGTAAATAGTACTATTTGTTGGTAGGATTTAATAATTCGTTTAGGAAGGGGTTGAGAAGAAATCATGCTATTTAATATGACATAGGTTCTTGAAAATATATATATATTCTCCATTTATAATGTTTTAAATGAGAATTACACAGTAGCGGAAGGATCCACAAATATTTTTAATGGAAGAGAAGATTAAGAAGTTGGATCCTGAAAAATAACAATAACAATTATCTAGAAGTTTTGCTTAACATAACTTAGTTTTAAATAGGCTATTTACCTTCTCAAAAATAATAAAATGGAATATTATATACATGTTTAAATATATTTTCTAGTTCAAAATATTTATAAAACATACTTGATTAACATACGAAAGAAAAAACTATACAAGCAGACATGAATGCATGAATTTACATGAGCATTTTGCTGCTGTACCATGCTTCCACTTGCATTTCCCAACATAGCAGCAAGTTTCAGTAAATTCAGTCAAAACAACATCAAAAACTTCATAATTGAGGGTCCTTCAAGCATGCTCTATCCCTCTGAGACAGCAATCTGGATACAACATCTACACTTGGGATATTCATTTAAAGGGAACTATCTTGATTATTTTTATGCAAGTTGCAAATGAGTATTAATGGGTTCCTGATGGGGCCTTGCAGTCAGTCATAGCTGAGCAATGAACTACTAACTTGGCTGATGTTAATAGTTGAGTCTTTGGGTTCAGCATTGATTTCTTTCCGACTGGCTATGACCATTTCTGTATTTTAAGGTCTATACAATTGGCATAAAGGCTATAGTGGAAATAACCATGACCCTTTCAAATCAGCCTTTATAAGCCCCATACATAAACAATATTTCTTCTATATTTACTATAAAAAAGGCTTTTATTTGTATTTTATTGTTTTGTTATCTTGACACCTATATAGTTCCCTTCATTTGACAATTTGGACTTATGTTAACTTGGACTTTCTGACTTGTAAGGACTTCCAGTATACTATGTTGAAAGTCATCAGTCTCATTGTGAATATATATATTCTTTTGCTGAATGCTTTTCTTGTTATTATTACTTTTCTTTTTTTAAAGTTTATATTAATTGTTTTTCAAATAACTAATGATATTGAATTTGAAGAGGGATGTTTAAGATCTCCAAAAAATTTCATTTTTTATTTTTGTAAGCATTTTTAATGTCAAATCGCAAGATCATAGTTTTGTTATTGTTTGATTTGGACATAAGGAATCCAACATGATCTTTTACATAATTGCCATAGAAACACACAAAAAGGTTGAGGAGGTAATTTGTAAAAAAAAAAAAAAAAAAAAAAATTGGCTGCTCAAATGCCATTAATGTGACATTTTTTGTTTTTCATCATTCTAAGAATTTTTTTTTAAATAAAATTCTGTATTATAATCCACTTTTTTTAAATATCTTTCTTTTTCTTGTATTTTTATTATTAATAAGAAATTCTTAAGAAAATACGAGCCTACTTTTTTTATTAAATGTCATGTATTTTATTTTAATTTGTTTTTAAAATTATTAAAACTAACAAACAAAAGGTCTTCATATTTATTTTAAACTTATTATATCCCTGATTACAAAAGAGTTCATATTTCCATTTGCTAAAAATTCATCAACATTTGCAGATTTCAAATCCAATAATTTTAATCACATTAAAGGGCACATCATTTTAAAAGGATTACTTTGCATTGTTGGACATCAAAAGAAATCCAGGCATTTCATTTCTTTTGGTAAGTTTTGTCACCTTCACATGAAAATTTCTTGACAAGGATAAGCATAGCAAATTTTTTCTAATACAAATGATAGATCCTGTTCTACCCATAAATGTGCATACTAACTTTGGGAGGAAGGCATGCACAGACAGACTGATTTTATGAGCCTGACTTTTCTTAGAAAGGCTAAAAACCCTTAAGCTTTACCATACATACTAAAATACTTGTTAACAATTAATGAAATAGCAGCTCCAACTTTTTTATTTCTTTCATAGTTTATTATTATGAATAATTTCTATGCAATTTTTAGTTGAACCATAAAACAACTATTTCTACTTTTACCATTCTTTAGCAAGGGTTTATCCAATCATAAACAGATCAGTGGAATCAATAGGGAAATATAAAGAAAATAAATGATAAAAGGCTACTGATCTTAATTCAAAAAATATACAATAGGAATAAACCCCTCAGCATTAGAATCATATCTTTCTAAGTTATGGATAAAATATGTAAATTTATATTAAGAAAGCAAATGAAGGCACAACGCTATAAGAAAGGATTCACACCCTGAGTTGTCATCGGGAAGAGACTGGGATGGACCATTTCGTCCTTATTAGGACTCATCAGCCAGCCAAACTCCATCGAATGACAGACCAAGAAGGTGCAAGGGGTTAGCTTTCCCAGGACTCGCTCCCGAGGGCGGGAACTCCCCCCGAAGAAATCCTAACCAAAAATTAAATAAAAAACAAAAAACAAATTTCTGGGTCTGTCATTCGGTGGAGTTTGGCTGGCTGATGAGTCCTAATAAGGACGAAATGGTCCATCCCAGTCTCTTCCCGATGACAACTCAGGGTGCGAATCCTTTCTTATAGCGTTGTGCCTTCGTTTGCTTTCTTAATTCTTTGAATCATCGGGCACGTTAAATTTCTTTTCATTTTAAATGTAAATTTATATTGTTCCTTTATGGGGGGCCACTGTCTTCATCATTTATCATTTGGCAGTTGTAAAAGCTAATTATTCTAAAAATTTTATTCTATGCACCAATACTAAAAAGAAAAACACACTGAGGGTAGGTTAAGAATGAAAAGGATAAGAAAATATAAAAAAAAGATGATAATAGGAACCCAGGACCATACACACCAATATAAAAACATAAAAAAAAACTTTATAAACATTATATAAAGTTTATAAGTAATGTTTATAAAGTTTTTTTTTATGTTTTTATATTGGTGTGTATGGTCCTGGGTTCCTATTTATTGTTTTGTACACACATGAATCCTAATAAAGGATGATAATGAAAGACAGATTTTGAAAGCAATTATTTATTCAATGTACACAAATAATGTCAGAATTTAGTTCACTCTGCTTCACCTCTACTCCCTCCCAAGATAGCACGGAACATCAACCAGGCATTTGGCTAAGGTTCTGTTAACGATTTCAACATGGAAATGAAAATGCTAAAGATCATAAAGAACTCGTCTTAAGATGAAAAAAATATTAAGGAAAACAGTTGAGACAAGACTCAACTATATGTGAACACAGAGAAAGCTAGCAACAAACAAATCAAACACCGCATCTGGATGAAACTGAAATGAGGAAAAACTTTGATAAATGGGCTTCACATAAGTTGAATGAATATCAACAAAAGTGGCATTGTTAAATCTCCTATTGTGGAATTGAAATGATCATTCCTTAACAGGACATGCAATGACATGTAGATCATACAAAGGAAATGATCTCCACAATTACTCAATCTTCAACAGCCCCATATTTTCCAAAGTCCAAGTTTCTGCAAAAAAGACAAAAAAAAAAAAAAAAAAAAATCATGGTGACTGTAAGATGGACTGTGGCTGGTTTCATTTGCTACAACTTACTCAATCCAGAAAAAATAATCACATTGGGCTTGAAACTGATTTTCAAACTGTCGAACTGGAAGAAATGCACTGAAAGTTCAGTGAGAAACAACCAGCTCTGGTCAACTGAAGGACCTTATTCTTCTTCACGATAAAGAATGAGGCCATTTGTAAAGAATGATGCTCCAAAACTTGAGAAGTGAAATTTTAAATTGAGAAATGAAATTCTGCCTTATCCACCTTATTGCCCACATTTTACCCCTACAGTTTTCTTTTTCCAAGTATTTTACCAACTTTTAGAACAAAAAAAAAAAAAAAAAGAAGCCAGACTAGCTGCAGAAGCTTTCAGTGAGCTATGCCCCCTAATAGCAAGGGCATAAGAAAGTGTCTTGAACCAAATGGTGCTTACTCTGATTAAAGTGAGGCTGGAGTCAAGGTTATTTCAAGACTAAACTAATAAAATCATCATATGTTTTTAACTAATACAGATAAAAATCTGAAATTTTAAATACAAAAAGAGTTAAATATGTAGCAATTGTAATTCCTTATTAATATTTGTCTATGAGTACTGAAATTCATTTTATTTATTTTAAAAAATAGTCAATATTTCAAGATAGGCTCATGGTTTGTTGTTTAAACTCTTTATCTAGATACTATCTTTCAATGATAAATTTAATTAAAATCTTAGAATTACAGAAAATGCAGTCTGATAAAGATTGTTTTATAAACAGTTGGTTTTTTTATTTTTTTCCTGTTACATTCAAGAGGTTCATTCAAGTAATGACGCTTTATTTAGCATTTTTTTTTTTTTTATTATAATTATTTTTATGATTTTTTATATGAGCCTGTCTTGGAAATGAAAGAAAATAATTTTCAGTAAACATAGGCTAATATTAATAAGGAATTACAACTGCTACGTATTTAATGCTTTCATATTCAAATTTTCGATAGATATGATGACTTGAAATGATCTTGAAAGTCTGTTAAAGCATGTTTTACAACACTAGCCTACATTTTTTCAAACTTTATAATTCAAAATTGAGATTTTTTTTTTCTTCTGACTACTTAATACTAAGCATACTACAGTAAAAGCTGTTTTGCTCAACATTATTAAGTCAGAAAACAATTAACTGAAAACTACATTCGAATGCCTATTGCACATTTCTATATTCCATCACCCATCAAAATTCAAAACTGATTTCTGCAAGTTTAAAATCTTCTTCTTTTGCCTGAATGACCAGTTTTGTCCTCTCTTATCCATACAGTGATGGCAATACTTGTCAAATGAGCAGCATTGCAGTACTTTTATTATTCTGTGTCCACATACTCCATTGTGATTCTCTGTCATGAAAGGTGCCAGTGAAAACATAGAACAGAATCACTGATACAGGACAAAGGAGAGACATACAATAGACTTGAAAGGATAACCATATAAAGTTAATGAAAAAGTATGACATCAGTCCTTTAACAATGAATAATCTATAAAAACAGAAACTGATCAGCTGAAATTCTGCTAATAAATCTAACACTGAACATCATATTTTACAGAGATCTACACTGGAAAAACTTAAATGTTTAAACGGGGTGTCTGATTAAATGCTCTGAGGGGATGTTATCTCCTGCTCACTCACCTCAAGTTTACAAAATCAGTTTTATTACTCAGCCCAGGAAGTAATGTTATTGTATATTTTAGATACGTCTTTTTGCAAAAAAGAAATGATTGTACGAACAAAGAGATATTGCCAGATTATAAGAAAAATTGTAAAATCAACAATTATTGTAAACAAGAAAGCTAGTGAGTTTATCTAATTATCATATATATTGTAATATCAAGAAAAACTGTCAAATCTGGCAACCATTCAGTTCAAAAGGAGCAGGATAAACAGCTTCATTTTATTTCAATTCAACTGGGAAATTGTTTTGTTAAAAGTGTTTCCGTACTCCATATTTAAGACAAATTCTAAAAATATAAACTGCAATTTATAAAAAAGTTAAATTTTAAATTAAAAGGAAAAAAATAAAACCAACCTCACTATTGCGTTCTTCCCTACCTGAACAGCTGATCCTTAGACCTTGTGATAAAAGCCAATCAGGGGTCGCAGATCACGAATATATATATATAGACCAACAGACGGATCTTGACGATCTCGTATTTTTGTGATTTCACGTAATTTACACGAGAATAGCCTCTATGTCTTCTCACAAAATGGCAAAGTAAATTGAAATATTTAAATGAATTATAATATGGGGAAATGCATGAGACTTTTACTAGATTTTGAAACAGTCAATAAACAAACAATAAATTCATTAGGTAGCATTTTCCTAGTGACAGACATTCAAAATACTAAATTCCTTGAGACCTGCTGAAGAGGCTAATGGCCAGATCTCGTGTTTTCCGTAATTCTCACGCAAACGAGATCGTCAACATCCATCTGTTAGACTGTATATATATTTTATTTCCACTTTCTGACAATTTTTCCAAATTCAAAACCTTATAATCACGTTGTTTTTAGAGTTTTTAGAGAAAAAAACTGTTTAGATGCAGTTTTGACATTAGCTAGATACTAAAAATCAGACATAAAAATCTTTAAGTGAAAAATGAATGGTTCAGAACAATGTTGTATATAGCATTTCCCAATTTTGACCAAAAAGAGTGAAATATCCAAATTACAGTTTGGGATGTTTCATTAACACTCAACTTAAAGGTTTGTAATTTTTTGGACCGTGTGTGTGTGTGTGTGTGTGTGTAAGTCACTTTAAACAACAGGGGAAACTATTAGAATCCCAGTGTCTGTGATTCTGTGTAATGCCCTCCAAAATCCAAGCCAGAAGTCGGAGTTCCATAAGTCATATCTTGTTGGACTCCCTGTGGTCTGGAGGTTTGGTGGAAAATTCAACTTCTAGTTCAGACCACTTCCAGTTTTAAGTATCCACTGATAGGGTCAGGAAGGTAATAGTTATCAGATAAAATTACAGTCTATCTATACTGAATTGATTATGCCGAGAACAAATATGATACTCTTGACTCAAAGTGGCCACTTCTGGTTCTGGTTCACTGAAATGCTTGAGTAACAACAACTCTCTTGCAAACCCATTTGTATGCCAATGGTGTACTAAAGAGGCCAAGATGGAAATTGTGCTAGACCCTTAAATTACAATGGCTTGAATCAATGAGTTTTGCAAGACACTCAATAGTAATGTCACTCTAAACAATGCAAGTATTAGATTGAAAATTGTATGTGGTCTCTTGGTTTTGTATTTATTATAAAACTGAATTTGACTTGTTGAGATGTATATACAGTCTACCAGTGCTGCCCTCGTTTGATACTTCCCCTGTGGGAAATGAGGGGTGGGGAAAATGGGAAATGACTTCATGCTATTCAGAGGTCCTCACTCGTGGGCCTGATAGGAAATTATTTCAAAGAGCAATAGCACACAAATCAATTTTTCTCAAAAACTTTTACAATATGTCATTATATCCTAACCACTCTGATATCTCTGAGCTACCCAAATGAGACAAATAAAGATAATACATGAAAACAAAACAAACAAAAAATACTAAAATTTTTAAAAACACATTACAAAACAGGACGATTTGGTTGGCTGACCACCTATAGTGATCCTCAAGAAGAGGATCTCTAAAAAACAAAGTTTTCTTATTCAAATCAACTATATACATATACACTGACTGCTCAATTGAAAGTGGACACCTGCCTTAGTGGAAAAACCCATGCAAATTTGGGTAATAATATATTTGTTATAAAACAACACGGTCATGGGGCGTTGGAGTCATTTGGTGTCTAACCGTGCTGAGGTAAAAGGCCACCATCAAAGCAGCTGAGCGATTTTCAATGTGGAGTAGTCCTAAGCTGCCACATTAGTGGCCAGAGTGTGCGAGCCATAGGAGCGTCACTGAACCTGCCAAAGTTGACTGTTGGTGCTATTATCACGAAGTGGAAATGTGAAGGAGTGGAAACAACGTCATGGAAGTGGCCAAGCCCACACGATGACCGATAGAGACCGGAGGGCCCTGAAGCGGTTGTATGGCAGAACAGGGCTGTTCCAGCGGAACAACGGCTGCAGGACTTCTAGCACCAACAGGAACAACTGTCAGTACCATGACGATTCGTCGGGAGCTAAATGCCATAGGGTACACCAGTCAGGTTATTGCCCACAAGCCTAGCATCACCCCTGTAAACGCCCAGCGCCGTGTGGCCTGTTGTAAAGAGCGACAGTCTTGGTCGATGGACCACTGGAAGAGCATTATGGGGAGCAATGAATCACGCTTCACACACTACCGATTGGATGGGTGCACCTGGGTTTGCCAGGGGAGCGGCTGCTACCTGAGTGTGTCATCTCAACAGTGAAGTTTGGCAGTGGTGGTGTGATCGTGTTTCTCCTAGTTTGGACGTGGTCCGTTGGTTGTGTTCGAGGGGAACATGGCATCTGGTCATAGTATCTGGACGTTCTAGACAATTCCATGCTTCCTACGCTGTGGTCGCAGTTCAGTGAAGGGTTATTTGTGTTCCAGCATGACAATGCACCGTACCATAAGGCCCGTGTTGTCAGCACCTGGTTTCCGGAGAATAATGTTCAGGAACTTCAGTGGCCCACCCAGAGTCAAGACCTCAACCCTACTGAGGTGATGAATTGGAGCACCTGTTCGTGCGAGTTCGATGCGACTGCAAACACGCATCTACCTTGTGCAGGCTTTGAAGGAGGAGTGGGCAAAAATACCGGTTGCTTACTATCAGAAACTGGTGGAGAGCATGCCACAGCGTGAGGATGCTGTGCTTAGGGCAAAAGGCCACAGTACACTCTATCAGACATGCTGTAAATAAAGTGTCTGTTCCATATCACAGGTGTCCACTTTCAATTGAGCAGGCAGTGTATGAATACGTGGGTCGTTATGGAAGTCATGGCAACTATTTTTTATCTGCCAAGCATGCGGCACCACTGCAATTCTAGAATATACATTTGAAAGTGTTGAATTAGCTTCTGATTGACACCACTAATGTGGTCTAGGTCAGTGAAGGAACATCATGGGAGCAAATGGAAAATATGTATTTGGAAATCATTGTTTAATAAGGCAATGCAGTGTTGCCAACGAAGAAAAAAGAATTCAGGAATGCTCAATACACATTGCTAACACTCCTCAAAGTAATCTCCAAGGTTATCCACCATACATTGCCAGCATTTGAGAACTTATGTGCAATGCCATCGTTCTTCACAATAACACCACGTGTCACAGCAGCTCCTTCACAGGCTTTGTTATGCTGATGGGGATGGGAAGTCTTGGAGCACTCTTCGTATTCGCCAGACCGGAAACCATGCAACTTCGATTTGATTCCAAAACTCGAGCTGCAGTTGCATGGGAAACACTTGCGAACAAAGATGAAATTTTGCCGGTTTTTTGGCGAGAGGTCACATGCAGCCAATGATATGCTCCACTTTCCAAACAATGTCATGCAGTTTTGAAAGTTTATTTTAATCTTGAATAATCCATAAGGGACTAGAGGAAATGCATTATTAGTAACAGTACTAATGTACTTATGTACCAATGTACTCTTGTAACAGTACTTTTTCAAGTCATGGCCAGTAATGATGTATCTTAAAAAAAAAAAAAAAATAATAACTTTAACCTGAGAATGAACATGCATTGATTAAAACTTGCAGAATAAATGACGAGTTATCAATTTGTTATTTTTCTTTGTTGGATGCTGACCAATGGCGACCACTTTCATGAGAAATAGATCTAATCCTCATGAAGTACAGAATAGGAAAAAAATCGTAGGATGTAAATTGAGACACACAAGACGTAAAATAACAAACACAAACTCAAGGTGGGAGTGAAACAACTAATCTATGTAGCCTCAAATGAATTAAATAGATGCATTTAAAGAAAAGAAAAAAAAAATCTTATTATAAATGGATCATATTAAAAAAATATTTTTTTCACAAATGACATCCAGTTTAGCAGTTTTGTTTAATAGGAAAGAGTCGCGCTAACAGTACAAAAGTTCAAGAGTCATGAGAGTCCAAAATACAGCAGAAAATTGGCTGAAATTCTTGTTTATATTCTCAACCTGTAAACTGCAGAATTGTCATAAATAATGAATATTAACAAAACTCAGTATGTTAACAATACAAAGTATTCATTAATATTCAATGAAATCCTTTTATTCAGTTGTTTAAAATATAAATATCCATAACTAAATGGCAGTGTGAATATTAAATCAATATCCATAAAAATATAACATTTTTGTTATATGCTTTCTAACAGTTTTTTATGCATATATATATATTTTTTTTCATTTATTTACCCTAATATAGTCTTTCATCTACATTTTTTGATTTGTAATGATTTTGATGAAAGTTTTCAAAATTTCATTAACTTTCGGTTTATTTTATTTTATAATTGAATACATTTCTTATTTTATGACCTTTCCTTCTAAATGAAGAATGTATATCATGGTGATTAAGTAGGAAACCTTTTTAAATTCTTCCCCTTTGGTATTTCC
>JAFIDM010009631.1:144459501-144471397 GCA_023159025.1 Thereuonema tuberculata | reverse complement strand
TTGCTTTGCAAATTTGGAATGTTTCACTGCGTTACTACCATACTAACTTAAAAAAAAAATGCTATTTAAACTATAAAATTTGACAACCAATTACCTTAAAATTATAAGAAACTTTTTTGTGTCATTGATAATACAGCAGAGTTGTAGAGTGATTTATTGACTACTAAAAACATATCTGAAAGATAAAGTTAAATGATTTGGCTTGGTAGGTCGAAACAGATTGGTTCAGTTGTTTGAATGCATACTGACAGCAATACAGTACGAACCTCGCTATTCGTACACAATCCGTTCCAGGAGGCAGTTCGAATGGCGATTTGTACGAATGACGAATCATTTTTTTCACGTAAGATATAATGTTAATTGGATTAATCCATTCCAGACCCACAAATGATTGCTTATTTAAACCTTTGTAATGATATTTTAAGCATAAAATACATAAAAACTATGAAAACGATATGGTTGATTTCGCCATGCCATACTGAGTTGCCAGGTCAGACACGAGTTCCACTTTCAAACTTCGCAACGAGTTCTTTTTTCAATTCAATTGTCCTACTCACTGCTTTCCTTTTAGGCTTGGTTGAATCAGTATCTTTTTTGGACCCATGGTTGCACTATTTTCAATAAAAATAAAAAAAAAATAACAATAAAATAGCACAAAGTTTCATGAAGCTTGCGTGGATGATGCATAGCGTACGGAAGCTAGCACGAGACTGAGCTGAAGCGACCGCGAGGCGCGGCCAGTAACAAGGTCACACTGTCCGAATCGCGGAGCAAGCATACGAATGGAGAGTTGAATTTTACTTGAAAAAGTTGGACGAATAACGAGTTGTACGAGTAGAGAGGCGGACAAATGGCGGGGTTTCACTGTAGTCTATTTGCTGAGGCTGTGGGAATTAAACAGTGTGAAACCTACAACACAATGTTAGTTTTGTTTTTCTTTACCTATATGAGGTAGCTTAGATTTTTAAAAGTTTTTCCCAGTTCTTGGGAAGAATTTGTTTGGATTTAATAATGGAAGGTGTTTGTGAGTGAAAAAAGATTGTGAACTGCTGTTCTAGAATATAGTGTATTTGAAAAAGGAAGTTTGTGAAGTAGAAGATTGCAATTATAATATCAATCTTCTGATTTTGTCATTTGTAATTGAAGATGTACCTTCATTGCAAAGCTATGAAGGACCCTCATATGAAAAGAATTATTTAGGTTGAACATAATTAGTGATCTACTGACTACCTGCCATATTTCAAGTATCCGGAAATTACCAGGAGATATCAGATATTTCTGATAGCATCAGATATTTGGTGCTTGATAAAATAAATGGAAGGCTAAATTTCAATTCTCCTTTTTAGATTGTCAGAAATTCAGAAATGATGATTTAATTTTAATAGACTTAAAAATAATAAATTTCTTGAATAAACAAAAGTATTTCTGCCCACAAATCCTGTCTGCCAATAGGGGTGTACTTCCATCCTTCCAATCCCCAGTTTGAGAAGCACCAATTTACATATTGTTCATTAAACTTAGGAATTTTATTGGAATCGTAGCAAAACCTTCATCTTTCTCTGTCAGAATCTGGAAACAGTTTGTGTTTTCATCTGTTCAATGTATTTTCTTAATTTTGTTTAAAAAAAATTATCAAAGACTTAGATGCCAAATAAAACTTTGTCAACAAATTGAGGTTCCTACTTGTTTGGGTGCCAATAAATTTTGGACCATTTCAAATGAAAAACAAAACTACTTTTTTGATAATATCTGTTAAAAACTGAATTTTCTAAATTGAAACTTAAGCCTGAATTTGAAGCAATGTAGATTAGGTTTGACAACAATGTCATTGAGAGACAGGCTTGTGGGAAAACATTTACTAGGATCCCTTTATTTGTTTTGTTTTGTTTTGTTTTTTTCGTGCATTTCATTTTGGGATAGAAAATAAAACCTAGTATTAAGAATAAAGTCTAAGTCAAGGAATGGAAAATATAGTTAGTGTTGTATTAATGCACTACAGGAATGACTGCTGTTCTGATAACATAGAAGATATTTTCATACTTACTAGTGCCATTTGCCAATGTTTCTTCTATGATCTAGATAAAAACAGAGCAAGTGAAATTAAAAAGAGCTACTCCAGGCTCAAAACCCCAACTAATTCCTTTTTACTTGGTTGAATCATAGATTCTACGTAAATTAAGAAATCATATTCTTAAAACAAACCAAAATTCTACATAAACATATTTTTGTATGTCAATGAACTAATCAAGAGAGCATCTTGTAACAGTTTAGAAAAGGATGTCACTGAAACTTTACAAAAACAAAAATTTAGTATTTAAAATACTAACAATGACAAGAAAAATACTAGAATCAAGAAATAATAAAGCAATCTATGGTGTCAGCTTATGTCTAAATATTGCAAAAAAGATTCCATGGAACAAGATTTCACTATTGTATGTACTAGAGATTCATTCAATCTCTTAATCTTTGAAGTGGATGATGAGTGCTGAGAAAAGGTACAACAGTTTTCCAAGAGTCATTCTTCAAAGATTAAATTTAAATTATAACAATCTTTTCTAATAAGAAAAGGATTAAAAAGTTGAAAATGAGAAACAAACTATAAAATAAAATATTTAAAAAAACACAACCTTCCGGCAACTTTAAATGAGGTGCCTTCATCAAAGTAATATCAAATGCAAACATCAATCTCTTTTAAACCAGAGGTTAGATGAATTCACCAATCAAATGAAGAGAATGCTCAAATCTCGCACGGAAACCAGGAGTGCAAAACAGGGATTGTCCATTTATCAAGTGAGGGTGGATGACATGTCCAAAAAAAAAGATATAGCATTTTATTCATTTTCTGTTTCAATCATAAGAGTGATATCTTGATGAATAATGTTGATACACTGATGAATTGAGATTTCTATTCTTTGGAGAATCATTAAAAAAAGGTTGTCAACTTATCTTTGTAAACAGGGATAAATGTTAATGAAACCAATGCCTTGTTGCTTATGTATAGATATTCTGAAAACAATATTGTTTAAATATTGAATAGCTGTGAATTTGCAGTTGATGGTGGGTCATACATCATTCCTGTATAACCCAGCTGGTTGCAGTATCTTATACAATATCTTCTCATCGTAAAGACATCATCTCAAATGATTATGAAAACCAACTGATCACCTCCTATCTGGAGACATGAATGCAAGTTTTTTTGTTACTGATATTATTTTGGCTTTTTTTTTCTCAAACCTTCTACTATTATAGAAATACATGGCACAACATAGGTACTAAAGTACAAAATAAACTGAAAAGCTTTTACTTTTTCTTAAAGGTTTCAATCTTGAAGACAATATGACATATACTCTGCTATCCAATTTCCAGAAGCAAAAGGAAATGATATTTTTATGATAAGGAATTTAATATAAGCTCTCTGTTATATATGGAAAAAGATGAAAAAACAAGAAAAATAATAGAACATATACTTATAAGAAACACTAAAGATAATAATATTAATCGTAATGATAGAATGAAAGTTGAGAAAGTACTAGTAAATTTGGCAAGGGAGATGGTAAAATAATGTGTGAACAATAAAAGGTTGGGAGAATTTGAAGAATTTAAACAAATATAGGAATGGTTAGAAGCAATAACAGTTGTTATTCATGAATAAGTGATTGTCAGAATTAATAATGAGTAAGAAATTGTTGTTTATAACTATGTCCAGGAGAGTGTATATGTCAGACGTGGGCAAATGCGGCTCTTTGTTGGGCTAAGTGCGGCTCCCAATATCTCTTGATAAAAATATAGAATTTAAAAAAAACAAAATATTAAATTTTGAACTAATTATTATACATTGTGTGTGTGATATAATTATTGTGTTGTTTTTTTTTCTTATATATTTATTTTTTATACTTTATATAGCTATTAAGATTTGTGAAGAAATGTAATTAAATTTGAATTTGTGTATATAATACTATGGAGCGTGACTATGGTGGGGCTCTTTATACATATGAAAATCCAGAATGTGGCTCTCGATGACCTCATGTATGCCCACACTTGGTATATGTTACGTGACATCTCTGTAACTATTTCATTGTTTAGAAAAACTTGAAAAAGGAAAGAAGATAAGACTTTCTGAAAATTTATTGAATAAATATATTTTATAATATATTTTTGATGAAGATGATGTTTATTTACTAAAATGTGAGACAGAGCTGTTTGATATTTTATAAAGATATAAATTGTTATATCAATTTGACTAATCATAGAAAACATTACAAAATAACTTCTCATGTTGAAGATGATCATTAAATGGATAACTTATCAAGATATGAGAAATAACTACAGTTATACAACTTATAAAATACCAACCAAAAAAAAAATAAGAAATAAAAAAAAGAAAAGAAATTCATCAAAGTTGGCAGGGATTAACTGACTATTTTTTGATAATGCCAAAATGTTCTCCATTTGCTTTTGCTTCACTGATATAAAAATTCACATTTCAAAAACTCGACTACTTTCATTGAAAAGTCTTGTAAAGATAAATAATCCATAGTTGGTGATTGCAGCCAGCAAAAATGGATAAATCAATACACTGATAATACATGAAACCAACTTAAAGTAAGGATATGATTCAAAGTACTAACTGGAACTAACAGAAGACTTACTGCTACACCACAATTCCTAGAAGTGCTCAGTAAAGTCAAATTCTGACCTCTTCATCTGCTCCCACTTTCCATGTGGGGTCGCTGTTTTTTTTTTTTTTTTTGGAACTAGCTGTCACTAGTTCCAAACTAGATTAGTTTGGAAGTGTTTTTAAGGCTTTGATGCCCTTCCTAAAGCCAACCAGACATTACAGGTTGTGGACCCCTGCAATATGCCATAGACGGTGAAAGAGAAATGGTCAAAGAAGTAGACAATATAGGAAAGAAAGTAAACAACCATGCCGGTGCAAGGATTCGAACCCAGGTTCCAACACATCAGCCTCATGGCAGGCTATGCCGGAATGGGCACTGCCAAATTCTAACCGAGATAATAAAATATCGCAATCTGATGTATTGGTAGGTTTACTTTGGTAGCGAGTGATCAAAGTAAACCTGAATCCATAGTTTATGGCTGTAACCCTGAACTAATTTACTAATATGTTATTAATCAAACTAGAAATTTATATGATTAATTTTTTAAGTCATTACCTTCAGGGTTCATGAAAAGAATAATCAAACTACATGGAGATGATTAAAACTTTCTTACTAATTAAAAAAAAAAAAGTAAATTAAAATTAACGAAGGATAAATGAGGATTTCTAAATAGACATCTTTTGAGATTTAATAAGGCTGACTCCAGAGAAGACAGACCAGTTCTAAATAAAGCAAAGTGGGGATGTATAAAAAAAAAAAAAAAAAGATAACTGATAAAATTGACTGCCTGATCTTTTCAACATCAGGGAAAAAAAAATGTTGTAGCAAAATACAGAAATTGAGACCTCCTTCAAAATTAATTTCTCAATGTGATATGTTACGCACTGTTTGCAAGACTTTTGAAACCTATTGGCCAATCTCAGTAAAGTGAAAGATGGATGATGAAAAATTCAGTATCACAACAATGATATACCAGTGCTCTTTAAAATTCTTGATCATACCCACCAAAAATATCAAATGAATACTTATTTAATCCAGATATGGTTAATATATATATGGTTAAATAATTCTTCTGCAAACCGAAGTTGCTGGTTGCCAATAAATCTGACATCAGGATTTGTTTCTTGTTATGAAGATTACTGAACTTATATTTGTACTTGATTCACTTTCACAATGCACAAAATTCAGATGACCAGTTCTTTTTCTTTTCTTTTCTAAAGAACTATGAAATACAGGGAAGAAGAGTTTCTGAAGGAAAAAACAAAACAAAACACAATTTACTGAGTTCAAGTATTTATAAAGTTAGCCAAAATTAAAACTGGCATATTTTCAGTGTTCTAGCTAGGAATAACATACAGAATGTTGCAATTTCTCATTTTTTTATTCGGAAGTAAAGGTTATTGAAAAGTTCTTTTAATTTCACCATTAAAAAGAAATGCTAGGCATAAGAAAATTGAGATCTAGATAGAACTACGATCCTTCAAATTCAAGTTAGATAGAACTATATTTGAATAAATTGAATCTTTTTTACCTTGTTTAATTCTCTCTTAAATAATTGTTTGAGAAATTAGGTAAAGGAAGCTAAACATTAATTATGTCCCTCTATATCATCGTCTCTCTCTCTCTCTGTTTGATGAGGGTGGGATTTCTCACTTTAAATGTTCACAGAGATAAATTTAATTTTTTTTTTTTTTTTTATTCTTTCACGCATGTATAAGAATACAAAATCAGAAGTTGTGAGCGAGTTGTTTAGTGCCTTGCATTAGTATTGCTTCTGTTGAAACAATTAAAGAGTATGAAACAGTTGATTAGCTCAGAAAGAATCTTTGTTCATGTGGGGAAGGCACTGTTTGTCTGCATTGTGCAATCTGGTTATAGTTCAGTTATTAACTAAGTAGGCATAAGAAAGATATTTATAAAATTACTTAAAGGAATTTTACTGCTACAAGTAAATGCTGCTAACACTTACAAACTTTTCTTGGTCTTCTTTCTTATACCTTTTAATAAAATACAAATGAGGTAAAAAAAGACTGATAATGTGGTGATTCACTAGGAACTTAAGATTAATGTATCAAGATGTGTATCTATTACCAACATATGTTGTGCATGGATCTTTACTATGAAATAGTTTTAATATTGGCAATATACAAGGCATATCCAGAAAGTAAGTTCCGTTTTCAAATATTACAGCTGCAGTGCTGCGGTCACGATTTTGCTCGTGTGCTGAGTTTCTTTTTACATTGTCAAGCGACAGACACCATTTACTGCAATCATTTTGTGTTGACTCATTGTTGTGTGTGTTTAAAATGTTCAAGGCAATCAAGCAGCCTGCGGCTGGTAAATGAGGTCTGTTATCCATTTCTTAAATAAGAGAAATGTGAAACTAGCAGACATTCATCATCAACTTTGTGAGGTGTATGGAGAAAATGCCATGAGTGAATCAATGACAATGCTCAGCTTCATACTGCCACCATAACTCAAGACCTCATCCAGACATTTGGCTAGGAACAAATTGATCATTCCCCTCTACAGCCCAGACATAGTGCCAAATGATTTTCATCTGTTCCTGTATCTAGGGTCATTCCATGTCAACTGATTAGATGTTTGGCAGGGTGACTATTTCTGATTTGATTGATTTTTTTTTTTTGCGATACCTTGATACAAAGGAACACACACGAAATTTTAAGACTTGATGCTTACAGATTACGAGTAAAAAATTGTTGTTCAGCACTGCGTTGCAAGCTTTTGCATTAACAAAAATGTATCATGAATCAAAGTGGCCATTTTGAAATTCAATAAGTTTTAATAGAAATGAGCTAAAAGGTTGAAATTTTTTTCCTGGCAAATTTGCACATGCTCTTAATTCCAACAAAAATGGAATAGGTATCTTAGTTTGGGAGATAAAAATTATTAAAAAGTCAGTTTTAAAACGCACAGTATTTTGGGATGCATATTTATCAGGTTTGTTGAGTTATTATTAATTCACTTAGAAGCAAGATTTTTTTTTTTTTTTCATGTATTGTTCCACAATACATTTTTGTTAACGCAAAAGCTTGCAACGCAGTGCTGAACAACAATTTTTTACTCGTAAACTATAAGCACCTAAGTCTTTAAATTTCATGTGTGTTCCTTTGAAGTATCAAGGTATCTGAAAAAAAAAAAAATCAATCAAATCAGAAATAGTCACCTACCAAGCATCTGATCAATTGACATGGAATGACCCTTTAGAGATCCCTTTAGAAATTCCTTGGTGGCAAGCATTTCTCAGAAAATGACGATATCAAAGAAGTTGTGAATACATGGTTTTCATCACAGGCATCATCATTCCATAATACGGAGATACAAAAACTGGTGCCCCGTTATGACAAATGCCTTAATAATAGTGAAAACTATGTAGAAAAGTAGGGAAAAACGCCAACCGGACAAATAAATATGCCTTCGCCCATTGAGCCAACATCAACGAGAATTCTGTACAATTGTTTCGTCCTTATTGGGGACTCATCAGCAGAATGTACTCGTTGATGTTTTGGCTCGCCGGGCGAAAGCTCTACCCAAAGCAAATGCGATCCCGCGAATGGCTCGCCAGGATAAACAACAATAAAATAAAAAATGATCCTGAAAGATCCAATGGATGGCTGCAGTATTATCAAATTTTTAAAGAATCTCATCAGATTAAAGCAGAAAAAAAAACCAATTGCTAAAACTATTGAAAGTAATTCTGTGTTATGAAATTCAAAGTTAGTTTGAATAATTTGCATTGTAAGAGGATATAATTGCAAAACAATTTTTATAAATGCAGCATACATGTGTTTTCTGCTTTTATAAGTCAGTAAAAATGTGAAAGTTTTGTAGCTTCTAAAGTCGAGTTAAAATCATCAGTTTATTTTTTAAGGTAAGAATAACTTCCAATATCAAAAACTATGAAGTTTAAAGGACTTAAAAAAAAAAAAAAAAAAATCAGTTTTTTGGAAATAAGTCTTTTCAGCTACAAATGAAAAGCATTAATGATGAATAAACCTAAGGAAAGATAGGCTTACAAAATTAGTATGTATGTCCACTTGTATGTGTCTCCCAGCCTCTACTAATTTTTGGATCAATGAATGGATCTTCTTTTAACTTGACATGCATATGACACAGTTGATCTATCATTTACATATGAAAAATTCTCCAAATGGATTCCTGATAAGATTGCAATATGAGGGTGACAAACATTCCCATAGAAACATTAGAGGTTAAACATTTAATTCTCATTGACAATAAAATAGTCCATCAATGCATCATAATCCGTTATACAATCCAGTTTAAATGTGTGGAATTTTCAATTAATTTAATTACAGTTTAATAAGTATTTGTAGTTTAATTATTTTCAGCAAATGTTTGTATTCAGCAGATATTATAATTTACAAATACATAAACTTCTTTTGCAGTTTTCACAACTTTAAAACAATTACAATAAAAAGTAAGCTTTCAGTTCTTTTATGAACTTTGGTTGGATTAATTATCAAAACCACCTTCAAAGCAACAACACTGTCCAAGAATTTTGCCAAAGAAAAACAGAAGAGTAGGCTAATATCAAAATAGTAACAAAAATTAATGTCTAAACAGTTTTGGCTGTCTGATTGGAAAGGAGTCTTCTTGGCAGAATGTAAAGGATACTGACAGTATGAAATCAAGGTTCAAGACTATCTATAATAAAATAATAGGCATGGGGTGATGGATCAAGATACCGAGTTTCTCACTCAGGGGATTCATGATTTCAGAATGCTGTCAAGGTTTTACATCGCCTGTTGTTAAAAATGAGCATGCTATATCATTGAAGAACATATTAACAGCAAAAATATATTACTCATTTTTCCAGTAAAAAAATCACACATCCTCAAATTTTATAGAAATGGAACAGGAAGCAGCACAACTTATTGAACAATTATAATTTCATTAAAACGAGAAGTTTAGATTTATTATTTCCTCCAATATCAAAATCTAATTATTGCTGTTTCAGTAGAGTGGTTTATTAAAGCTGTTAATAGTCTATTCTAAGATTCTCGAAACTTAATTGTTGTTTGAAAATTATTCCAATATGATAAACAGCAGGATTTTGTTACTTTCAAAGTACACTTTATGTCCATACATTAAGGGTCATGACAATTCAGACACATACAGCTATTTTAATGTGAACCAATTTGGTTTACACATGTGTGATACTATGTGTATCGCTGATATGTGTGATAAATGAAAATGATAATAAAACACAGGAAACCAACAATCGTGACTGAAAAAAATTGTTAAAAGGGAAAAAAGCAAATTTTAATGCTCTACAGAAATATGGAATATGATATCCTCTGACAGAAATACATGCCATACAATGATGTGGCATAGTGCGGATGAGATTATGGAGCTGTTCCTGAGGAATAGAGTTCCACTTCTGCAACAACGCTGTAAGCAGCTCTTGAAGGGAACGAGGAGGAGGATGCAATGCGTCTCCCGAGCATATTCAATAGGGTTAAATGGGGGTACCTTGCTGGCAAGTCTATGCGCCAGATATCCTCTGTTTCCAGGGACTCATTGACAAGGTTCGCTCAATGGGGACGTGCATTATCATAAACAGGAAAGCAGATCCCATTGCATCCCTGAAGAGAAGGATGTATTGTTGAATAATCATATCCCAGTATATCTGGCCAGTTATGGTACCTCTATCAAAGACATAGAGAGGTGTACGAGAGCCCATCTTAATGCCAGTCCACACCAGGATACCAGCACCTCCGAAATGATCTCGTTCAATGATGTTCTCTTGGTTATATTGACTTCCACGTGGTCAAGTGTGGCAGATTACTATATATGATATATAGATTCACTTTCTGGCAGGAAATATGACTGCAATTTTTTCTCCCAATTCCCTTTGATTCTTAATTTATGGACATGAGTGTAGTTTGCATTGACTAAATATTTTGTAAATTTATTTCATTTCATTAATTAAGCCATTTTAGACCATATACAGTATAAATGAGACAGAATTACTTTAGTAGAATACAAAAACAAAGCCACCGCACAAATGAATACAAAATACATACATGAAATATCAGCAATACAATCGATTTCTCCAGCGCAAAATGGCTGGCTTCATCGGGCAATCAAGAAAATAATAAATAAAAATTTATTAAACAAAATCCAGTCTTTATAGGTAATGGTGAGTGTCAAAACCAATGAAAATTCTGAAAGTTCTACTGCAGGTGAGGTTATTTGATTTTTGTAGGGATGCAGGAAGGTCCATGTTGTGATTGGTCCGAAATTGTTTATGGTGTTCTTGAATATTATTTGTTGAGAATTGAAAAATAAAGACTCTTTCAGAAATAAAGAACTTTCAGAACTTTCATTGGTTTTGACACTCACCATTACCTATAAAGACTGGATTTTGTTTAATAAATTTTTATTTATTATTTTCTTGATTGCCCGATGAAGCCAGCCATTTTGCGCTGGAGAAATCGATTGTATTGCTGATATTTCATGTATGTATTTTGTATTCATTTGTGCGGTGGCTTTGTTTTTGTATTAAATTAATTACCCGCACGTTAAAATGTTTTTGTTAATTTTTGAAATATATTAAGTTCTACTTTTTATAAAATAAGACTCGCAAAGCAAATTTGTTTATATTTTTTTTTGGTAATTTTAACCAATTCATAAATTGGTTAGTATTACAAAAGAGTATAATAAAAACAAGTTAAAAGTAAACATAAAAAATGCAGTGAAAAAATTATTACATTTAATGTTTTCAGAGTGTTTTTGATTCAATTTTTTTTCATTTTTTTTTTTAAATATCAAAAAATTATCAAACTGCTGTAATAATTTTATGACATATTATTATCAAATATAATACTTAACAATAATATTATTAACATATTCAAATTTTTACATATTCAACATATTCAATGTTAACATATTAAACATATATTCGACATATTCAATTCTATTTTTTATTGTTTGTCCAATCACTTAATCCTATACATTAAATACGCTTATAATAACAGTTGAATTTCTTTTATCAACATTCTCCTAAATTTCTTCTGTGTATTGATTCAGCTTACACGAGTTTCACTTCCCAGAGAATCTTATTTAGAGAATGGTAGATTTTGATTTCGGACAGCTGTTTCGAGGTTATTGGTTAGTCTAAATCACATTATTCTTTAGTAGACATGTAAACAAATACAATATTTCTAAAAATTCTACGTCTATCTAAAATGGTTCTCTTTGCTTATTGGAACATATTGTAATATTTACACGAA
>JAFIDM010009631.1:144358785-144428188 GCA_023159025.1 Thereuonema tuberculata | reverse complement strand
AAAAAAAAAAATTAGATATCAAATAAAATTTTGTTGATAAATTGAGGTTTCTACTTGTTCGGACCATTTCAAATGAAAAACAAAATTACTTTTTTGATAATATCTGTTAAAACTGAATTTTCTAAATTGAAACTTAAGCCTGAATTTGAAGCAATGTAGATTAGGTTTGACAACAATGTCATTGAGAGACAGGCTTGTGGGAAAACATTTACTAGGATCCCTTTATTTGTTTGAAATAATAATAAAAAAAAATTGTTCAATAAACCATACAATTTTCACATTGTTTGCTACAGTCATAGTAATTTATTTTTCACAAATTTATGAAATAGACCCTTTTTTTTAGGTACTGTTTTGAACTAATAGGATTTTTTTTTTCCCAAAAATTGCAATTGTTCTTTCTAGTAATATATCAACCGTAAGTTTTCATTCTCTCTTATTAGTTTTTCAATAAAATATCCCAGCTCTTTGAGATATTGAAAAACACTCGGTAAGCGTTCAACAATAATCATTGCGGCTGTCGGAAATGGGCAAAATCTTCCAAATATTTAAAAAATACAGGGTGTCTATAATTAAAGTTCACTTATTCTACGCACTCTACAGCAAAAACTACTTATCGAAATGGTACCAGATTTGCAGTACGTCGTAATGACGACATGGGAAGGACATTATTGAAAAAAAAATATAGTTCCAAAAATCACCATCGTTACTGAAGTGCCGACTGATAACGCGGTCATCAGTGAAATGATTGCAGAGCACCTGTTTAATACAATTGGCGATGTGCGGAGGGGCACCATCCTGCATGAACACTGTTGAATCAAGACACAGACGTTGTAGGAGTGCTGGAATCATTGAAGTGATTAGTAATGATGCATATCGATTGCCAGTAACGGAACATGGAGTAGGACCTGTGCGCCCACGATCTTCCAAGAAAAACGGTTCAACAATGAATGTTGAGATGAACTCACACCAAACTGTCACTTTTGGGGAATGTAAAGAAATTTCCAGACATGCATTGAGATTTTCTTTCGCCCAAATGCGTCAATTATGCGTGTTAACTATACCATGCAGATGGAAATGTGCCTCTTCCATCCAGAGAATGTTCCAGGGCCATTCTAGGTCAACCTCGATTGGAGCTATGTAGCGCGAAGGTCTCTGGTTGACGCGGATCAGGAGGCTGCAGTTGTTGAACGTGAGAAATTTTGTAATGATAGTAGCGCATAATATTCCGAACAATATTGTGGACCGTGGCAACAAGCTGGTCCTGATATTTGATATCCTATCCTCTTCCACTTTCGTCATTACATCGTCAACCATCTGCGCGGCAACAGGATGGTCCTCTTCCGGCTTTCACATTCAAAGACCCTATTTCTTCATATTTGAGGATCATTTTTCGTAACCCATTTGCAGACATTGGACCTCGTCGAAGACCTTTTAACGACCTAAACCTCCACAAAGCTTCTGGTGCAGAATTCCCGTTTTGGTAAAACAATATTATAAGTAACGCACATTCTCGTAAACTTAACGTCATTTTGAGTTGAACACAAAATGCGAATGAAAATGCGTGTGAGGCTGTTGCTTAAATAGTGATACGAAGGAAGACGTGCTAGCAGAAATTTGCATTTCTGATATTATACACTCCTGCAAACGCTCCTGGTGGTGATTTTTTGAAAGTTTTTTTTTTTTTTTTTCTTCAATTAATGTCCTTCCCATGGCGTCATTACGACTTACTGCAAATTTGGTTCCATTCCGATAAGTAGTTTTTGCTGCAGAGTGCTTTGGAATATGTGAACTTTAATTATAGACACCCTGTATAATTATTTTTTTTTCTTCTAAAATACTTTACATAAACACCTCACTTACAAAATGTTATAAAAGAATAAGAATTGCAGGGACAGTTTTTTGATAGTGACCATTTGAGAGGTTTGCTGCAATAAACATCTTTATGTTGTCTTGTGTGACAGTATGGAAGAAATTGATTCTCACTAGTTTATATTTGATAGAATTTTATAACCAATCGTTCAGACCGAAGTCATCGAAGAAATTTGAGTTTGTTTAAAATCGCTTAATTATTTCGAACTTTCTGATAATATATCTCCATTGTAATTATTCATTTTTGATTAAATGAGATAAATTTCATGAAATTTTAGATGATGACGGAGTACTAAAATGCAAGAGATATTTGTTAAGGTGTTTTCTAGATCGTCTCAATATCTTATAAAATATTGTTCATATAGGTTATTTTCAAACGTGGATTCTATTGAGGGTTCGTTTTAAGCTATACCAAGATTTCCTATATTAATCGTTGGACAGTTGAAGGTTAGGTAACATTGGAAGATGTCTATACGGAGAAAAAAAATGAGAAGTTTATATAAGTTTACCTTTTATATAATGGTACCTTCGTTTTTATGCGCTTGTGATTCTAATATCGAGTTCCGAGCTGGAATATTTTGAATGTTCCCTGAACAAAACTACCTTTTTTTTTTTAATTAAAAAAGCTGAGTGTTAATTTAGAAATTAGTTTCAAAACGACAGTTAAACGAAATAGAATTCTCCATTTTCGCTTTTGTGAGGCCTCAAAAGAAATTTTTTGTACCAATCATCATCATGTCTCTTCCTTTTTTCTTTTTTTTTTAACATCAAGGAAAAAATATTTGGCAAATTTTATTGTATTCTAAATGTGTGTAAATTTGTTTTTCATTATTTCAGTGAGCATTTCAACAAGAAAAGTTTTATTGGAAGCGTACGTTATCTCTTCCTTTGCCTTAGAATTAGGGAGAGCATTCAGTGCGAAGAGGGGGCCTCGGCAAATATTGAGCATAGGTTGAGTGTCTACTGAGGATCTTGACTGCCATTGTTGGCGCCACTTTTGATACCACGCCCGAGTATTGAAATGAGGAAAGAGGGTAGTCTGTATAAGGAGACGAGTAATTTCAGCAACACCATCAGCACATTCTTCCTAACAGTGTTGCTGCTTTAAGGGTCTCCTTTAAGTTATTATTTCATGACCTCCCAAATAGTGTGTAGCTCTTTAGATGTCTTGAAATTGTATGATTGCATAATGATTAATAAGATAATATGTTGCACTTTCTTCACGGCTTTGAAGTAAGTGGATTCGCAAGGACAGAATCATTAGCTTAGCTCGTGCCTGTCAAATATAATCCTAGTGCAATTTAAAAACAAAATATCAAAAATAGTTCCTCCTAAAAATTCACAATAATGAATGACTTTAGTTTAAGAAATAAAGTTTATATTATTATTATTATAATTTTTTTAAATATCTTAAATTAAGAGAAAGGAGTATGTATTGCTTAGTGAAATGAAGGTGAAGATGTCAATTGTATAATTTAGTTGTTTGAATTAACATAAATATTTTTTTTTCCTATTGTCCTATGTCGTTATTTACTTTCCCATTTGGACAACGCCTCTCAGAAACGTAGTCAGTGTCTCTTCTCCTTTAATGCAGTCAACTCACGTTCATACATGCCTTGTACATTCTTAGTATTTTATTTTTATTCGAAGAATTGCCACATTTATCCTTCATTTGAAGTCTGGAAGTTGACATTAGGCCAGTTTTTTTTTATTTTTAATTGCCAGAACCATTTAAAGCAATATTGTCTCTTTATTTGTTGCATGTATATCGTAGGAGTTGCCATTAATTCATATTATTAAATTAATGTTTTAAGAACTAATTATACATCGTAATAGTATGCTTTAAACATTAACAAAAAATGTAAGATTACTGTTTTTTTCTATAAAGATTTCATTTCTCAAAGTAATTTCCAAATAGTTTCACGAAAGAAAAGAAAAAAACAATATATCAATTTTCCAATTAAAATACATTAATATTAACGTAATGTTACAACATTGTGGATGCATAGATATCGATGCAGTTCCATATAGTTTTCAAATTATGCTCTAAAAACAGGGTGGGTTTTTTTTTTTTTAATAATTAGAGTGAATACTTTTCTGAAAACTAAAATATTTCTGAAATGTCTCATTGATAAGAAATAACATCAAGATCTAGATGTCTGTGTATTTATATATCGTTAAAAAAAAAAATAATAAAGCCTGGAGTTAATGAAAATTTAATGAAACATTTCACGTCTTTCTTTTTCATGCCGTAGTCACCAGCATATCATAATTAGGAATTAATATGAAGATTTCACGGAATCAAGAGTGACCTACTTTTGGGGCTGAATGCGACTCTATTAAAGTGATGTGTCGGTGGAGAAGACAGAGAACAGTCTAATACGCAATTAGCATCCACAGTATTAAAAATACATGCAAAATAAAATGCTCGATTTATTTGTATAGCTTTATTATGTTTAAAATAAACATAGAAACAAAGTTGAGAAGAAGCGGGAAAGAAAAAAATCAGTTTATACCGATTAATGTTATTCACATGAATTTGTTCCCCCTTGGAAAAATTTGAGATTCTCTGATTTAATACATTAGCTTTGTCTGCTGAAATAGTCACGCGATGGAATTTCCCTTCGTTGAACATTTATAATGGTTTGACATTTAGCAATATGACATTTTATTTTTCGTTTCGGGAGTGACATCTTTTTTCCTGCGAATTCGGTGCTGAATATTCTATTATTTTTTTAATATTACACTTAGAAAAATGGAATAGATTTGAGAAGGAAACTCATTCTTTTTTTTTTTTTTATAGTAAAAACTAATATATAAGTTAAATTAATGTTCACTGAATTATTTAATTTATTAATTTTTATTGCCATAATAGGCTATTTTTTTAAGTGAATAGTTGTTTCAGGATAAAAATGACAATTATTTATTTATTTATTTATTTATTTATTTAAATAAAAAGAGAATGAGTTATGCTTTACAATAGGCATAGTTTTGTGGTATTGTCAAATGAGAATGCTATTTTGAGCAATCTCTATTTTATATTATAAGACTATTTTTATCAGGAAACGATCCCATCATCATGTTGCGGAAACAATTTGCTGACATTTTCAAACATCACAACAATCTATTGTGAGCGCATCATTACTGTTCTTCCTACTTGCTCTCTGACAGCGATCAATAAAGATGATTGAAAAAGAATTACAATTCAAGTCCTCAAAATATCAATTTTATATTATTGAATGCCAAATTTACCCTTCCTTCTGTTTCTACTCGTACAAATTTTAAATCGTTGAAAACCCCTTCTGATATAAACGAAATTGATATATTAAAGGCTTAATAAACATAATTGAAAAACAGAAACAACATAACCTACAGTTGTATCTAAATGGCATACTCTACATTAAAGGGAAAACAAAAACTCAAACGAAGATGAAAAAGTCTCACTTTCCGATAAGATTCGATCTTTAAAATACTTGATATTTGTACGGGAAAAAGGCAGTAAAATAATAATTAATGCGGTTGTAATTATGAGATTGGAGTTATATCGAACTATAGGCTAATTGTTTCAGCCAGTGGATAATTACTAGTAAATACAAGCGTAATTTACTATTTAAAGTATTTTTTTTTATTAATTTTTATCTAACTTTACTGATCAATTTTAGAAATAGCAGGGTTCCGGGAGCAGTAGTTTGTGTTTGTTTGGAGGGAGGAGGAGGGGATGTCGGAATTGGAGTCAGACTGTAACGAGCTTCCCGATTCGATTCCATATTTATCAAATAGAAAAATTTGATTGCTGTTAGGAAAAAAAGATACTGTTTTAATTTGAAGTTTATAACATAATTTTGGGTATGGGTGTCTTATCTTTTCATGAAACATGTGATTATATTATGTGAATGAATGCGTTTATATAACAATGCCATTGTTACCGTTGCGAATAGTCAATTAACGACCTCGTGACTACGTCTACAGCATTATTAGCTCGAATCAAACACATTTTATTACCGCCCTATCATAATAATTCTCAGGTATTGCAGAATTAGACGGAGATGCACATTGACATGACAAGAGATTGGGGGGGGGGGGGTAAATCCAGAGAAAGGACACTTTTTTTTTTCTTCTTTTTTTCACGTTTGAATTATATTTCAGAGGATCAGTAATTTCAAAATTTAATTTAATTGAATCACTTATAATCAATGTGCATGTACGATTTTTTTTTTTTTTTTTTACATTTGTAATTGCATTTTGTATAAGATTTGACAAAAAACTATCTCTTCTAAGTTTTATAATTGGATCAGGTGGTATTTAAATTGGTAAGGTTTTAATTTTGACATATCTATACCTTGTTATATTGGGGAGAAATAATATTATCCTGGCAAGCAGGATTCCCATATCCAAACGATTGCAAACAAACGAACACCCGTTCGTTGTTAAAATCTGAATTTTCCACTGTGTTTTTAAGATCTGTTTCTTTAAGGCAATAATAATATTTCCAAAAAATCTATTTATTTTAAATTTGTTTATTTATTTTTTTGGAAAATTGAAAACTGAAAGTGTTACAACAACCGAACTTGACCTGATGTTAATTTATAGCTAGAAGGAAGAGGAAGATACCCATTTGATTCCATTTTAAGGGTTTTAAGTTTCTAATTATGGAAGTACTGAAATACAGTCACTTTATGGTTTCTATCTGTGCAGCTTTATAAAGACCATAATTTTCTAGAAAGTACAGTTATACTAAATTAAAGAAATTATAGAATTAGTTAATGATATTAATAACAAACAGTATAGAATTAGAAATACATTAATTCTACATTTTTGTTTGTTGTAATTTATAGATGAAACAAAATGAAGTTTAACTTAAAACTTTCAATAAAGAATGAAGTTGTAAAAAGAAAAAAAAAAAATAATATCCTATAAACCAAAAATTAAATTGGTATCTTATATTTTGAATAAGATTTAGAAAATAATTAATTTTATGATTCTTTTCTTCCTCCTTTGAAATACATGTATAAAATTAACGCATATTTATTTTATTATTTATATTTTACAGTTTAAAACAATTATAAATTTGTTTTTCTTGATCATTATCAAGTTTATTAATTAAATTTTAAATCACTTCTAGCAAGCGTACGGTAAAGAAAAATTTAGTCATTTATCATGACAACACATTACAAGAAGTCAAGGGAAGAGGGATGTTGTAGTGTCCAGTTCCTGAAATATGTCCTCTTCATTTTCAACTTTACATTATTTGTAAGTAACTTACCTCTTCAGAACTTTTATTTTATTTTATTTATTTATTTATTTATTTATTTATTTATTTATTTATTTATTTATTTATTTATTTAATTGGATTGATTATACCTAAGCAACAAAAGGTTTCTACAGAATTACATTTTATTGTTTAGTGTCATTCCAGTGATTTTTTTTTTTATGTGTTTATTATTGTTGCTATATCAATTATAAGCAAAATAACAATCCTTTTTCAAGGAAAAAAAAAAAACCAAAATATTCTATTGTGTGTGTAAAAATCAACAAGATAATATCAACACCCTAAGCACTACTGAATAATGATTGTTATTTTGAAAATATGATACTGCTTGTTTTTTGTTGTTGTTTTTTTTTTTTTTACTATAGACCTAATATAGCTATTTTATTTGCTTGATTTATTATTAGAAATAATAATAGTAATTAAGCAGCAAACCTATTTCATGCAAACTTATATAAAGTTATCCATTTTAACATTTCAACTGTATCTGGACACACAAATTGAAGCTTGGGTTTACATTTAGTTCTATTATTGAAGGGAATCCCGCCTGCTCTTTCAATGAAGATTTACTTATAGTTTAAATTGCTTTTTAATGTTGCACATTTTTTTCTTTTTAATATATGATTAAAAGATTAAAATGATGAACAGAAGACGTGCTTTATCGCATTAGTTATCTGATAATTATTTTTTTTTTTAATCTTTCTGTATTTTACCTTAATTAATAATTTACAATCGAAAGCAATATTAGTTTTTAATTGAAATTTCTCAACATTTAGAAGGATGAGGCATAAATTCAGTGCCTGTTTTTGGCCATGTTTTCAGATGAAATGTTTTCTAATTTCCCTGCCCAAGTATAACTTTAGGCTGCAGTGTGATCGTGTTTAGGACATAATTAAACTTAATTTTTTTTTTTTTTTGAAAGGTTCTAAATTTGATTGATTGCATCTTTATTGTATCAACTTTATGACTTATGTGTGGATTAAAAGCTAAAACTAAGTAATAATTCCCTTCATTCCTGCAATAACCAAGCTATATATCCCATAGTAAACTACATTCATACATAAACAAACAAAGAAAGTAATGCTACAGGATTAGCTGCCAGAGTTTCTGTAATTACAATTTATTTCCTAAACTATGAGCTGTCATTGCTAAATGCAAGCAATCTATGTACAGAATTTCTGTTGAAAATCTGTACAAACATTGGAAACATATCTTTAACTAGTATACAGTATGCACCCCATCAACTATAATGGAATAACAATGTGACGACTTTGATACAGATACAGTATTTGCCCATCATTTTTAATTTCTTCATTCATGTCGAGAAATATCTCTAACAACTCTTCAGTTCATCGCTGAGGGCAAGTTTCTGCATATAATGTTCGTCTGACCTGCGCTTGTAGCAGGAAAAAAAAATTGACATTGAAATTTAAATTTTAATCTAGTAGGCTAAAATTAAAGAGTTATTTTTTTTTTTTTCTCTGGCTCTTCTCTCATTGTGTCTCACACACACACAGGGAGTGATAAGAGATATTTAACAATAATTAGAACCTAGTCCCCGTATCCTAATGGATAAGGCTTCGAATCAGAAGGTTGCAGGTTCGATTCCTGTCGCAGACGTTTCATTGTAGAAATTATTTCTATTTTCACAGGAAATTAAAATTATTTTTCAAACACAGGAAGTGCGTTAAGGAAATTAGTTGCACACAGACAGATCTGGAAAACTTCATAAAAGTTATTTTCTTAATGGCTTCTTTTTCTGGAAAATAATTCATTGTTTAATATTTTAAGAGCATTTCACAGACACATTTTTACAAAAATTTACTAAAAAAAAAAGCAAACAGAATTTGTAGAAATGGTCTTTATATAATTCTTATAAGGGCAAATTTTCGAAGTAATATGTTACTTTGTTCTCAAGCCAACAATCTTTAAAATAAAATACAAACTAACTTTATTTAAAAAGATACCACCATGCTTCATACCTTTGGATGAATATAAAGTGACTGGTTAGAAAAAAAAAATACTATTGTATCTTGTGGAGTATAATGAAGCAAAACAGTTAGTGCAAGTAAAGGAATTTTTATTTTCTTCCTCTTAAAAATCATGGAAAAGAGGGTAGAAATATTATTTTTGATGTAAAATATTTTTATATTATATGCCTCTGACATAATTAACAACAACCTTGAATTCTCTTATAAAGTTGTGATGTTTTTTTCACCAAGAATGAAAAATAAGAGTCTGGTTTTGACAGCAGCAGAGGCATATACCGGGGGAGGGCATATCTTATATTTTTGAAAAAATAAAAACAGACAGAGCTATTTTTCAGTGAGTAATAGTCAACTAAAAGAAATTTATTTGAAGTTCAAGAATTTTTTACTGTTTTCTTTTGAACGCTATTTCAGTATTTTGTATTAATATAATTGTATTTATTAATTCAATATTTTAATCATACAATTGATATATAAAACTACAACACACTTAAAATAATTATAAAAACTTAAAAAAATTCCTTCTCCTTCATTTCATCTGAGGATGATTAGCGGAAGCTAATTGAAACATGTCACGGTTTTTTTAAAGTTTTTTTTAAGTTTTTATAATTATTTTAAGTGTGTTGTAGTTTTATATATCAATCAATATTTTAATATTTATCTAACATAATGAATTACTAGCACATTTGAACCTTTATATTTACAAATAATATTCAACTAGATAAACATACCTTTAATTGTAAAAAGTATTTGTTATGTATGTAGATTAAAAAAAAAATATGACAATTAATTAATAATTTTAATTATTTCAATTAATGTTATACAGGAAATAAAGTAATATGTATTTATTTATTTAATAATTGGTGAGATTGGTTGGGAATAATTAGTCATTCTTCATTTTATCAGATATAAAAACTAAAAATTAAATCAAGTTTATCCTGAAATTAAAATAAATGCAGTTATCACTTATTCTATATAATTTTAGTGCGAATGAGTTTTCATGCACGTGCTCTTGTAGCTTTTTCATTTTAAGGTTATTTAAAAATAACTACTCAGTAAGTAAATGCTCTTTAAGAGTCAAGTGAATGATAAAGCATCAGGATTTAGCTCACTTCCTCTAAACTACAGCAGAGATGTGAAGTCTGCACTAGGTGATTATTTCAATCTGGATTGATGACTAGTGTGGGCAGTAAGAGGTGATAAGGCAACCATATGGCTTCCTGCCAAAACAACTTTATTCATAGAAACTTTATCTTTGAAGTTTACTTTAAAGTTTTGTTGCATGTTTAATTATCAGACTTATTGGAAAAATAAATATGAAAACTCAAGGTCTTTTAACAGTCATTTTTAAATGAAACTTAGTAATTTAACAGAAAAATGTACAATTACATAATAACATTTTTCAAGATTGAATAATCTTTCATGAGATTATGTAATTTTTCATGTTTCATTGAAAAATTAAAAAAAAAAAAAATAAGAAGGAAAATTTTAATTTGCAAACAAAAATTTAATGCTTTCATAAAATTTTAGGGCTTTTTTTTTTCTTTTAAAAAAAAAAAAAAATGTAATTTTATTTATTTATATATTTAATTTATTGCACATGAGATATGAGCAAACTATAATCTTTTTAATTTAATTTATTGGGACTTGGAAGTTATTTTTTTGTTTTTAAATTAACCCTTTTTAAAATTATTCATTTTAATTGTAGAAATATTTAAAAGACAAAGCATAAGAATTTACTTAAGAAAATACTAGAATTTTTAAAATAGATTAAAAATAAAAAATAAAAATATTTAAATGAAGCCTAAAGCTGTTTCATTCAGAATACCCTATTGTATTCTAAAATAAGCTTTTAATTATTGCAACCTGTTATTTCATAAAAGTTAAAATTAATTTCATAAACATTAGAAATATTAATGTATTTCAGAAAGGAAATTAAATGCATTTATTACTTTAAAATTCTGAACCTTTATTAATTCCTCTTGATAGATGTAAATGGCCAATTGTTTTGCTTTCTTGTGTTTGTTTTGAAAAGCATCTATTTGCAGATACAGTTCTTCTCAATGCAGAGGCCAGATGCCTGCCTGTTGAATGTTTTAAATGGCAACACATGGAAGATCAGGCTAGCAAAAGCATGCAATGGAATTAACAAAAAAAACAACAACATCCTCAAAGATATTTTTCTTGAAAGATTTGTTTTATTATAAAAGCTATATTCTGTGATTTTTGTTTCCCTTGAAAATGTTTTTAATTTTTAAGTAATTCAACCTTACATTGGGTTGTATTATTCTACATTAAAAGATGTCTTTGCAAATTATTTGCAAAATAAACATAAAAAGATGTATTTATATAATTGTATAGTTCTCAGTATAGCACTACTGTGTACAAAGAATCCTTTGTTTTCTCATAAACAAGTATATAGGTAATTATAGCAGGATACCTTCAAAAATTTTATAAGTGGTGAAGAAAAAACTGTCAGAAGAATTGTATGTTGTTATTAAGGATGATAACTGTTTTTGAAATCAGTTGTTACTTCAGCCAGAAAAGATACAGATGCTATTTCATGTAAATAATCCATCCAAATAATGTTGACTGAAAAGTCTGAATTGAAATTCAATATAAATTGACCCTATTTTACAGTTTAATATACAATTTGAACATCTACTTAAATTTATAAAATAAATCCTGCTCAAATTTTATATTTAATTACAATCTTACTCCAAGCATTTAGTATCATTGGGTTGACTAATAAATTTGTACCATTTTTGTTCCAACAGAATATTTGTTTTTAAAAAAAGTTCTTGGAACAATTTTTTTTTTCTTAAAGTTTTCAAGACTAATTTATTCTTTCTCATACTAAAATTCTTGTTTTATGACTTTTTACTTGCAGCTTTTATCCCCACATTTTTTTGTTGTCTTCTGTCATGTTGTGCTTGAGGAAAGGCTCATGGTGATTTTTGGTTAGGAAAGATGAACAAGTAGTTGAAAACTGGATTTTATTGTTTTCTGACAACTCATGTGGAATCCAACTTTTAATTTCTGGACTTTTACCATGGAGTGAAAGTGGACTATTCCATGGGTAACGTTGAGTTGCTTAACCATTTACCATGTTGGTGGACATGGATTCTTTTAAAGTAGTCTGTTCTGCATATTTTCATTAAAGGTTGATGGTCGACCTTTTCATTCTGCCTAGCTTATTTGTCATGAAATTTTCAAATTTGAAATGAGTAAATTATTTTTAACTGTTATTTTCTGAATAGAGTTCTAATTTTCTTCTCAATACACTTCACAAATGCTGCAGTGGTTGTGTTGATGCCATTTTTTGAACTTGAACTTTGAGTAAAACATGTTGCAAATAAACTTTGGTTCTCAAAGTTGCTGCTTTTTTTTTTTTTTTTTTTTTTTTTAGATAAAAATTGAAACAACGAAAGTAAAAAAAAAAAAAGCAAGCATCAATCCATAAAATAGGCTTGAAGACTGTTGGGGCATTTTTCCATAATCAAGACTGCAAAAAGAAAGGGTAGACCCTCCCCCCAAGAAATTCTTTTTAGCACAAAAATAGTCACTACGAACTTAAAGTGGAAAAGCTTTATTTTTCTATTTACTTTTTATTCAATTCTGGAATGTATCAAGAGATAAAAGAAATGTTTTGTATTGAGCATTGTCAAGTTTTAATTTCAAAACACATTTTTTAGAAATTTAATGTATAATTTCTCTCTTTTTTTTTTTTTTTTTTTTGTAGCTTGCAGGCTGCGTTGTTCTTGGTGTTGGTCTTTGGACAGTAATTGACAAACATCAGTATGTGGGTCTTCTAAGTACAAGTACTTATGCAGCCATTGCTTACATTCTAATCATTGCAGGCAGTATTACAATATTGGTTAGTTTCCTTGGATGTGCTGGAGTCTGGAAAGAAAATCGATGTGTTTTAATTCTTGTAAGTCAAATCAAATTATTACTTTTAAAATTACTGTTGAGGCAAATGCCATTATGATGTATTACACTTGACAAAATTAAGGCAACACAAATTTTTACATATATTGGAATAACATTCTCAAAGCTAAATAGCTATGACAGTAGGTCATGCAAATTTCATTTTCCAACAATCATTTATCTAAAACACCAAATTTCATGAAATATATAATTTTACTGGTATCTATAATAATGTGTGGCCTTTGATCATTTCATTGCTAATATCACTGATTAAAATCGCTGATTCTGTTGAAGATGGAAAGCCATCATTATTTTACGAGTAGATGATTCCTTATGATGACAAGCAGGACAATCACAAAAAAGAGGTAGCAAAATGGGTAATCATGAGTGAGAAAGGTGTTATTAAAATTGTGGAAGCAGTTTCAGCAGATAGGAAAATAAATGTTCTATTTTTGGAAGACAGTTTTGTTCATATTGAACTAAACTAATGAAGGAAAACAGAAGATATCTAAGAAATGGCTTGGGCAACACAGTCACAGAACTACATTTTAGAGAACATTAATGCTTTACAACAATCAACCTCCATCACTCTACAAGTTAACTGTTATGGTAGAATAGAATTTGTTCTCTCAGGCTTTTTAGAACAGCCTTTTAATAGCATGATTGCATGCTGTCAGACCTGTTTAATCATCAAAAGGGATCCTACTCCACAAAAAATAGTTTTTGTTTCAATATCCGAAGTCATTGTCAGCTATGCATACTACAGTCTTACTTTTATTGTAATAAGTTCATTTCTAGCTCATTTACTACTTTCTACCTTCATATCATGACATTATCTAGTACATTAGTTATACTTCAGTTTATTAATGTAACCTTAATTTTGTTAAGTAGTGTATTCCAAAATTAAAATTCTTTTTTAAACAACTTTTGTATTAAATAGAAGGCATTGCATCCATGGGAGGATTTTATAATTTTTCATTGGTTTTCTGTATTTTAATGCACGTCATTTGAATTTTTTGTGTGTTTTAAGATTATCAGTTATTGTGTTTCTGATTATTTATTTATTTTGATGCATCATTCTATGTTGATCTACTGATAGTGTTCATTTCCATTGCACTTCTATGGATATCTTAGCACTAGTTAATTAAAAGCTATTCAAAGGATTAATCCTTGACTTGAAACTTAAAATTAATCATTGAACTTGACTATATTTTTACATTTTTTTTCCTCCTATTTTTCTTTCCAGTACACTTTTTTTCTTTTATTTATATTTTTGATGGAAGCAGTGGCAGGGACTTTAGCATATGTATATGAAGACCAGGTATGACTATATTCAGTGCTTTGCTTTTAATTTTATGCTTATGTTTATCAAGTTGAACATACACAGATATGAAGATATAAATTTTAAATTATTTTAAATATGTACATTAATTCAAGGATAAATATTCATCATTATTTTATTTTTTTTATCTTTTTAGGTTAAACATGAGCTTGAGACAAATTTAAATGCAACTTTCTTATCGAATTATAAAATAAATGACCAACTTACAAATGATATTGATCAAATGCAAAGAGAAGTAAGTCTTTTATCCTTCCCCTTCCTTTGGTTATTTAAATGTAATTTCTTTGTCTAAAATTATTATTTAAATTTGTATTTATTTCATTGATGATAACTTAATTTACTCATTTCTCCCATTTGCTTTTTATGTCAATAACTTTAACTTTGCATTTATTTAACTGCTTTGAAACATTTATAATTATTTTCTTTGTAATATCTTCAAATAAAAGGGTAAGTGTAACATTGGTCCTTTTTTGCTTTTAAAGAAAAAGTAAATAAATAAAATTTTTATCCAAACTGCCTGGAAAACTACTTAGACTATCTTTTGACTTATTGCTATTTGCTTGTATATTTACTTTGCTTTGTACCAAATTCTCTAATACCAAAGTATTTCTCTAATAACCAAATACTGTGTGATAAATTCTGGGTTAGACCTATTGCTTTACCCTTTCAAATGCTCCTTTTACATATGAACCAGCTGTCTTTTTTGTTTTATTTGTTGAAATAAGAGTTTTTCCTTGCTGATTATTGTAAAAGATGTTTTAACAACTATTTATTAATATAATAATATATAATAGCAAAAATTTTACGTGCGTAATACTTATATAACAAGAAAAATAAGAATAAAAACACACACATTTGAAGGATACACTGAACTATTTTTGGACATTTCGTACCGGGAACCCAAGACAGACTATTTCGAGGTCCATACTTCTTGTCAGTTGGATTCGCCCAGTATTTACAGCTCAGTGTAATCCAAAGGAAAGTAAACAAAAGACAAAATTAAACAAAACAATGGCCCTTTTTGTTTCTTTTAATTACTACTGGGCGAATCCAACTGACGAGAGGTAGGAACCTCGAAACAGTCTGTCTTGGGTTCCCGGTACGAAATTTCCAAAAATAGCTCAGTGAATCCTTTAAATGTGTGCGTTTTTATCGTTATTTTTCTTTTTATGTGATAATATATTTTTTTATAATTTTGCTGTGATTTACTGATGTAGGGTAACAGCATTTCAGATTAAGATTTTAATTAAACAACAATCAACTTTTCATTTAGTTAACAGTTTTCCCTGTTTTTGACTTGTTATGGGTATTCCAGCCAGATATGAATATTTTCATGTAATACTATTTAGCATTTCATCAAAATCTACAAAACATTTTCATAAATGTTTAATTAAACAATATGAAATTTATATATTATAAAATCGTTATTCTGTCTTGTCATAAGACTTTACGTTTTTCCAATTTGTGGCCTAACTATGAGAGATACATTGGTCATGCAAATGGAAAAAATGTAGATCTTTTTTAAGACAAACAAAGTGCTACAAAAATCTTTCGAAAAACTTTTTGGGTTTCCAAGATGGCGCCTTTTAAAGGGTCAAATTTTGACTTTTTCTCAATTTAAACGAAAAGTAAAAAAGTTGGAAGAGAACATTATATTGAGAAAATGCTGGTATTTGAAAGTTCTATCGAACGATATATCAGTCATTCACAAACGTTTCTGCGTTTGCAAGATACATGCAAAAATGTGTGTGGCGCAACCCCAGGTGTGTGGCGCCAACCCGCAATGCACCTGAGTTAAGCGGAGAAGGCCGTAACGGGCTGGTCAGTCGTGTATTCTCCGAACTCAATATTAATTTGGTAAATAAATATTTTTTTTTTTAATGCTATGTATGCAAGGGTTCCGGAGTGAAGCGACGGTACCTGGCTAGTATATATATAACTTTTTCAAGTCTCTCACAAACACCTTCCATTATTAAATCCAAACAAATTCTTCCCAAGAAATGGGAAAAACTTTTAAAAATCTAAGCTACCTCATATAGGTAAAGAAAAACAAAACTAACATTGTGTTGTAGGATTCACACTGTTTAATTCCCACAGCCTCAGCAAATAGGCTACAGTGAAACCCCGCCATTCGTCCGCCTCTCTACTCGTTATTTGTCCAACTTTTTCAAGTAAAATTCAACTCGCCATTCGTACGCTTGCTCGCGATTCGGACAGCGTGACCTCGGTACTGGCTGCGCCACGCGGTCGCTTCAGTTCAGTATCGTGCTAGCTTCCGTACGCTACACATCATCCACGCAAGCTTCGTGAAACTTAGTGATATTTTATTGTTATTTTTTGTTATTTTTATTAAAAATAGTGCAGCCATGGATCTAAAAAAGATTACTGATTCAACTAAAAGGAAAGCAGTGAGAAAGACAATTGAATTGAAAAAAAGAAATCGTTGCGAAGTTTGAAAGTGGAACTCATGTCTCTGACCTGGCAACTCAATATGGCTTGGCGAAATCAACCATATCGTCTATACTGAAAAAGAAAGAAACAATAATAGAGGCCTATATATTTATTGTTTTCATAGTTTTTATGTATTTTAGGCTTAACATATTATTACAAAGGTTTATATAAGCAATAATCTGTGGATCTGGAATGGATTAATCCAATTTACTTTACATCTTATGTGAAAAAATGATTCGCCATTCGTACAAATCGCCATTCGAACTGCCTCCTGGAACGGATTGTGTATGAATAGCAAGGTTCCACTGTATATATATAAAAAAGTTATTGTTGATACTTAAGTAATTCTGTCAGATATGAATGTTTTCTTATGTTATTGCTTATCAATTAATTAAAATTCTCCAAAATCATTTCAAATCAACCAAGAGGTTCGCATTCTCAGATCTTAAAATTTTTGATGGATGTTGTACCTAAAGAGATATGAAGCTTTTGAAGGATTGATTATAGAGAAAAAGTAGAAGTAAAGTGAAATATATTCTAATAACATTACAGCATTTATTTTTTACATATTGTATCCTAACTTAAAATAAAATATTATTGAGGAAACTGTCAGAAAAATATTAAATATTTTTTTAAAAATTCCTAAAAATTGCAAAACTTTCTGCATTGCTTTTGAAGTTCAAAAATTAATTCCGTTTTACTCTTTGAATAAACAGGGTTTTAATTCCAAATAAAAACACTCACTACAAAGTATTTAAATAAAAAAAAAAAATGCAGCCCATGGTTTCAAATGCATTCATAATTTTTATGTCCCTAAAAATTAAAAATGTATAAAACTTTCCAGACAGCCATTTACGATGCATGGACCACTGTATTTTTTTTTTCCACATGATACAATAATATTGGATTTTTATTAGAAGTGGTCCTGAATAGTTCCGTTTACATGGTCTGCCATGGAGTTCCTTACGAGCTCATGATTCATGCAGGTGCTGAGTGTTGGTGTCGGGGGTGGTGAGTGTTGAAGAAGGGTTTTCGAGGTCTGTGGGCATGAGCGGTGTGTTAGCCTTAACAATGGCTGATTGGAGTCAGGGGTGTTGTGCTCTTTGGTGGAGGTGTTCCCTAAGTGTGTAAACTTGTTTTTCGTGTAGGGTGATGAGGTTGATGAGTCCTCGGCCTCCCTCCTTGCAGGGAAGAGTCATTCTTTCTGTGGCGGACTTGGGGTGGTGCATGTTGTGTTTTGTGAATGTAGTGCTTCGAGTTCGGTGTTTGTCTATGGAATTATGCCGAAGTAATATGTTAGTGTAGGGACGACAAAAGTGTTGATGATTTTAGTTTTATTTCTGGCAATAGAGTTGTGTTTTGAGGATGTTGTGAATGCGAGCACAGTATGTGTTCTTGAGTGCGTTTTTGATGTTTGCGTTGTCAATGACGTGCGCTTGCTGGAAGCCCAGATACTTGTAGGTCTCTCCCTCTTCCATGGATTAGATGGCCAACCCATGGTCCAGTACAAAGCCCTCCAAATGCATAGTCTTCCCGCGTGTTATATGTAGCTTGCAGCATTTGTCGATTTCAAATTCCATCCCAATGTCTTTGGTGAACTGTGTGGTGACTTGTAGTAAACTAATAAGTTGTGCATTGTTTGTGGCATAGAGTTCAATATCATCCATGTAGAGCAGGGGTGGCCAAACCGTGGCACCTGCTCCTGCTCCAAACGTGGCGCATTGGATGATAACAAGTGGCGCATTGCATCCTTTTGGTTGTTTTTTTTGGTTGTTAAAATAGGATTGTCGGGTTTTTTTTTCGGTTGATAAAATTGAGTTGTATGGTGCAACTGAACTCGTCTGTGAAAAAATTGGCGCATGGTATGCTTAAGGTTGGCCACCACTGATGTAGAATAATTGTGTGATTTTGTGTAATGTTGTGTTCCAACTCTTCATCGCAGCATCCAGGAATGCTGTGATCTTGGTGTATATTGTAGAGATGAAGAGTATGTAGGAGCCAGGAATGAGGGACTGAGTCAAATGCTTTCTTGTAGTATATGTACGCGATGTGCAAGTTCCTATTCTTCGCACGTGCCAGCTGTGCGATTACCGAATCAGTAAGGAGTTGCTCCTTACAACTCTGGGAATTCCTGCGACAGCCCTTCTGCTGTTTGGAAAGGATGTTATATGTTTTCGATGTGTAAATTTTGTCTGCAAGACAGGAGATGAGGAATTTGTAAAGTGTAGGGAGGCAAGTGATTGGACGGTAGTTTGCAGGGTGTGCTGTTTCAGTGTTCTTGCTCTGTAAGTATATGACACCCTGTGTGAGGAAAAGAGGCATATATTCTAAGTGTTGGATTATGTCACTGAGTGTGAGAGCTAGCTACCCATGCAGGGACGTGAACCACTTGATCCAGAAGTTCTGGACGCCATCTGCACCAGCAGCCTTCTAGTTGTGTGCATGCTTTAGTGCTGTCTGTATGTCTGCGAGAGTAATCTCATGGAAGGACATGAATGGAAAGTCTTCAGTGAGTTGTTGTTCCTCCGTGATTCATGGTGCTTTGTCGTTGTGTGGGATGGGGTTGGATCACAGAAACGACCAATATTCAAGTAATGTCTTGCTGGTGGGAGTGTTTGTGTTGGGTGTAGTAGAGGGAGATGTACGGGATCTGTAGAATTTTTTTTCATTGTATTGGAAAGTGTTCTTCTGTTGTTTGTATCTTTGTAATCTTTTTACAAGTGCACTCAGTTTTTGTTTTAGTGTGTCGAGATATTTCTTAACCTGGGTATGATGGTTTGAGTGTGAAGGGTGAGTGTTTATGTGCTTGAATATCTTCCTAACCTGCAACATAAGTTTCTTTGTTTTGTTTCCTGCACAGTACTGTGTGAGCCTGGATATGTCTCCTCTGATGTCGCTGATGCGGCCGTCAAGGCGACATCTCCAACGGGGATGTATTTTTGTGACCGTGCAGTGGGATGTATGTGGTGTTGTTTGATTCCAAGTGCCCGAATGGTTACTTGTGCCGCACAGTACAGTGTTCTAATGTTTAAATATTGTCAAAGTATTATGGGATAGTGTGTTTGTTGAGATGGTATATGACTGTGGCGAGTTGTTTTGATGTGTGTACTTTGGGGAGTGGTGGCCTGAGTGTGGGGTCTGTGCCTGTGTATTGTACTAGTGCGGTGTAGAAATTATCATGTGCTGCTTGTAATATGTCGTTAGTTGTATTGTTGGGTCCTGTCTACTGATGGGTAGAGATTGCTTCTGTTTTGCCATAAAGATAGAATCTTCTGGTGGGGTGGGGTGTCCTGTGATTGAATTCAGCGACATCTTCCTTAATTTGTGTAAGTATGCATGGAGGAATAAGATTGTTTACTACTATGGACAGTCGCTGATCCGCTACCTGCTGTTCGCTAAGCCCCAACGATGGATAACTTGTGGTGAATGCATGGTGAAGTGACTGTCTGTATCCTGTGAGATGAGTCCCTAACTGTATAACGGTGTAGAAGTCGCGCATAAGATCCTGGTTCATCTGTGATGACCATCGGATGTGCTGGCGTGGTTTCCCAGTCTTGGTTGTTGCCTGCGCTGACACAGACGAAACACTTCCGACCGTTCGGGCTGGATGGTGTTGCCTAGGCATTCAGGTAGCCATACTACAGGATGAGGTGCCACTTTCTCCACCACCATCTGCAGGTGACTGTAGTATATTTTTCGAATGGAGGCCTCTGCCTAACCCCTGAATGGGGGTAACTTTATCCTGCACCACACCTGATGCAGCATGATCAATATTAGAACAAGATCTCATCACAGATGATTGGACCCTTTAGCCTACCCTACAGCTAGGGTAGTTCCTGCCCCCACCGCGAGGAGTTAGGGTCCATAGGAGCTTATTATTATTATTATTATTATTATTATTAACATTGTTTTTCTAATATTTGATTTATTTTTGTTAATTTTTTGTTAAAGTAATCTTAGCTATTTTATATTATTTAATTACACTGAAAGTCATGACAGTGACTTTTTTTTTCCTCCATTTGTTAAAAGGTGTATGTTTTATTTATTTGTACATTAATTATATTTACATTTTAGTTCAGGTGCTGTGGTGCATTATCACCTGATGATTGGATAAATAGTAAATGGTTAAAAGAAGACCCCAGTATTGAAAACAAAGTTCCTGATTCATGCTGTAAGACAGAAAATGTTGGCTGTGGGCAGAGTTCTCATCCATCCAATATTCATGATTATGTAAGTCAGTTTTATCGCTTGTTTTCAATTACATTGAATGTAGTTAGGGAATGTCTAAGTTGTGAATAAATATTAAAACTGATTACATTAATACATAGGAATGAGAATTATATTTGTTTTACAAATATTTCACTGATTAACATTATGGTTGTTTTTTCTTAATTTTAGAAATTAATGTTAAAATAAAAACTTAATGAGGCAAACCAAAATTCTTCATTTCAAATAATATATTTTTTGTTTACTTAATAATAAGAATAAAGGGGAAAGGAGTGTTGCTGCTACATATTGAAGGCTTATCAGTTATCTCTTATTTTGTTTATTCAATCTAGATTACTTAAAAATGTATTAAATTGTGTGGTAAGATGAATATCATATATATATTGCAAAATTTACACACACACACTTTTTTATTTTTATTTCTGTGATGAATATTTTTTCTACAATTAATTTGTACTCAGTTGTTTAGCAGTTATTAGTTGAGAACAAGTTTTTTAATAAAATGCAGTGGTGGGATGCAGAAAAATTTTAGGTACTGGGTTCTCTTTCCATACTATCCTTTCATAATAAAAAGCAAAAATATCTTATTGAAATTATTTATTTTCCTTCCTTGAAACATTTCCGATTGCTACTTCGTTATCATTATACTGTTTTATTTCATTGATGTTTCACGTGAATAGCAACCTATCCAAAAGAATTAAGGACCAGATTGGTGAATTTTAGAAATTCTAGGAATAGGTTTGCATTGTGTTTTGTAGAGTGAAAGGATTTGCATGAATATTTGTTTGTAGCATTTTTGATCCTGCAACTAAAGGCTGTGTCTCTAACCAACACAGTGTATCAGCTATATAATAAGTTACAGTGAATTGAAAAAGAAAAGAAAAAAATTGGATAAAAAATAATAACTTCCTGTTAGTATTTTGATATTTCACTGTAATGATTTTCAGATAGATGAAAATGTCACACATGTAGAGCTGCATTTAGTCTACATATATAACAAAACTATTTTTAATTTCTGAAAAAGCCCCACAATTCTTTATACTGAATAATTTTATTATGGCTACTAAATCAAATGACTGAAGATATACATATTTCTGTATAATGATCTAACGTTTGGAAAATTTCCTTTTTAACATTAGTATTCTGCAGATCAAATTTTGATACATGATAGTACTTTATTATTCTGGTTATCCTCAGAAATTAAACTCATATATTGACTCCTATATTATTATTATCTTTTCTTTGAATTCTCCAAACTTTGATTACAATATTTATATTTTATTTCTTAACAGCCTTGCATTTCTATGTTTTTGGCAAAAATCAAAGAACACCTCATAATTCTTGGAGCAGTAGGCCTAGGAATTTGTATTGTTCAGGTAAAAATTATAAATACCAATATTTAAGTATTGCACTTTTGTTACTTTTAATTATTAATTTAAAAATATATGTTAGTAATGCAAAGAAATTCTTTCCACCTTTTATTTAGAGTTGAAACTGTATAATTTTTATCTTTACATTAATAATGAGTTTTTGTTCTTTTTTTCTCCTTTTTTTAGTTATTTGGAATGATATTCTCCTTATGCTTATACATACGATTGAAGGATTATGATGATTCATATTGATTTAGTCAGGGAAATGTCTACATAAATGCAGCTGATGCACAAAATGCAGTCCATCATAAGAAAGTTTCAGGTGCTGTTACAACTCCTGCCAAAAATCTGAGTCTTAATATTGTATTTATAAATGTTGGAATTTAATTTATATGTAGAAATGTGCAGTAGGCAAAGGCAGTAAAGAAGAATTGAGGACTTAAAGTAGAATATATGGAATTGTAAAATCCATAGAATTTATGAAAATATCTTATTAATTAAAGGAATAGTAATAATGTTTCATTTGGTTCATTACTATTAAGTGCAAAATTCATTTTTTGATGTGCATTATACATGAATAATTTTTTCTAGTTTAATATAAAGTAGTTTTGAAGTTAAAATATGCTGTTGTTCTTTCTCAGACTGCCCTAACACATGAAGTTAAATATTTAAAAAAAAAAATGGATTTTGCAATTTTGCAATATAGAAATACAGTGAACTCTTGATTCTACGGAATATATGGGTAAAAGGTTTCAAGATTACATGATAATCTTCTAGATCATCATAAAAAAAATTCATATGGTTGTTGAAGTTCTGAAATATGTTACATAAAATTATGTTCTGTTCTTGTAGTGCTTTATAGAATAAATAATAAATACATAAATAAGTAAATTTTAGAATATATGTTCTAAAACATCACTGGTGTTAAAGAACATATGATGGCGCATGGTATATGTTCAATATAAAATTTAAGAGCAATCTGAGGAACTATTATGACATGCAGATGACTTGCATAGCTTACTGAATTAAAAAATCTGTTTTGACAAAAATTGTACATTTCAATCTAAAAATTCCATTACATATGGATCCATGGAATCAAGGTTCTGCTGTATTTTAAAATGTGACAGAACCTAAAGATAATTCCTCTAATTGGCAAGTTGTGATATTAGTTTGTTAAAAATGCTTATATTGTTTTGGATTATTGATTTACAGTTACTGGTACTCATAATTATTATTATTATTTTTGCATCCGTTTAAAGCAGCTTTGAAAGCTCTGAAAATGTAATGATTCAGATTGATTTCTATTGTGGGTTTTGTATAAGCAGTGAAGGATAAGGTATTATCCTATATTTATTTGATTATTGTGGGTATCTGCTGTTTATGTAAATGGAATGAAATAATTAATCATCTAATTAATAGCATCTCAAAATTACTTCATCTCAGTCATTAATAGTGTACATTTTTAATTTTCAATAAAACAGTTTATTAAGAATTCAGTGTATTTTTAATTGAATTGGAATGCTACGTTATTTACTTTTAATGTGTATGCAATTATTTTTCTGTTTTATATATTAACAGAATAATATTAACTTTTTTCTATTTTAGATGAGTTGAACTTTTAAAATGAAATGGGAGAAAATTGAATAGGATTAAGGGAAGAATTTAAGTCCTTAACATAATTATTATAAAGTTTGTTGTAATTATAAGTTTTGAGTTTTGTTATATTTGAAAATGTAAGAAGCCTATAGAAAATATTTGGCATAAATTATTAATATTTTTTTTCTATAATGCTCAGGTAATTGAATATCTAATTGATATTTAGTCGTAACTGAGCAGATTATTTAAAATATCAAAATAAAATTACCTCATTCTTCTTGTAGTGGATTGTTCAGATCCAAGCCTGAAAAAAGTGTCTTGACAGTACTGTGTCAAAAATAGATTTTTGATTTTTTTCTTGAACAATTGGAATTATTTGTTTTAGTTCTAACTACATAAGAAGTAGTTTTTGCATTCATAGTTCTTTACATAAAGATTCTTCATTGTACTTCATAGACATTTAATGTATTTATTAATTTGCATTATCATTTATAATGGCATTTTTTTCTACTTCAAATTTAATAGTAAAAGAAAATTAAAGATGATATAAAGAAATGTTATTATAAATTAAAAGCAAATTATTTCAACATTGATCATTGAAATCTGTCTATGAAAGAATTAAAATGGCAGCAATTCATTATTTTCATTCTCCTAAATTCAAGGTGTCATAGCAGTTGAGATGCACCAAGTTCTATTTGATACATTGTAATTAGAAATGTAGATTTGATACGGATGATGGAAAATAAAAAAGAAGACTTACTATTCTTCTTTATGAACAGTTTGTATGAACTGTTATTATATCTTTTTTTAAATACATATTGTAATTGTATACAGCCATCTTGTTATCTATTTTTTTTTTTTGTTTAAAATGTATATTTATTTCACATAGACATTGTCATTGTTGTACTTAATTTCAGATGTTATATGATTGTATTATAACTGTAAGTGGATTTGGTGTATGATATATTCGGTGTTCATGATTAGAATGCACAGAAATTGCTATAATTTATATAAGCATTTTGATAGATATGGGTCAAAAGAAATCATGCTGTAAATGTCATTAATTAGATGCTTAGTTCACATAGTAGAAGTAGTTCATTTTATTAACATTCATTTTATCATGTTAACAAAAATAAGTAATGATCCAAAACTTATCTAAAAATAAAGTTTATAGCTTAGCAGTTTTTGTAGCAGAGATATGTAAACTTAGTTTTTTAGAGTGTAATCAAACTTTAGCTATTTAATTATATATTTATGCATTTTTGTTACATTACTGTTTTTGCTTTTCGTCCTTGTATAATATGTTTGTTATGTGATTGTACTAAATATTATAGTGGCTGCTAAATTAAGTAAATTGTAAATTAACATTAAAAACTTTGCTTTTAATTTCAAAGTAATGCAAAGTTTTGACAGTTGTAGTTTAGAAATTTACATTTATTTATTTATTTTTTTGTTTGTTTATATATATATATTTATATAAAAATTAGGCAAATCATCTGGTTAAATATAATTAATAAAGCATTCTGTAGATATCAGTAAGGCTCTAAAATGATAGATTTGAACTTGTATTCTTATTTAATTCCATATATATAAATATTGATTTGGAATTGGTGGGGAACTATATAAAATCTTTTTTTTTTTTCTATTTCTGATGACCAGAATTTTCTTAGATCACTATTTAAATATTTTATAATAGAGCTTATCAATAAGATATACAGGCAATTTTGCAAGCTTCTGATGAAATACTGTAAGTTAAATTTACTACATTGTAATGCCTTAACATCACCAGTGTTACTAATTTTCAAATATTTTTCAAGTATTTTTCAGTATAAATCACTCTCGCACAAAAAAGAAGTTTAAGATGGAGATGATGAACAGTAAGTCTTTTAAAGCCAAATGTTAGGAACTAAGAAGGTTCTATCCAATTAATGCTATGTTGACATTAAGATGGGAGATCAAGTAAGATTTTTCTTACATTTCCATTTTGTCCCACTTTTATGTAAATGCATATCCCTTACAACCAGATGGTTCCTTACAACCGGATGGCAGTACAGTGTATCAATCTTTGGAAGTAAAAAAATCGTTCATGATTATGTCTCATTAATGCATAGGATACATTGTTTGTTTTGGTAACTGCATTTAACATAGTTTAATAATGAGACTGCCATTTGTTGTTATTCAATGTTTATCAAAACGGTCCTTCTGTTCATCTTGTAATGTGCATCTGCTCCACATAACCTTAATTGATACAAGTCTGATGGCACCAAATCCTTTTACCAAATGAAACATTTATTGTTGAACTGAAAGATATGAAATCAACTAAAAGAACTCCATGAACATTCCAGGGAACAATAGCCATCACTTTTCCTGAGATTGCACTGTGTTGAACTTGTTTTGACTGGAGAGTGAGAATGCTTCCAAATCATTGATTTGGTCTTGCTCTCTGATGGGTAATGAAAGATTCAAGTCTTATCACCTCTATTGATTCTGTTAAGAAGGCTTTCCCATGCTGTCTTCAATCATGAAGCTGGATAGGAGATGATCTCCTTCCTTGTCTTTTTGTTTGTCATTCAGTTGACTGAAAACCCACATTTAGCGAATCCTGTCACCAAATATTCATGAACAATGTCCTAGATCATGCCTCAAATAAACCTTATTTCTAGTTGAGTGATGCTCATACATCTGTCTGATTGCACTGCTGCATCAATGTCCTGAACAATATCTGCATATTTGATGGCTGATCACTCCTTTGTTTAATTATCACATTTCACTTAACCACTATAAAACTCCTTGCTTCATTTACACACATTATCACCATACATTACCACAATGAATTTTAACAGGTGGAATTTATTTTTGCCATTTAGATAAAATAGATGACAGAATACAATGTTTCTCTTATTCACACGATTGCCACCTTGCAAGTACTGTTGTCTTTGTCCCTTGAAATAACATTATTACTATTATCTGGTGGTGTATATATATAGTTATCGAACTCATGCTTGCTAATTAATACAGCAACCTTTTGATAGGAATAAAAGAGGAATTGCCTTCATAATACATATTACTAATTAGTTGCTTTATTAATAGTAGCACAAATTACAAGAGTTTTAGATACATGTTAAGCTTTTAGAACCTTACATTTTATTGAAATACTGCAGAATTAATTCAGATCCATTAAGCTTGCATTATTGTCATCTTTTATTCAGTCATACATCAACATAAAACTGAAATCTATTCTTTTCACGTCAGTTGAGAAAATTTCATTAATTTCTATTCATGTTTTATATAGAGTTCAATAACTTATTTTTTCCTCCTCGCAACAAAATTATATATTGGATAAAATTTTGAAATTTAATCAAAATTTACATATTAGAATCTTAATTTATTAAAATTGCTATTCCCTGCCAAATTCAAACTCTAACAACTAACAGAATGATGTTCTACTCAAATTGCCTTACTTCCATAAATTTACATATTTGTGTGTTTAAATTTTGATGAAGGCTTTGCTAATTATATGAATTTAACAGATGCATCTTGGATTGAGTATTTTTTTAGTTTTTATTTCTTTCTCTGTTCTTCTGTAGAGTAATGTTCTTATATTCCTCTTTCCTATTTACTATGATATCTTTGATATCTTTGTAGGAAAGAGGGGAAAAAAATTATTTCACTTGAGATGTATTATTTCTTTAGAATGAATATTCTTAATCAAGTAGTCTTTGCTGCCATAAACATCACTGAGCATAATTTATATTGATATTAAAGTTATTTTCTATTGAAGTCCTTTTGCAATTGTTAACATTCTGTTTCATGTAAAATCCGTTTACATAGAAATAATTGTTCAATGCAGCTTTCTATTGCTCTTGAAAATTTGAAGGAAACTTGACCTGTAAGGTAGTAATTCACACCCTTGTGATTTCACAAGATATCAATATAAACTGGCAGGAATGATCAGCTTCCTGTCTTGCTGACACAAGCTGTTCAAATTAGTTTTCATCTCACTATTATTTTTATTTTTTATATTTTTGTCGGCTGTTTCTATCCAAGCACCGGTGTAATTATGTGAATAATTTAGAACTTCTCTGTGACTTCCTATGATGCCAGTTGCTTCGGTACAATTTTTTCCTCCTTCTAATTATTCAAAATATATTTTTTTGTTTCTTTTTATTTATTCTGTATGAATAATGTTGTGATGCCAATTTGGATGTAGTGTAGCACTAGAAGAATGATTTCAGGATGCTGTATGTAACAAGCTGGCAGTAGAATTCTCATCAGTTGGCCGTAGAAAAAGCTGAAGTTATATAATACATGCACATAGGATATAACTCGTCAGTATCAGCTCATTTTTACATTTGTCACAATAAAGGTTTTGAACTAAATCAAGCCTTTGTCATCTTTATTTTATAGCTAGTTCTGGTTTGTACATTAATTAATCTGGAACGATTGGTCAGATCCTAATGTATTTCTGCAAACTGAGTCCTTAAGAGGGGATAAAGGATTATCAGTTATGTTGTCATCTTTTCTTAAGTATCCCAAGTCACCAAGTATGGATTGACTATTTTAGAATCTCGAGTAGTAGCAAATATTTGCTTCTGGAAAAGCAGCTTATCACTGGCAATGTCTGTTTATCCTTAACCAAAAACCACATGTATTTTCATGTTTTGTCTACTTAATTGTAACTGTCTGTATAAGGTCTGTCATGAAACTTGATTTTTCTATTCAGTTAAAAAGACATCAAGGATCAGTCTTCCCATGCCAACTTGTGCCAATTACATTGTACAGCAGCTACTGCAGTGTTAATGTGCACCTTAATCCTTTAAATCACTTCTTATAATAAATCAAACCACATCCAGTCAGATATCTTCTACTGCTGAAACTATCTTTCCATTCTTACTGGCTTACCTGATAGGAAGATCTGCAGTGATATTTAACTTCATTGGAATCAGTGGGATTCTTTGAGGTGCATTCCCACTTAAAAGTGCACAAATCGCCACCTTACAAATGAAACAACTCATTCTACTGAATCTGTATTCAAGAAACTTGATATGTAACATAATCAATGAAATTTAAGGACTAGTCCAAAACTTCATTGAGATTGGATGGCAATTAAGGGCTATAAACAGTTTATGCTGCAACATAGAACATGTCTCCATCTAGTGACTGGTTTTGAAATAATAGAAGGCAACTGCACCTAATAAATGCTTTACCATGCATGTTCTTATACATCTTTTATTTTCTTTCATTTATCCTGGCTAGTAGATAGACCATTGTCCTCTTGTTCTTTTAGTAGTATTGCATCACTGCCAAGGACACGTCCCATTTTATATCCAAAAACTCTTGAATAAAAATGCAATTTAGGCTATCTCTCATTAACAGCCAGGATTTTTCAAGCAATTCTTTTTCTGTTTTGTCTCATTTTGGATCTTTCCTTTCGCATTTAATTCCTTTCAGTCATCTTCAGACAACTCAAACTGTTTAGATTCCATTTCATTCTACTGCATTCCATCCATTGCAGTTCTCTGAAAAGAGCCTTTCACTAATAGGGAATTTGTAATATGTCGTTCTTTAGGATCAGACTATTTTTTTTTTTTTTTTAACACTTCAATAATTTGAACTATTTTTTATTTTACATTATTCTTTTGCTAGTGATAATTACATTGGTATTCCACAAAGATAAGTATTCAATTTATTAAACCAATTTTCAAGAGTAATAGAAATGCTTTAATTCCCAAATTTATTTGTTATATTTTAATATGTTACTAAAATCCCTACCGGCTCCAAAGAGTTCCATTAATTTTTTTGCTACTAGCCTAGTTTAATGCTAAGGATTTCTGGCACTTTCTGATGGATACTTGCTTGCTATTGTAAAAGGATTGATGGCAGAAATGTATTACTCAAGAAAAATTGATTGGAATCGAGCAAAAAGAAAAGGCAAATTAGTTTATTTTTTTGGATAAAATAGAAATTGATTTTATTTAAGATAATAGTTTCAACTTATACTTCTTCAACAACATTATTATTTAGTTTTTCCTTTAAACAAGAAACATTTTAAATTCAGCCTTGAAATTTGTTCATTCACTATAATTCTTTCACTTAAACTTTTAATTAAGATTTAAAATCATTTTTGTTTTATTTATATGATAATTGCACAAGATTTACTGCTTTTTTTTGTCCAACTTTATTTAATTACATTTATGTTCTCGTTAGCTTTCAAACTTCTATAAGGTTCTTTAAAATTTTTAAATTGCAAAGATTAGAAAGTAAATTAAAATGAGATTTAATTTCATTATTTAATTTAGAAATAGCATTTTTTTTTAAGCAGTTAAAAATATTTTAACAAAAGCGGCAGCAAATATCTAGTATTATTTTTATTTTTTTTAAACTTAGTTATAATAATATTCATAGACATGTTTTTCTGTAAGAAATGACACTGAAACCTTGGTCAGACATTTCAATGAAATAATCAATAATGATTATAAAACTTACAAAATATCCAAAGGAATTTTTGGCTGGAAATTAAATAAAAAAAAATGTTTACGATGAACAGAAGAAATGAATATAGATCAGAAACAGTTTTTAATATTAAGATGGCCTGAGATTGCTGAATTGTGATCAAGGTTTTTTAAAGTTAAATACTTAATTGAAATTGAATTATAATAAAAATATTAATGCTAATACATTTTTGAAATAGTGCACCATTTATATGTAACATTGCTGTTGAATTATTCTTCTATTATATTAAGGTGACCAGACGTCCCGATTTTTAACAATTTGTCCCGCGGCGTTTTAAAAAAGTTCCGGTTTTTTTTTTTTTTTTTTGGTTTTGGGATGGGGGTTTCCTTTTTTTTTTTTTTTTTCGCCCGGTCTTCCCCCCCCCCCTTCGTTAATGGTGTCCTGCTTTGCCAACGTAAAAATCTGGTCACCTTAATTATATAAGAAAATGATCTTCTAATTATATTCTAGTAAATTTCAAAACTTTGGTAAATTATTGTTTATATTACCTTCAGTTGAAATATTTTATGCAGCATTTATTATGATTATTATTACTACTATTTTTTTTTTTTTTTTTTGATGGACAGAACACATTAACTGTCTGTGTAAAAGACAATATAAAAACCATCCAAAATAATTCCTATAAATTTACAAATACTCATGTTTGAAAAAAAAAAGACAGAATTAGGAGAAATATTGTAGCCTCAGGAAGTGTGTATTTCTACAATTTATATATAAACATAATGAAATAATGATGAAAAGAATCATCAACTTAATTCTTAGATTTGATTTTAAGTAAAACATAATTCCTTCATTTCATTAGTCATTGTTTTGAAACGTTTTTATGGTGCTAACAATTAACATTTTTTATCACTTTAAATATTTGTCTTCCATTATTTTGAAATAGTCTGCATGAATGTATATTGTATATTAGGAATGAAATGTTCAAAGAATTTATATTCTAACATAGGCAGATCCAGAGGGGGGGGGGGGGCTATAGCCCCTCCATTTAGCTGTGAATATAGATTGGATAAAATGGGGTATCCAAAGGCTGCTGCCTGATAGACATTAATATTGCCATGATGACGATTTCAATTGCTAATAAAAAGCTGGCGACTAGCATGCGCTTCAGACTCACAAGTATAGTCAGCCTTTCAGAAAAGTTACCCCCCCCCCCCCCCCTTGAAAAATCCTGGATCTGCCTGTGTATTCAAATACAATTCTCTAGTAGTTTAAATGGTTAACTTCCTTTTTTTTTTATATATCCCCACATTATAATTTATTAATTTTATTCTTGTTAATGAAGCTAAAAACATGTCTTCATTAGTGATGTAACAATTTTTCCTCTTTGTTTCCTATTTACATAAAAAACAAACAAACAAACAATAAAGTCTGTTTATGTAACTTATTCAACAAAATAATTGAATTAATTAATTTCTTATAAGAATGGAGGTGAATTTTTTTTTATTGGTGTCATTTTACAGATGCAATCTATTAATCAAAACCATAGAATATATTTATAAATAAGTTTATTGCTTTAATCTTTAACTTTTTTTTTTGACTAACATATTATATGGGTTTGATGTGCTTGAATAAGTTAAATGCTGTAAAATGATTTGAAATTGGCCTTCATTGTTTTTATTCTTTATTAATTGCTAAAACTTTAGTTATCAAGATAAATTAGAAAAAAGATGTTCATGGACATCAAATCAGAGGAGGAAAACATCTTATTATGCAATACATCTTCAATGCTGATGAAAACAGAGAAATATTTGACTTCCAATTTTATTAAATACCATATGAAATGTATATAGTGAAAAATAGGTAAACACATTGAAAGAAGTTTCTCAAACCTATGCATCTTCTGCTTGATTATTGGGATAAATACATAATTTATGAAAATAAAAATTTTGTTCACAAGGAAGTGCAAATTTACATTGTTCATCAACAATGTAAATGTATAGGAATAAATTTAATGACGATCCCTTATTTCCCCAAAGTAAAAGATACAAGCAGTATTCAACAATTACAATGTAAATACAAGGAGGCTTAGCGTGCATTAAAATAAAGAGAAAGTGAAAATAAATAAAACACACTTACTTACAAACATGTAGAAGAGAGAATTAAAAACGATGGCAATAAACCGACAGTTTCGAAATACTCCGCGTATTCCTTCATCAGGGATGGCACAAACAAGACATCACAATAGCATTTAAGACAATACGAGGTTGGAATGCATGGTGAAAGTGATAGGTAAACCCACCTGCTCAAACAGGTCCATACAATATAACTCCCACACACCATAACAAAGAAATAAAAAAGCCTTCAATAACACAGACCCCACACATTCGTACACTGTTACACACTATAATGAGACTGGACACACCCCAACTTCTCCGCTGCTAAACCCCCTCTCCTACCACAAAAAAACTATCCCACAGACTCCTAGCTGAATCCTTCCATATAATCCAGCTTAAGGCTTATAACCCTTGACAGGACAAAACACCCGTCACTTTTGCTAAACTTGCCTAATCCTAACACTTTCACCATGCATTCCAACCTCGCGTCATCTTAAATGTTATTGTGATGTCTTATATGTTTGTGTCGTCCCTGATGAAGGAATTCGGGGAGTATTCCGAAACTCTCGGTTTATTGCCATCATTTTTAATTCTCTCTTCTACATGTTTGTAAGTAAGTGCGTTTTATTTATTTTCACATTCTCTTTACAATGTAAACAATTCAGAAAGTATTATGGGATTTCATTTTGAGGTAGTAAGCAAGCCATCCAATCAAAGAAAAAGGATCTAATCCATTACTTTAAAATTTTGGAGGGCCTTCTTTCTATATACTGTATATGCTTTGTAGGCTAGTTAAATTACTGTCAGTATTTTATCTATCCTAAGCTAAGTTCATTAACATACATGCTGTGACGACACTCCATCATAGAGAAACAGCTACTCTTTATCATGAAAAAAATGCCTCATTTCCGTAAAGTAGAATGTTTGAAGTTCTGAAGGCATTGAAACAAAATTTTCATATGCCTCCAAGTTAATGATTGCAAATAAAAAACAGATGGATATTAGAAATATCTCATCATTTTCATGATCATCATTTCTCCACTGTAATGTTAATCATCTGTAATTGGATAAGATTCTCTCGAGGAGCATCTCATGTAATTTTTTAATTAACAGTTCTTCTAAGTTTATAGGCGTATCTTAAGATAGAGCACAGAATCTCTTAAGATGTTGACTCCTGCTGTCTAGTTATGGAGGCAATTAAGATTTTCCTGCTCTTTTTCTTTAACTCTGCATCCTGTTAAATTATACTGTTCATCTTCTGTGAAACCTATTAGTAGGATTCCTCTCTGGTATCAAGGCTATGTGAGGCAAAAATATTATATTACATCCTGAGTATTCATGTTTTTCTTCTCAGAATAATAATTTCAGTCTAATAATATAGTTATCTAGTAGCTGAAGCATGATAGTTAACAGTAGAATAGGAAAACAAATGATACAAAACTCATAAGTTTGATTTTAACCTTATGTAAACTCCCACTCTTTCATTTTTCTACTCATTTTTTTTTTATTTCACCCCCCCCCCCTTCAGTTACAAATTTGTCAAAATTCGTTTTGAGACTGTCCCCCACCCCCCTTTTCTCCCACAAATGAAACAGTATTCCCTCACCCTATTCTCAATTCCATGCTTCATATGTTGAATCTTAAGTATGTATTTGGGGAAATGTGATTTAGTGGGAGGGATTCTCCTCTTTTTAATAAAGTGTATTGTAATCTTTTGCTAAAAGCTGCAGAGCTCAGTTAGTGAATTTTAGTCATTATAGAGGCTTTTTTGGTTGCAGTTTCTCTAATGTATTGCTTACAAGACATTTATAATAAGCTGCTATATCTATTTGAAGTTCCACCCAAAGTTTTATTTTACTTACACACCAGGTTTATGGGTCTTTCTATATCAAATTGGCACAAGAATTCACCTCACCACCTTCTTTTTAATGAAATTTCGTGTGCATCTAGGATTTAATAGGAAAATATACAATATAAGTTTTCCATTCCTGGATCTTTTATATTTCATAGTTATAAGCAATTTTTATGAAATTTTTCAGTATATTCTGTACAGTAATATAGCTGGCCTTAATTAACATAGGTAAGTCATTCAAATATTGTAAAGCTTTCAGGTTCTGTGCACATTTGATCTGAAATTCAAAATTGGAATCTTAAAATTTAACCTTCATCCATGAGTAGCAAAAAGAAAAAACATTATTTAATTTTCATTTTGTGATCTTGGAACATAAAATTTTTGAATGAAAATCAGTTGCAGGAAATTCCCAAATTTTGATATAATTATAAATTTGTTCAACTATTACATATTTTATTAACTTAGTTAATTAATTGAGTTAATATTTATTTTTAGACTTATAATTTCTCTACATGATTCACACAATATATTTTGTCATAAATATCCTCAACCTTGCAGAGTTCAGCTTAAAAATATCAACTAATATGTGGTAGATAACCTACAAAAACAATATAGCTATTTAAAGCTATTACACATAAAACAAATTGCAATCACAAGAACCAATCGCACCACATTTAAAACAATTTAAATTGATGATGAAAAAAGTACAGAAAAAGAAAAAGTTTACAGAATAACGAAATTGTGTGTCAGATAGAAAAGATATTGCTGATTATGAAGAAAAGACTTCACAGTCATGATCTAATAATAAAGGTTGGCATTTTCCTATTATCAATTCCCAAATTTACAAGAAAACGTCTATTCAAACTGCTTCCAATTGAGCTTATGTGTTACTGTGGTGTGGAATTAAACCCTATGCTTATTGTCAGATTGTGAATGTGCAGACCCTTATATGATCAAGCCAATAAGCAAATATCTATTATGCATCTGCCACATTGTTAGTAATGCATCTGCCACATCTGTATTGTTAGTAATTTATTTATGAAGAATTTTACTTTGAGGTGTCCTTCATTTTTATGTCCATGAATATTCAGAGAATTGTAACAATATTTTTAATAAAAATATTATTTATATTTACCCACTTATTACTGAGTGAAAAATTGAGCTGCCATTTTTCCTCTAAACTTCAGTTACCAGGATTCATTGCAAAGACAGCATCAGCATTAGCTGAAAACTTCAAAAATATTTTGAATACCTGAGCAACTGTTTTTTATTATTCTTATTTGTTTACTTCACAGAAACGTATTCGAATCTGAGAAATTAGACTTAGGTCATTTGTAAGTAATAAAATTTTTATGAAGTTTTGATTTACTAAATTATAAAGTTTTCCAATTTTTCTAAACCTACAAAAATACAAACTTATATTAAATATACTGTAAATTGAATTATAGTAAATAAACTATGCAATATTTAAAACAAAATTGTAATCATCCCAAATACAATTATTTTCATTGCTGAAATATGTCGCTGAGAAATTATTGTTGTCCTATTTTTATTTAAAAATTTCACTTGAAAGTCTCATTCAAGAGCTTTACAAAGATGGTTTATGTTTGTTACTTGCCAGATTTATCAGTGTTTTTTTAAACCAAATGGACATAATTTCATACGTAAAAAATGCCAACTTCTAATTGTTGTATCTCTGGAATCAAAAGACCTAGAAAAGAAAAAAAAAAATATGAACAGCTTCTTATCAAACCTTAGAAGGATACCAAGTTTCATTAAAATCAAAAGGTCAGTTTTCATCCTAATCTGTCCTGAGTTGATATGCCATTCATTCATTCATTCGTAGTAGACTGTTTTCCTCATTTTCTTTTACTGTTTTATTCATTGTATAATATATGTTTAATTCTAAGAGGATATTCATTTTGTATGAATTTAGTTTCATTTCTTTGATCTTTTTCTATTGATTGTCTTCAGATACCATATTATTTACAATTCTGTGAGCGTAATTCAAATTAAATTTTCACTCGGCGCATACAAAAAGTGTGAAAAGAGGAATAATACTGAATTTTGTTTGTAAAATTGTAAATAATATGTTTAATTCTATTTTCAACTTTCTACATTTTGTTTTGATTTGTGATTGATCTATCGGTTATATATCCAATTGTAGCCAAAGTTCTGTCGAATTTAATATTTTCCAACCTTTGAAAACTTTTCCTATAATCATATTGTGATGAGTAGACATATGGCTGACATTGAACTGTGAACTAAGAACTAATTTTCTCTAACTGTAATAGCAGGATTTCTTGCAACTGTGGCCTCCATATCAAGCCAAATTGGACGTCCGTTTCTTGACTTCCTTCAAGCTGTAATCTCCACTTCTGAAATGAAGATTAAAATACCTCCTGTAAGTCCTTCCATTTGCTGCATCTTGACCATGAGCATTCTGGATATTTTTTGCCTATATATGTGTTGGAGCCTCAATATGGTGAATGTTTTTTTTGGGTTCCATCATGAGGCCTCTTATAAGATGCAAATATGAACACTATATTATTTTCTAAAAGAAATAGGATGGTATTATTTATGAGCATAATTGGGTATCTGATATAAATAAGATTAAAACAAATTTTTATGGACATACCCAGGGCCGAATTAAGGCGTGGGCTTAAGAGCTACAGCCCAGGGGGCCACCAGAGATTAAGTGAAAAGTTATTTCATTTGTGAATAGTGAATCATAGTATAAGTATTTAAATTATCGATTTAAAAAAAGGGTTCATTTAATATACTGTACATATATTTGTAGTAAGTATATTATGGCAAAAAGTAACACTATACTTATACACTCTTTGAAAAAAAAAAAAATTAACAAGAAGGAATTATCTAATTGAGACAAAATTTGGTACGCTTAATGTACATGTACAGAAAACAAAATGATTAGAATTTCAGAATAATCTGATGATTTACTGGATAGAAAGAGTTACATAAAGTGAGCAGATCAGTATGGTATTAGTCCTCATCTGGCCTGGATACAAGCTGTTACCCGACGTGACATTGATACAGTTGGTGAATGATGTTCTGCAGGGTTTCTTGCCAAACGACCTCCAATTGGCAAGCTAATTCGTCGATATTCTGGGATGGTTGCAGGTGATGAATCACATCCCAAATGTGCTCAATATGAAAGAGAAGTGTGTCGCAACCATGAAGACAATCAATGGACAGGCTTGCCGTGTGTTGTCGGGCATTATCTTGCTAGAAAGTAAGCCTGGGGTGCCGTGAAAGGAACGGCAACCCAATGGGTCATAGAATTTATACGATAATAAAATTTAGAATTTTTGTGCAACCAACATATGATGGTAATTGAATCAATGCCCAATGGCCATGACATAGCAGCAGTAGCCTCTCACAGGGTTCAAAGAAATACTACATTGAAACAGCATTTCTTTTAAATGAGAAAAGTTGAATGTAAATTTTATTTGTGATAAATTATTGATTAAATGCTTACAGAATAAATGGTTCAGTTGTTGTTTAGTTAGTTGTTTTTGTTTTGAATAAATTATCAAGAATTGCTCTGCAATATTTTGAGGGAAACTGTCAATTAAATCAGTGCTTGTGTTTTGAGGCGTGACTGCTTCTGATCGGCTTAAAAATAGCTACATCATGGCCATTGGGCGTGGATTCAATTACCATCATATGTTGGTTGCACTGATAGGTATATTTTACATTATTAATTTATTTGTTTTTAGTAAGAAAATACAATAACTGAAATACAGTTACAGAAACCAAACGAAAAATAATGACAAATAGAAATATAAAAAAATATAAAAATGGCAAAAGGAGGCGACATTGAAATTAATTTCCACTGATAAAATTCTCAACTACTTCTGGGAGGATTACGAAGAATTATCAATATTGTTTTAACATATTCATACAAAAGAAAATATTCGTAGAAGATGATTTAATCAGGATAATAATTAAGGTTTCGAAAAAAATAAGCATCCAGGATTTTTTTAATTTGTATTTTTACTTTCTCCATATGATAAGTGCAATAATCAAGCAAACTGCATTCAAATATAATGTATTTTTTCCATATTATTTCTAATATTAATTTCTCAAAACTACAACATTAAATAGAACGTTAATTAAATAAAACTTCGGAATTTTAGAGGAAATGAAAGTTATGTGCTCCCTAGAATAAATTTAAACCATTTTTTGACTGATTACTGTATATATTGTGTATAGATCTACTGCTAAGAATTGCATGGACACAAAAGCTTGGATACTAATAAACCAACCTACTTACCAAACTTGAAATTTAAAATTTTCAAATTATTATTATTATCAGTATTTGATGAAAGTTTGGATTTTCATATTCCATATTAAGGACCAAAACACCAAAATGTAAATAACAAAAGCATGCGTTGATTAACAGTAAAGTACATTTTAAAAGCTAAATATTATCGTCTTTATTTAAATACTTGATTTGATCATAGTGTTTATAGTCATGAAATAGATCAAAATACTTCAAAGAATAATGTCCTGATGAATATCAGTAATCATATTTCATACTGATTTGATACTTATTATACTGTATATTTCTCTTTCAATTTGGTGTTTGTAGATCTTTGTTTGCCAATGGTTTGGGAATGAAATCTGAAATGGTTTTCAATAAGCATTAAGTGTATTTCTAATCTTTTCATTAAAAATTCTCATTTTATTTTTTATTTATTTTTTTTCAAATTGTTTGTGTAGTCAGAAGGATAAAAATAAATCAGAATTATAAAATGGATAATTGCATGGCAGTATGATGGGTTTTTTTCTTTTATTTTAAATTTCAAAAAGAAAATAAGCATTTGAGTGAACTAAAGGGTGATTTTTTTTTTCATAAGAAATAGTGATAAAATAAAATTAAATGTTGCAGATTCTCTATAACGTTTGGTATCGTAAATAATGATGTTCATTGGTGATTTAATTGTTCGCCTGTTGTTGGTTTTTTGTCTTAGCAGATGGACTAAATTTTATATTTGTAATATTGTTAAAAAATAATATTGTCTTAAAAAAATAAATTTAGTTTTCCTTTAACTTTTTTTTTCCTTTTGAAATATTACGGGAGCAGGGCTCAAAAAACCTGTATCCCAGGGGCCTACAAAATCTTAATCCGGTCCTGAACATACTACTACTACAGAAAATGGACAGAACTTTCATTCGATTACATGTTGGATACGTAATACAGCGTGATCAATTGTGGCATGAAGATTTTCCATTGGAATATTGGCAACATGCTATCAGATCAGGCAAAGACCGTACACTTTCCTGATACACACTCTTTCAGATATCCCCACAGGCAGAAATCACTATGATTTAAGTCCGGAGATCGTGGAGGCCACGCATCTAAAAAAGGTCTGGATATTAAGCAATATTTGCCGAAGGTGGCATGAAGCAATTTTTTCACTGGTTGACCAATATGCGGTGCTGCTCCATCTTGCATGAAGAAAGTCTCAAAACAATCTCTTTCTTGCAAGGTATCACATGCTGTGAATTTCTGGTAGGGGAGCGTTCTTCGCTATTGGTACACTGTAAACAACTTAATACATGGTTACAGGCTTACAGTAACCAATAAATTTACTTGGTGTTTAGACATGAAAAAAAAAATGCGAACTTTTTGAACTAAAGCCAAATTCACTACAGAAGTAATATAACTTAATTACTTTATTTGCTAAAGAAATGATTATTTATAAAACAAAATTATTCTTTATAAATAATTTTAAGCTTCTCATTGACTTTTCAAATTGCCACAATATCACGTGTGATCATATGATAGTAAGAGCAACAAAATTACATTTATCAGTCTTACTTTGTTTATTTTTAATCGGATTTTTTTTATATAACTTAGGTCGGCCAAGTTATATAAAAAAAAAAAAAAATCCGATCAAATAAATTAACACATCACTCACAAAACTGTCTACATTTATTCTAAGGATCAAATGACATGAATAACTGTTAAAATCGGGACATGGATTTGATGTACGGAGTAGAACTCCGCTATTCCGAACTAATTGGGACCGAACACTGTTCGGTTTAGCGGGAATTCGGAATAGGCGAATTTCATGAATAAAATCAACACATTGACTTATTAAGGCGTAAATTAAGTGCGGTGGCATCTGATAGTGTCAGCTCTATACAGCGTTGATCGGCTCGTGGGAACAGATTCAGTGAAAGTCGGAAGGGAAGGGCAGTGACCTTCGACGACTCATCACCCCACCTTACCCCCCCCTCTCTCTCCCTCCCGCGATCCAAGAATTACTACCGGGTTACTGCATTTCCGCTGTTAAACATAAAACATGGCAAGTAAATGAAGTCGTTCTTAGTGTACTTTAAAAGAAAAACTTGAAGTATGAAAAAGACTGGATAAGGGAGAAAGTGCTACTAAATTATCACTCGAATATGGTGTCGGAAAAGCAACGATTAGTGACTGGAAAAAGAATCGCGTTCAGATTGAGCAGTTTTGTTCTGCTTCAAGTGATAAAACTTGAAAAACGGCAAAAAACTATGTATGCCTCTATTTAACTTCTATGTATAACAATGAATGCACGTTTTTTCACGAACGTCTTTTTAATTTCTCCTATTTTTTAAGTTAAAAAAAAAAAAATCGGTATTTTTTCTGAACTCTGTTCGGAATAGGCGGATTTTCGGAATAGCGGGGTTCTACTGTATTAGGAAAAAATCTACGTATTATATATATATATATATATATATATATATATATATAAGGAAAGTCTGTAAGTCCTTTTTCTCGGGAACCACATGAGATACACGGGTAAATGTGGTATCAAATTAAAGATCCTGATGTGGAGGCGTGCATGAGCATGTTGATTTTTGTTAAAAATAATTTTAATAAAAAATTGACAACTCCTGGATCCCTGTTATTGCGTTCCTTACAACTACACTTCCTTGCAGCTAAATCGACTCACTCCTTCAGAGCGCACAAAAAGGCGTATATTTGTTAAATGGCTTAACCGATTATCAAAAAACTTTTTTTTTTTGAAAGCGTAATGTTTTTACTTTACAATGACACCATTATCATTAAAATCCGTACAATATTTTGTTTTATAATGCATTTTGAATGAAAACGCAAGCAAAATTCATGCTTAGGAAAAAAAATTGGGGATACTTAAAATTAAATTACAACAAAAAATTCAAGCAAAACAAGGAAACTTTTATTAATCAATACTTGGTATTGCCTCCCCTTGCCTGTACGACGGCTTGCATGCGGTTCCTCATAGACCCTATTAAGATTTTGACAAAGTCTTGGGGGATCCCATTCCACTCCTCCTCCAGCGCAATCTTGAGCTCGTTTTTATTAGATGGTGCCGGATTTCTGGCTCGGACCCTACGTTTGAGCTCGTCCCACAAATGCTCAATCGGATTCATGTCGGGACTGAGGGCTGGCCACTCCATCGTCTCGAGACCAACCTCCTCCATGAATTGCCGAGTGGTTCGTACTGAATGACACCGGGCATTGTCATGCACCAACATGAAGTCTTCCCCGATATATCCTGCGTAGGGCACAACATGATCCAGGAGAATGTCCTCAATGTATCGTCGAGCAGTCAGACCCCCCCCCCCTCCGGCCTCTACCAGGTATGAAAACAAGATCTGTTTTTCCCTCAAGGGATATGCCAGCCCACATCATGCAGGAACCGCCGCCGTACGAGACTGTTTCAGCAAAACAGCACTGTGAAAATCGCTCTCCTGGACGCCGGTAGACCCGGCCTCTCCTATCATTACCATGGAAACACATTCTGCTCTCATCAGTGAATAGGACGGACCGCCATTGCTCGATGCTCCAATTGACGTGTTCCGAGCAAATTCGAGTCGTGCTGTGCGGTGACTTACGGTCAATTTTGGGCCTCTAGCGGGCCGTCTTGGAGTGAGGTTGGCTTCCTTCAAGCGTCTTCTGACTGTCCATTGACTAACAGCTACTCCACGAACTTGTCTCAGCTCCTGTTGCAGATCGACGCCCGTGAGATGGCGATTTCGCAATGAAGTTGAAACGATAAAGCGATTGTCCCTCTCAGATGTGCATCGGCGCCGTCCAGTATGTGGTCTCCGAGTGAAAGTACCAGTTTCTTGAAACCTTCTGAATACTCTTGAGACAGCAGATTGGCTCAAGTTTAGTTGACGAGCGACTTCTCGTTGACTGTGGCCTGCTTGCAACAAAGCAACAACTTGTGCGGCGTCTTCTGGCGTAGTATCCATGGGTTTGTGAAAACAATGAATTAAACTTGCAGAGATGTGTACAGATGAACGTCTGATAAGCGACTGATAAGAAATATCGGTCCACGTGGGATTTTATAGGGGATTTTATAACTGAGTTGGTGGTTTCCGTTCAGACTGCATTTTGCTACGCTTACTTTCAGATCACATTCATTTGGAAAATATTGTACAGATTTTAATGATAATGGTGTCATTGTAAAGTAAAAACATTAGGCTTTCAATAAAAAAATGTTTTTTGAAAATCGGTTAAGCCATTTAAAAAATATACGCCTTTTTGTGCGCTCTGAAGGGGTGAGTCGATTTAGTTGCACGGAAGTCTAGAAGGTGGTTGAATCCGTTCGGATCGAAGTCATTTTTGTTCGAATCGCTGTAATTTTTTTCTCTTAAATGTGATTAAAAAATATAACTAAAGAAATTTAACGTTTGGAAATATAAATAGATAAATAAGGCCATAATCACACACATTCGTAAAGAAAAGATTTTATATAAATATGGGCACTATTAATTTCGAAAGCCTATCCGTCTGTTATTTTATAATTGGATGTAATCAGGTTAGTGTTTAAATTCCGGAGAGGTTTTATATTATTTCCTCACTCGAAACTAACAGACCGATAGGCTGTCGAAATTAATAGTCTCCATATTTATATTAAATCTTTTCATATCTTTACAAATGTATATGATTAAAAGATATGTAATCTGAATAGTCACTTAATTATGATTAGGAGAACTACATTTCCAACCATAGAATTTCTACGGGTTCTAATTGTGTTTTATGATTACTGTACTGCAACCAGCCTAACTTCTACTCTGACCTTGAAAGTGGTGAATCATTGTTTATTCACAACAGGAGAAATCTTCATTGAGAAAGATGCTCAGTGATGGTAATGCTCAAGAAAATCAGCCTGGGAAGGAGTATTAAGAGTCAGACAAAAGAAGTTATTCTCAATGTAAAAAAAATACTTTGAGAAGGAGAAAATAAAAAAAGAGAAATGTACTTCCATTCGAGCAAGTGCAGCAGTTTGTAATGTCAGCTGCGGGAGTAGGGTTAACATCGCTGCGATCCATTTACCGAGAGGCAAAATCAGCAGCCGAGAAAGGGCTCACTTTTCCTGCAGAAACTCCTGGTAAGAACGGAAACGAGAAAGCCCTGTGACTAACCCCGATTCTTTCGCATTGGAAGCTATTCGTCGGAAAATTCAGTTTTTACCTGACTGGAGAGCTGCCTTCATTAGGAAGACTACTTTCATATTTTTTGAAGCTCAATGTTAAATAAATGTAAGGAACTAGATTCAAGGGCGAATATAAGGCCCCCCCCCCCCGAAATAATGAATATAAAGAAAAAATAAATAAATAGATTAGAAGAAAGATCTCCCATATCAATAGATAGACTTAAAAGATTCGTACTATTATGTAAGTTGGGTTCAATCCTCCCTTTCCAATCTAGGCCTACTCTACTTTATCATTAAAAACCAAATAGCTAAATAAAGATTTTAAATCGTATAATTATAATTTAATTCAGTAATATCTGTTTTCTTAAACATATTATATACACAGGGTGATTCAAAATTCCCTGTATAAACGTTAAAGGTAGGTTAGGAATACAAAAACAAACCGTATTCATGGTGGAACGTATGTCCGGAAACGCAATCCGGATATGATGGGTACACTAAGGTTCAGAAATAAAAGACAACAAGTTAGGTAGACAACATATTTATTAGCCCTGTGTTTACAATACGACAGTAAGGTGTACACTTAGAAGTTCACAGTAGGTGCTCAAAGTTCTTTCCATCAACAGTAATACACGCTTCACAACGTCGATGTATGGATTGCCGAACATGCGCAGAAATGCGAGGTCTTTTGCGGACACATTCAGCTGGCACAGCGACTCTTTGCGACGAAGTCAGCGTCAGAGGCAATGGGAGTCTCGTAGACGATACCTTTGAGGTAACCCAAGATGAAGAAATCAATGCAGGACAAGTCGGGTGATCTGCCAAACAACGCCCTCTAGAACATTCGGGTGGCGTTAGCGACATACGTTCCACTATGAATACGGTTTGTTTTTGTGTTCCTGACCTACGTATAAAGTTTATACAGGATATTTTGAATTACCCTGAATTGTGAGGAACATATTTCCTAATGAACCTTAGTTCACAGCGGCGCCTTTTCTTTTTTTTTTTTTGAGATGGGGATGCGGCGAAAAAAAGGGAAAACAAAAATATCTCAAAATCGATTTTTGATAATAATAATAATAATAATAATAATATGAAAATGTAAGTTAGAAATCTAATGTATTTTTAGTAAAAAGAAGAAAGTAAATTTATTTCGTTTCAACTAACTAGAAAACAGTTTAGATAGGTTAGCTTTGTACTGATAAATTTAATTTTCTCTCAACTCATTATCAAATATTTTATTAAATATCTATTTTTTGTTGAAAATCTAAGGCGACAAAATGGGAATGCCAGGACCGCAGATATTCTAAATACTCCTCTTTGCACAGTAAAAATATAAACATGTGGGTGGTGGTAGTTTTTTTTTTCCTAGGAACCTCCCAACCGATCACATCCTGGCTAAGTTTTTAGTTCCATAATCTGTTAGTAAATAGTTGAAAATCAAAGAGGCTAAAATTTTATAAATATATTTGCAATTTTGATTTTCTTAAGGGTAATAATTTAGTAGGTTTTATGCATTTTCAGCAATTTGGTTTCCTTTCAAAAAATTACACACAAAAAAAAAAAACTACTTTTCTCACAAATCAAACGCAAAAATAAATAAAGCAATGTTTATATAGGTAAGAGTCTTCTGATTTTTATCTCTAAATCTGCAGTTAAGAGTTAATAGAAAAAAATAATACACAAGAGTCACTGTAATCGCATAATTTTGTAACTATTTTATTTTAAAAAACTGTAAAAAAGGAGAAGTTATGTAAAGAGCTGCATAGGCAGGCTACCTTCTCCATTTCTCATTCTTATGTTTGTTGAAGGTTACGTTATAATTATGGGACCATTATTATAGCAATAATAAATAAATATTATAGTAAATTTTACTTAATCAATTTTGTTCGAAGCACTTCAGAATCATACATATTCACGCCAAATAAAATTAAGTGTTTATTCCAAAAAGAATTAATCTATTTCCATCCTTTATCTCTGTTAAACTGTTGATACATTTATTATCAGAGGCAGACTGACCAGGAAGCTCACTTGGCAGAGCCTGGTGGGGAGGAAGTCATGACAGCAAAAATATAAAAAAAAAAACCTATTTCCTGGCCATCTCTTTCTGTATCTTCACCCCTTACTATTTCTTAATAATGTAGTAGGCATTCACAATTAGCCAAGATGCTGGTCGGACATCATCACAGCCTCTTGCAATACCTTTCTTTTGCTAGTTGAAAAAATTAAGTTCGAAGACGCTGACCGAAGTTAAAAAAGATTGGTGCTTTCCTTGAGCGGCAGTGCCTGATCTAGCTATTTAGCCGCTCCGGGCAAAAATAATATTTGCCGCCCTTTACAGTGACACCTTGTAAGTCATAAGCATGTTATTCCAGAGAAGGTGCAATTTTTAACCAACTTAAAAAAAAAACGAGGTTATCATTTCGATCTGTATATATGTAATATTGTTGGAGAAGTATAATAATCTAAACGAGTATACCAAATTTGTTGAATGTGTATATGTATATATGTTTGTCCAAAAATTTCTTAGAAACTACTGATCGGATTGAAATAATTCTTTTTTCATCGACTTATGTATCTTTCAACTTAGGGAACAGTGAAAATTTCATCAAAATCGGTTCAGTAGTTTAAAAGATATGGACCAAAATGTTATATGAAGTCGGTTTATATTTATGTAACTTTTGTTACATCGACTTGTTAATGACATGTTTTCCTTGTAGTTTAAATGAATGAAAAAAAACCCAACAAGAAATGATTAAAAAAAAATTTAATTCAAATAAAAAAAAAAACAGTAATTATGTAGAGCCACAAAACAAATTAGTCATTCTTAAGAAATAAACAAATTAAATTAAAGCACTTTTTGCTAAGAACATTAAACTCTACCTAGTAACTAAAATAATTTTCTTCGCATTTTTTGTTCTGCAAAATCTTTAATAATTTCTGATAAATTTATACTGTCGCAAACCTTGTATTCTATTGAAATCATAGCCAATCCAGATAATCTTTTTTGTGTCATGCTGGACCGCAGATAATTTTTTATTATTTTTAATTAAGAAAAGCTTCTTTCACCGCTAGCAACTGTTACTGGTAAAGTCAAAAGAATTCTGAGAGCAATACTGACATTTGGACCAAATCTTAAATCTGATATAAATTTTAAAACGTCTTGAGGAGACAAATTACTCTCTAAAATCATACAAAGGACTGACAACTCCTCTGAAAGTTCTAATCCATTTATATCAGATGAGTACTCGTGGGTTAAAATAGTCTCGAGGCTCTTACAATGTTCTAACAATTCATCTTTTGGCAGTTCTCTTAAGGCCTAAGTTTATATGTTATACAAAAAAGCAAAATGTTTACTATGCTCAGTAATCTGGGAAAACCTTAACTCCAAGGAATTTATAGGAATATCTTTAATGTGAAAAAATACTTCGATCTTATATTTTTGACGGGGATCAATGATTGGTTCATCATCACACTCGTAACCAAACTGCTTCTTTTTGGAGCAAACAAGATGTTTAGGCACATTTTCAAAATCGAACACCTCGCTGTCGATTTCAGCAGCTAAGGCTTTGGCGTCTTCAAGAACTTGAGTAAAATACTCATCTGAACGTGAGTTTTCAAAGAAAACTTTGGTGTTTCTTATTAATTTAATGACAGAAACTAAGTCAAAATCTTTACTTTGCATTTATTTACTGACAGGATTTCTCCGATTCAAAGTTTCGTACCAAATTAGTACAGAGCATAAAAATTTAAGCTGTTTAATTTGATTCAAGAAACCCGAAGCTTCTTCTCGTGTAGAGGTATCCATATCTGTGTTTTGGTAAACACTAAACAATGCATCGTAAACTTGCCCTATTTGATATCTTAGTGGTTTTATTGCCTTGATTCGACTTTCCCATCTCGTGTCACTAAGTGATTTTAGAGTAATACCTTTTACATTCATCAAAAGAATTGACCATCTCAACGTTGAAGAGGAAAAGAAAACGTATATCTCTTGCACAATATTAAAAAAATTTGTAGCTTCCAGAGAAGACTTTGCCATGTCGTTTACCACTAAGTTTAAAGAATGACTACTGCAAGGAACATAAAACGCCCGTGGATTCATGTTTTTTATCCTGGCTTGGACCCCACTTTCAATACTTTTCATATTGGATCCGTTATCGTACTCTTGCCCTCTTATGTTCTCTAAAGACAATCCAAGTGCTGATAATTGTTCTAAGATAACTTCTGTTAGTTTGAGACCTGTAGATTTTTCGATTGGTATAAATCCTAAAAAACTTTCATTTATTACCATTTCTGTCGTCCTTGGATGGTCTTCGGTTTGATTAATAGAAATATACCTACAGTAATTATCAGGGTCATCTGCTCAGTTTTGCTAGCATCCGGGGTACAATCTAAAATAATAGATTAATATTTCGATTTAATAATAGCTTTCATAATATGGCTTTTTATACTGTCTGACATCGTATTAATGAACTCATTCTGAATAGTTTAACTTAAGTAGATTGCTTGTTTCTCCTTTTTCTTCAAAACTCTGCGTACATGTTCCTGCATGACAGGTTCAAATTCGGCTAAGAACTCTACTAGTTTTAAAAATTTACCATTGTTATATTGATACAGATTATCAGAAGTACCTTGAAAAGCCAAGCCACTTTTTGCCAACATTTTTGATGATTGAGGCAATACGTAACAAAACTCTATTCCAGTGTTCTACTTCTGATTTAATTACAGTATTCTCTGTGATTCGACATCTATCGTATGGGACGATTTGAGCCTACGTGAAAGTTCGAACCAAGATTTTACAGCTTCTACGTGGTTTCGTGATGTCTCATGAGATTTAAGCATATCACCTACGTGCTTCCAATTGTTGTAGCCACCTTTAGATAAACCGGAAGTTGTAGTTGTATTAAATATTTTGCAGCAAAAACAATCCACCGAATATTTTGCCACAGAATACACAAGCCAATCTCTCAAAATTTCTTCACCGTTATTAAGCTTTCTCTTATAATATCTCGAGGTAAACCTTCGACCATTGTTATCTCGTGGAAATTCAAATTCATGCAATGGGTTAGGAGAACCTCTATTTACTAAATATATTCTTTTGACGAAACTCCCTTGTTACAGTTTCAGTTTGTACGAAAAGCAATTATTTTTGTTTTTCACTTGCCAAAAAAACAAGTTCAAAACAGAGAGCCTTCTTTTTTATAAGTTGGTTAAAACAAAGTACTTGAATGTATATTATATATCTTTGGAAGGTCAGGATTCCACCAAACCTTATGTCTGAACACAAACACTCCGTCCAATAGTTTTTGAGAAATCGCGGACAAACATACATATGTTTATAATACATATGGGGGAAACAGAGAACCTCCCTCAATTTGAAATTTGAAACCACCGACCGTTTTTTTGTGAACACTACCAACGGCAACTCGGCTAGATTTATTTTTGGTTATATATAGGTAATCCCCCGTTTCTGACTTGGATTCAGTGTTGTAGTAATGACAACACTGTATTATCGAATTCGTTTAAAATGAATTTTTCAATTTTGGTCTTTTATTCGTCAGGTTCATGAGCACAATGAGCAGTTTTTCAATGAATAGTTTACTTAATAGGCTATTTGATTAATATATCCGAATAATTATTTATGCCTCCATTAATTATAAAATTCATAAAATTACTTTTTTAATAGCCGCCAACCGCCCTCAATTTTGCCGCCCCTCATTTTTGCCGCTCTGAGCATTTGCCCGGCTTGCCCCCCCCCCCTTTCCCAGGCCGCCATCCAATCAGAATCGGCTTTTTCATGTGGCTAAGAGGCTCGTTTAAATTCAAAATGACATCAGATTGCATAGGCTTCATTTTAAAAATCCAATTAATTGAAAAGGTTAAATGATAGCCAGCACTCTTGTACAAAAGCCTTCTTTGATGAATATCCTGTCAGTCAAAATATTAGTCGGAAAATAACAACAAATAAGTACTATTAGCGGTTTTATAAATCAAAAGGCATGTTTCCCTCTGATAAATCTCTGTACTGCTGAATCTTTAAAAATCTTTGTATGAGAATCTGTGTATAATATCGGAAATAGGAAGAAGGAATAATTTTCCCCTCCACTTTCTCTTGAAAACACATTTTTTTTTGCTACAACATATCTAGAAGAAATAGGATTGAATAGATGGAAATTTGACAATGTAGGTTTGTCGCGTCTTCATTTTGCGTTCAAGATCATATCTATTTAAAAAAAAATAATAAAGAAATTCAGTCTGAGCTCCAGTTGTCTAAACCGGAGAATACGGTACCTGCCAATCACAGTCTTCGTAAGGATACATCCGCGCAGTGATACATGATGGTGCATACTGTTATCTCAAATCGCAGTTAGCCAGATGAGGATTAGTTTTTCTAGTAAAAGATCGTGCAAAACCATTTTTGAATAAGCTTACTTGCAAATCTCATTCTACTTTTCTCTAGTTATTTGAAAAACTAAAATTCATATCTTAAAAGTAGTGCCAAGGCAGCCATCTTGTCAAAACTCAACCGTAGTCCAAAACAGCCTGTTACCGTAATCTCCGGTTCTTGTTTTTTATTACTGACCTAAATAAAATCACGCAAGAGGGCAGATTTCCATGGTAAAGCTGTGGTAAAACAGGTCGACACGACGCGGCGGCAATCATGCCTGTGGCATGCGGTTTTAATGCGGAGTGGCTACGTTGGAGGCAAACTGCAGGAGCGATTTCGCTTCAGGACAGCCAGGTGTCAAGTTGTCTTCATTAATTATCTAATCTAAATAAGATTAATCTTAAAAAAAAAAAAAAAAAAAACGTAACAGGTGAAAGAATAAAACATTTTTTCGGAAAAAAAATGGAGCTTGTAATAATTGAACACTACGAATTCTGTTAAAACTTGAATCCGCTAAAATTTATTTAAACCATCAGCAAAAGAATATTATTCAAAAGTCAGAAATTAATTCTATATATTGTTTTGCGTTGCAGTAAAAAAATACAGTGCAATTTTAATATCTTTTTAGAAGAATTAACCTAAGTCCGTCTAAGATTGTTATGCACCATTGTTAGGTGGCTTATAATATCATTGACGCATGCTTTGTTTCTGTTAGGCCATTGCGATAGTGAATTAAAATTCCCTTTTACAGTGATCTCATAGAAATAAAGAATACTTCAGTGATATTTTTGGCAACGCAGAAATCGGAGACTGATAGTATTTTTCATATATTGTTCAGACCTAATTAGTTTTTGGTACAATTGAATTCAAGGGCCACTTTACATAAAAGCCAGACAAGTAAAGTTTAGGAAACTTAGCTTAATGCCCTGATCTGCATAAAATTCTATACTTAAAAGTTCAGTTACGTTATCTAGATCTGGATTAGATGAGATGTTGGTGTATTCATTTTAAGGGCTGAGGTGGATTTACCCCCTTTTCTTTCTTTTTATTGTAATAAGATTGTGGATACACCCTAGTGGTACCGTAGCCTCTAAAGCCTATTGTTACAAATCCTAAAATTCAGAAGATGCGATAAACGGCGGAAGGAGATAAAGAGATATAGGAAATTAAAGGAAACATCCATGCCGGTTCTGGGATTCGAACCCTGCTTTAGACGCATCACCTTCGTGTCAGCCGCCGCTTTGACCACAAGATTGTGCCTGAAGTGTTGGATTTACCCTTAATCAGAATAAGCAGTTGTTGATGATCCCTAACTGTGGGAGTTTCACATTGTTCATTTCTTTATTGTATATATCCTTTCACTTTGGGAATTAAAATTTGGAATCCATCTTTAAAAACTGAATTGATCTACATAAAAATTTCTACTTAAAAGTTTAATCTCAGTATCAAAGCTTCGACTCAGATTTCTGTGGACCAGTGTTACTTGGCTAACAATGATATTGATTCTTTCTGTTAGATCATTGTAATAATTAATTTTATTAAGCACAGTTATTGCCTGACATGATAAAAATAAATCATTCTTTCAATGGCATTATTAGTTATCTATAAATAAATGATAACACCTTATTTTGTTTTATTTTTATTTTTGGTACTATACAAGTACAACAAAAAATTATTAGTAATACAGTCAAACATTCCATTTACAAACAGTCAACAACTTGTTTGTATTATATTTATGCATCATTTCATTCAACGCTAACAAATTGAATAACATACATAGTTTTGATAACATAGTAATGAGTAATACATGATATTAAGAAATAGGTAATTCATTAGTTCATAACTGATGTGTTACCCATTAAATATCAGTCTAAAAATAGGTCATTGAATAAAGTTGGTAGAAACAATACAGCTGCTCTAAAAGGGGATGATGTCACTGTTACTCACACAATGTACGTAGATTTTCTTTAGGGTTGTTTTCCTTCTATATTCAACTACTTTGAAGGAAAATATTCTGTTATATTATTGCCTAAATAGTGAGGATGGAATTAACTTCTCCGAATCATAGGCCTTAAGTACTTCTTGATTCCTCCTTTACATCTGGTCCTTGATTGAAGTGATTCTGCAGGGAAAAAAAAAAAGCCATAGAGAAGCTGAAAGTAGAAAGAATCTCGTCTAAACATAAGGTTACAATCATACAAGAAATAAAGAGAAAAAAAAAGTAGGAAATACTAAAAAGAATATTCATAGACATTGAGAAAGAAACTTTACAAGTAATATTTGCAATTAAATTTGATTTACTATGATTCCCATTAGTCGGTTAGCCTGACTTCTTGTAAAGATTGAGTTCCTTTTGACGAATGCATGGATGAGAAAAAGAATAAAAAAGAAACAAGGTAGCGATAGCGATTAGTAAACCAATCAAAATGCTTCGCAACGGCTTCTAATACGTGAATGAAGAAAATTATTCAAAAGTTAGCAAGCTGTTTTTATTGAAAACTGAAAAATTCAAAATCCACCCCAATAGGCTCATGAACACTTAAGAAGGATGAGTAGAGTACAGATTGAGTCACCTTTACGTTAGAATAGACTGCGCCGCCGTGGTCTAGAAAATGCGCGCGCGAGTCTGTTTGCGACTCCATGCTATCTTACCCATTCCTATTTATATGGACTAATCGTCATTCTTAACTCAAATCTTGTTAATAGACTGAATTCAATAACTTTTGAGTAATTTTCTTCATTCACGTAGCAGAAGCCATTGCGAAGCATTGTGATTGGTTTACTAATCGCTATCGCTACCTTGGAGCCCGGTCAGCTAGAGACACAAACTCTACGGCTCTGAACTACTTTTGGAAAGACCTTTTCAATGACACCCTAATCAAGTCTCTAGCCCTCGTAGTTGCTGAGTTGATACTTGTCCACAGACAGACAGACAAACCGGGGATATAAGGCTTCACGGTATCAGAAGCCTAAAAAAGAGAAGCAAACGACCGACAGTTGTAAAAGTGATCAAATAAAGATAATTTGGAATTATTAAAACTATAAGTAATGTCTAAATTCTGCGATTAACTAATTAATTAATAAGACCTAACCTTTTGGTGTCCAATGATAGTGTAATAATCAGCGCCAATAAAGTATAAACTGATACATTAGTTAAAAGTCTACTGATAAAGATGTTCATTTTTATTTTAATAAATATTGTAAGTTTTGTAGAATAAATAAAATAAGTTCAGGGGAAATTTGAATTAGTTCAAAAATTACATAATATCAACCGGGGCAGGTCTTGGTCAACAACATAGTCCTGAGCATAGACATGTTGAACTCTTTGTAAAAACTGCGACATCGAGTTATTGATGACATTTGCCCCATTGTCTTTCCACAACAGTTCATTCAAACGAACTAAACTATCCGAACCACAGTGGAGTATTTGACATAAAAACTTGGCCAACATTATTTTTTCTATTTTATCATTATAAAATGACTTCTAATACGTATTCAAATTCCATTTAACTTAATCAAAGTTTAATTATACATATAAAATAATGAAAATAATTATAAATTATGATAGAATCTTCTAAAATCATTAATATTCGTCGTCTGAAGTGGACTCCGAGTCTTCCAAGTCTTCATGTTCCTCCGATATTATTGGAACTGTTTCTGATGGTAATAGAAGTTAAAAGGCTTCAATTAAGAAGGACTTACTTTTTTTTGTAGAACAGGCCTCAAATTAGATAGCAATGGATCAGAAAAACTTAATAGTAATCTGTTGATGACATCCCAATTGCAGGATATTCTTGAAAATTTTCTCAAGAACACAATTCCCCACCCCCCCCCCCCCCCCCCCCCCCCCCCCAATCCTGGAAAGGACAGAATATATTTTTTTGGTTGACTCCTACTACCATCATAACCCCTCCCATTCCATAATTCTGGGTATGTCTATGCTCAGGACTATGTAGTTGACCAAGACCTGCCCCGGTTGATATTATGTAATTTTTGAACTAATTCAAATTTCCCCTGAACTTATTTTATTTATTCTACAAAACTTACAATATTTATTAAAATAAAAATGAACATCTTTATCAGTAGACTTTTAACTAAACTTTTACTGTCTTTCCAGATATAAGGTTTCGTCTTGTCATGTTGTCTCCGAAATAAGATGATAGATTTCTCAAGAAATCATGAGAATGAAAACCTGTTCAGTACACAGTTTTGATTTCCCATATTATAATCAACGATTATTATTAAACGAACAGACTTTTAAGCTAAGTCCACACTTGGAAACATGTTTCTGGAAATTGTTTGCAAACAGTTTCCTTTGTTTCCCAACAGTTTGCAAACTGTTTGAAAACAGTTTCCAAATCGTTTGAAAACACTGGAAACATGTTTTTAAAAACATGTTTCTACAAGATTGTTTTTCAATGTTTTGCGTACAGACCTGCCAGTCGAGGTAGAGATGTTTGCCGAGGAGGACGAATTAATAGCTTATATCTCCCTACGAAACTAGACACGGAGAGCCTTCAACGTTTTGAGAGAAAATATTTCGGCGATTTCCTTCAAAGCATCGTGCTTTTTAATCCTATTTTTGTGCTCCGAGTAAGCAATGCCCCAAAGTATTCTATGAGACTGAAACTCCTCAATGAGCTGCAGGATCTTCTCCTGCGTCACATTTCAATATAAGAAAACGGATTCAATAAAAAAAAAAAAAAAAGAATAGCGGTTATTCCACGTCAAATCACCCGATGAGTTCACCACACCATCACAGATTTTTATGAAAATTTATTTGCATATAAAGAGTCATAAGATAAGACATTCTGCAAAATATGATCAAATATTTGCGGAGATTTGAATTTTTGAATTTTTTTTTTTTATATTTTCAAACTATATTCAGTTTGAAAATATAGGTTTTACCTGGGTTATTACCTGTTTTAAGTGAGATTTACTGCTTACAGAGCTATGACTAAAGCAAGGGATAACTTGAATTTACTAAATAAATATGCAGTGACAAAGTAATAATTTTTGAATATTTCATTTACGCGATTCGAAAAGAGTATCAACTTTGCGATTTTTTTTTCTAAGCTAAGGAGCAAAACACCATCTTGATTTTTTTCATCAGGTATCTTAGACCTTTTTTAGACTTGGATTAAAATCTCAAATTTTTAAATGTTGTCCCACATGGCCATTTAAATTTTTTCCTAAATGCTTAGATGCTGTCTATTACTAGAAAACTATTAGTCCTAGACTAATTTCGTTGGAATTTTTGGATTCAGCATAAAAAAATACATGGGGAAAGCAAATTTGGTTCCATTTGATTGATTAGGAGATGAGATATTCAAGAAAATACGTCAAAAAAGGGGCGTGGCACAAAAAAGAAAAAAACTTCAAAAATTCATATCTCGGCAAATATTGGACCTAAAAATCCCATATTTTGCAGAATGTCTTATCTTATTTCTCTTTATATATAAATAAATTTTCATAAAAATCTGTGCTGGTGTGGTGAACTCATCGGGTGATTTGACATGGAATGACCCATAGATAAAAATAAAGGAGAAATGAGCAGAGATGTTGTCACAACACATACCAAGGAAGAATGGCTACTGTCCAGGGGAGGGAAATGTTTTACAAACTGTGTTTGCAAACACGTCCAGACATGGAAACTTTGTTTCGTGTTTCGCAATTTCCAATGGGAAACAAGAAACAATGTTTTTTGTTTTCCATTTGAAATGGAAAACAAGAAACACTGTTTTTTTCTCAAAAAAACACGAATTTGTTTGTAAAGTGTTTCCGAGTTGTTTTCAAATTGTTTGCAAACTGTTTACAAACAATTTGCAAACAATTCCGAAACATCTTCAAAAACAAAAAGGAAACAAAAAAAACATGTTTGCAAACAATTTCCAAACAATGTTTCCTGAAAATGTTTCCAAGTGTGGACTTAGCTTGAAAAAGATAATGTAATTACTTAGATTATCGAATAACTATATACTTGGCATTACAGATACAAAATATATTTAAAAAGTTAACGAATACACTGGCGTGCAAAGAAGGGAAGTCGGGAGATTGTAATATCTTTCCCCCCCCCCCCAACATTGCATCCGAAAAATAGAAGAAATCAAGAAATTTTATTCGTTTTTTTTTTTGGTTGGAAGGATTCTGAATGAAATTGATAACCGAACCCCACCTCATTCAGAATTCTCTGTGTACCCTAATGGAGGCTAAGCTAGACAGGGACGTCTCAAGAACGTTTCCGGCCATTTTCTCAAAGATTGCCTAATTATTATTAATACAGACCTTTATCATTCACTACAGTTCACTGGACTTTCGAACTATAAAACAGGAATACGTGGAGTGACACTGCGGAGTGGGTACCTTAACGTGATCATCATACATTAGTTGCTCAACCTTTTTCTATAAACAAAGAACAAATAAACAAATACATAAATAAATAAATGATTCTGAAGTAGACGTACGATTAGCTTCATAATATATTTGAAAGTTATAGTTTGCTATTAGTTTCATATGAGTGTTAATAAATAATGGGCTTAATGATAATCTGACAATAATGGGTTATTAGTGTAGCGGTATATTATGACTGTTCCTTTCATAATACAAAAAACAAATAGTAAAGGAAAGCCATTCTAATTCATACAACCTGTTTGATAACGGCTAAGTTTTTTAAGCCCCTTGGTTGTCCAGAAAGAGTTAGGGTCTGTTTGCTGCCTTACTTCTTGTTGTTTACTATCAGTGTTTTTAAGCAAATAGTGTTGATATCGTTTGGTATCAGAAGGATCAATAACACAAAGAAATCGGATGGCACTACTTCTCATCTGCTGATGGGACCAGTCAGAATTAGGTATACCTTGTAGAAACGGAAGGAAAAAAAAGCTCTTCAATAAAAACAAATAATTTGGCTTACAAAAAAATCCCCACATAAGTTAATAAATTAGAATCATGTTTATAGTACAGTTCTAATGAAAACTGAATGGTTTTATTATATACGACCATTTTCCTAAACTATCTGGGAGCTTTCAGAACAGAGAATTGATCTTTATAAAACTTACACAAGCTTAGGTGTTGCTTATCATAAAAATTTGTTACTATTATTTATAAACCGTGGCAAATAATCTCTGGGATATTCTGTACATTCATATTCATTTAATCATAAAATTTCCAAATTTTGACTTAATTTACAATCTGACTGTTGCTTGGTTACTGACAATCCTAATGAATAATTCTCAATTTAAATAACAAAACATAAAAGAATGATTGTTTTATCAAGTAAGTTGGCTTAAATATTACCTCTTTGTCAGGGAAATCATTAAGCTAATCAGTCTACTATTTCCTGTGCAGATTATACATTTGAATGCTTAAATAAATGCATAATATTGCATAAATGATATAATTATTCATAATTTCATACAAAAAATGCTGAATGATAAACATTTAACCATAACAAAATAAACAAAGCAAAAAATGAATTGTAATTTCGCTCTTCTTGATTTTTGTAGAGAAGAATTTCAATGATTTGTAGCATGATAAGGAACCATAAGCTATGACTTCACGATATCTATTATATGATTATCATAAGAATAGAAAGTATTACAAATAACAAAAAAGTTATCGAACTCTCAGGTGAAAACTTTCAGAAATTTCACTACTATTCGTTGGTTGGGAAGTAGTGGTAAATATACATCCATTTTATATTAATTCTGGCTTGTGAATGATATATTTGGAAGTTTGAGAAATCGTATGTGTTGTTTCAGATGATATCGACTGATACCAGTGTCTCTGTAATGGAACTGTTCTTGCAATTGTAAAGTTGCACGAAATTCAACATTCCTTGGTCTAAAAACATTGGCAAATTTCATGAACTTATATAATTGGCTAAGTTTGTCTGTCTGTAACTCGATATAATTAAGCTATTAAGATAGATCCAACGGTTCTCAATGGTACCACTGAATCTAGGGTACTCAAATTGGATGAAATATTATTATAGTTCATTTTGTCATTCAATGTTGTTTCCATGAAATTTTATCCTTGGGAACTGACCTAGACAACTGAAATTCCAACAAAACATATGTTCAAAACCAAATAATTTTGATACCACTGCACCCATTTTAATGAAATTTGGCATACTTACTCAGTTGTTTACGCTGATTTTGAAACTCAAAACCATTTGCCGTAGAAGCTTCGTTCACAAGTTAGCACAGTATTTAGATTACAATACAAAGGTGAGTTTTAAATGCCTTTCGGCGTTATGGGTCAAAAATAATAATTATTCCATTCTTACTTTTAGTAAAATTTATTTACAAGGACAAACTTTAGATATGGTTGGTATTTATTTACCAGAGCCTGTTTTTTTAGTCATGGACAGTTATATGTTGCTATTTCTCGAGCACGACGTGCTTGCGACGTCAAAATCAAAATTCTTGACCGAATGGATCAAGGACATCTGATAGAAGGATCTGATGCTGTTTTTACAAAAAAAATGTAGTTTATAAGGAGATATTTACTTTATAGTTGATAGTTGATAATAAAATCATTTTTCATATTTTTTTTTATGCCTGTCGTCCGACAGGCTTTGCTGCTCGTATCAATATAAAGTTTTTAATGAGAAATCAGGATTATTTACAGAAACGCATCTTGTTTTCTGTGACATTTCTGCCTATTCTGAAGTCTGAGAGCACTTGGATAACTCTTGAAATATTTTGAGATTAGATACGGTTAATGCTTAATTAAATGGTGTGATAAACGTCTATTTTTTTTTCCGTGCATTCAGTGAAGTTACTTCGATGTAGATTTATAATTGATACCATCATTTGGTCGTTTCCTTTGAACTGCAATGTCAAAAAAAAATATATATGGCAATTTATGAGACAGAAGAAGTACATCGAAGACCATTCCTAAGTAGTCCAAATATCACATTTATATGCAGTTGACAGTTATGTAATCCTAACTGCCAGATGCTTTCGAATTTTAAGCCCAATAACTTCGCTTCTGAGCTAGCAGCAGTTTCAGAATGAAATGTCTCAAGCCAAATGATATCTTTCAAATTGTTGATGAGAAATCTTGTGTAGACACTTCAGAATCTATCTCCCATACCTCTTATTACATTGAACATTGAACTGCTTTGCAAACAAGGCGACTGGATGCAAAAGCAATGATCTAATTTATCGTTCGAAGATATAAGGTGCCTGTACTCAATATGGCCTGATCACGTTATCTCCGTTAGTAAGCGAGTGAATCGAAAAGATGGTGCCATTTGTATCTTAGAAACGTGCGCCCGACTTGACTGATGCAATCCCACGCCACAGCTAGTGCGCAAATATCTTTTAAAAGAGGTGGTTGCGCGCATGTGTTTACTTAAAGTAGCCGCATCTAATTTTGTGCGAGTAAGTATCTGTTTTTAATAATTAGAGTTGGTCGGAAAAATGATAGTGTATCTGTAGATAGCATATTGAGCCTGCTTTTTGATGACTCAAACACGTTTTATTATTTTTACTCTTTAAGAAGAAATGTATTTTAGTGTTAGGGGTCTCAATATGGCCTAAGTGGATTTGTTTTCCTGTTTTTACAATCAGGATTCAGAGCTACAGGTTTATATCTCTACGATCCGAACGCAATTGTTGAAGAAGCCTTCAAACCAAGTACCATGTCCTGAACAAGCACAATCTCAGGTTACATCTTCTCCACAGCCTGGAGCAAGTTTATCAACTCGCAAGTGCACAAGAGCAAATGTCATGCCCTCGGATGAGACTGATATTCTACCCAATATGGCCTAAATGCCGTTTTTGTTTGTGAGCTAATTAATCCATTCTCTAATTAAAAATATCCTTTCAAACTTGTATCTTTGCTTGCCAATAAATTGCTCTCTCAGATCCATTCATTGAAAGTATCATTAATTAAGTTTTCTGCATTAACAAGCTTAATAAAAACTTAAAGCTTAGATAGGCCGTATAGGATGTACAGTCGAACCTGTCTACCTCGAATCTCACGGGAAAGGAAAAAAATTCGAGATACAGAGGTTTCGAGTTATAGAGGTTTTAAATGCGATCAATTAAAAAACGTTTTAATTGCTTTTGTTGTAGAAAAATACAGTGGTATGATCGCAGATTAATTATACATACATCCATAACACTTTCTTTGTTTCTAAATTCCGGAATTCCAAGAAACATCCTTCCCCAACCTGTTGTTGAAGAAGGATGGTCTTTGGGCATCGATTTCTGTAATTTACACTATCCTAAATTCGAGATAAAGAGGTTTTGAAGGAATTTTTTTTGAAATAAACATGGAAAATACATTGACTTTAGATTGTAAATGTAGGGAATTTCAGAAATTTCGAGATATAGAGGTTTTCGAGATAAACAGGTTCGAGATAGACAGCTTCGATTGTAGTTATCTTATTTAGTCTACAGAGTGAGTCTTGTTGTGTTTTATCTGAAAAGAATGATATCTGGAAGCAGAACAAAAATACTATTGAACCTGTGGAGGAAATATACTGATGATCTGGACAAGAGTAATGCCCTATGGATTTACAATGTTCCATACTTTCGACAGAGAAAAAACTATGGTTGCTCAGAGATTAACTTAAAGTAAATTTTTTGAGCTGCAATAGATTCAAGACCTTCTTCACACACACACACATCCTACCCAGGTTCCAGCCTCCAGGCCGGGTCGGAACAGAAGCTCTGTCCCGAGAATTTCAAGGGAGAAGATACTGAGGTGCATTCCCAGCGCTATCCCTCAGGACGTCATTACGGAATGACGTCAGACCGAAGAGAAAGTGAAGAAGAGGCTGACAACACAGGAAAGGAAATTTGAAACATCCATGCTCTCGACGGGATTTGAACCCGGGTACCGGCACACCGGCCTTAGTCCGCGCGACCACGCCGACACGGCTAAGACCTTCTTCAGATTGGCGATATTTCTAAACAAATGGTCAAGAGATTATAATTTGATTGAACATAAATGAAAAGGCAAAATTTGATTCGTTAATCACTATCTGCATCAGTCAATGAATGAATAAGTTGCTGTAATGTAAGTAATCTGCTTTAAAAATAGCGAATCTTAAGCATCCATTTGATGCACTGCATTTCGTTGTAATTGTTATCTAATTGTCGAGAAAGTTATATCCTCTTTTGCAGTCTACAACCTTCCCGCTGGATACCTATTTGAATATTAATTTGCATAATTCGTAAATGACTTCGATTATCCATAACTTTATACATTGTTCTAAGAATTATAAAATAATGAACTTGTATAACGAATGATTTGACTGTAATAATATCAAATTATATTTTTGTTACTGAAAAGAATTGAAAGTATCTCAATGAAGATCGAATAATTAAGAAAAAAAAAAAGCGATATTCCTGAATTATGATCTTATAGCATTTGACTCTTAATCTGTAGACACTGAAACAGATGAATCGGCTTCCTAGGATATAATCCAACAGTCCAACGTCTTTCGTTAATAACGTGTTTTTATTGACAGTAACGTCATTTTGTTTGAAACACCTACCACCTAAAACCAATAAGCTATGCTTCAATGCCTTTAAGTTGATTGATTGATTGTCATATCTTCAGAGCAAGCTACTAAATGTGCAACACGTATACATGAGTACAACATATAAAATTATACTTGGCTACCTAATTTTTCAGAAATCTCGTAACATCCATTATATACTGTATAATTTTATTCCAATGTTACGATTCCGTTATTGCACTGTTTTTTGAATCCCAATAGTGTACTTAAAAAAAAAAATAGATATAGCGATTGCGTTTCTGAAAGTCATAAACTGACAGCAAATCGAACATCTTAAATAGTAATTATCCCTTTAAGCCAAAAAAATAAATAAAATACAATAAAAAGAAGGTAAAAAGATTACTAACCTATGTTGTTGCAGTGAGGAGGTTCTATTTCAACTGGTGGCGGATTCGATTTCTTAGGTTTAAATTTATTGTGATAATAAGTAGCAAGACGCTGTTCATACCAACTCGGCACTTGGGAATTTTTTTTTCTTAAATTGTTCAGTGGGCCTTTGGAAGTTTCAGGAAGTTGGAGACATTGTGTAATTACTTTCCCTCTTCTGCTTGTTAAAGAGGAATCCCTTCGTGCAAGGGATTCTATTTTCGCATTACTTGATCCCTTTTTCACAGGTAATGTAGACCTATCTAAACTCAGTGCTTCTGACGAACATTGAGGATACAGGGTGGGTTTATTCTCCTGGAGATTAGGTTCAAAAGTTTTCCAGTTATCCTCTACTGTATCATAAGAGGAACACAAAGACACCTCAGATAACGACTCGGCTTTATTAAATTGCTTGTTACTTTTCACTTGAAACCTAGATTTGGGTGGTTGTGTTGAGCTACTGAACTGTTTTGCTTGATAAGGTCTGATGCATTTAATGTTGGTATTAGAAGGAGGTAAAAAGCACTGCGCATGCCTGTGGGAATTGCTTTTAGTATTTGATTTATCTTCTTTTGTAGTTGAAGGTTTAACACGAGAAAAGCACTTTTCTCTGGCATAATTATTTTTTTGTAAAGATACATGATTATTTGTTTCCAAAGCACTTGTAAATTTTGGCGAAGCATTTGTTGTTGAAGGATGTTGGACATTGTCGTGCATTGATCTTCTTAATGGACAATATTCTGAATATCCGTTTCCCAATGTTGTGCGTTCTTTGCGCGCTAATTTTAGAAGGGAAGATATTTTCTTTTTATTACTTCTTAAATTACTTTTCTCTTCTTCCAAACGTGACATTGCGGCCTTTAAATTTTCTTCCTCTGAATTGCAAGATCCAATTTCATTTTGTCTTTTACTACAAAAACTAGAGAGAGCTCTTTTATTTATTGATGTCGGAGAGACGGATATTCTATTAGAACTGTTTTGAATCTCTTGCTTTTGAACATAATTTGATGAAATTCTCCTTGTTTCACCATCTGTGCAAACTCTCCCTTCCGAAGTTTGATTTTCTTCATAAAAACTGGATTCTATGCGTTTCTTAACAATATCCTGATCCTCACGGAACGAGCAACTTCTGTATGGTCCGTATAGAAAGTTTAGATCAGAAGGCTGTTTTAACATTGTGTGACTTTGAAAACTTTCATTTCTCATTAAGGATTCACGAGATTTTCCACAGATATCTTGAGCCATCTGAAGCCCAGGATCTTCTTGAAACAATGTACTTTTCCTTGATTGATCATTTGAGAAACAATAGGAATCGTCGCTCGTTTTTTTCTGAGAATAGGAATCGAGAAATGTAACTTTTGGAATGTTCATTTTCTTTTGGAGCTCCTCTGCTTCTTCTAGAATTTTCTTACAAAGCCGTGGTTGGATATTTTCCACATATTTCTCGGATGGTACGTCCTCCGAGTAGCTCTGTTTTTTTGAATCCACAGATTTTCGAGTCCTCGACATTACGCTAATTCTCTTTTCTGTAATTACGTTTATTGCATTTGTAGCTTTGTTATTATTTGCTTGACTTTTTGACACAGTGTTTTTCAGTCCCTTGCTTTTAGTTTGCTTGGCTACAGGTTTCTTCTTCATCTTTGTGTCTGGCTTTTCATTCGTAGTTTTAGACGAGTTCCGATTGTCTTTGTCTGGCAAGGTTTTGGGTTCTTCTGGATCTTTAGTTTTTGTTTTAGGATTTCGTTTCTTTGCTGATCCTTTACTTTTCCCTTTGGTATTTGTTTTTTTGGGGAGTTCTTTCGGTTTCGCGGCTTGTATCTTAGATGGCTCCACCTTCTTTGATTTTGACTGGGAGCTTGGTTTTTTCCGATTTTTATTTGATGGGAAACCTGGATTCTTATTTGATTTGGACTTATCCTTAACATTTGGACTTGTTTTTGTAGCAGGATCTTTTTTCTTAGCTTTTGCAGAATTCTTACTTTTGGATAGTCGTTCATTTCTAGCAGACTTCTTCACTGATTCCTCTTTATAGGTTTTACTTGTAGGAGAATCGCTTCCAGAAGCAAGCCGATCAGATGATACTGTTTTATCACCACTATTTGTTGTCGTGTTGCTTGACTCAGAGATATTTGTCAGTGGCAAAGAATGAGGTAATTCTTTTTCTACTTTAAAACTGCTATATCCTAAACTTTCTGTTGATCTTTCTGCTTCATCACATACTGTAGGAGAAATCACGTAATCACAAATTACATTGTTTGGGGAAATCAAGGTTTCATCTTCCATTTTACTCATGCTGTATTCTTCCGAAGGAAAGTCTTTTTGTAGATCTTTCAAATAAGAACATTCAGTAAACAAATCATCTATTCCATCATGCAGTCCATTTTCTTGATATTTTATATTGATGTCTTTTAACTGAGGAGCTATTTGAAATGAACTTATATCCTCTTCAGATTTATCCATTTGAAGGATATCAGGTTTCTCTGTTCTCGATTTTCTGTTAAATAGGTTTTCTCTATTTTTTCGTAGCGGCTTAGCAATAGATTGCTTTTCTTGGTGAAATACAATAAAACTTTTATTATTTTTCCCTGAATATTCTTTTAGCTTGGAATTTTTGGAGTTACTAGAAGATTTTTTCGATGCTGATTTCGTTGTTGATAAATCAGAATATTGTTGAAGCCCCACTTCGGCAATTACACTGGATCCAGTGATTAATTTATTCTTTCTATTTTCAATTTGCTTTTGATTCATTTTCTCAGCCATTTTCAGAAAGACTTCTCGATTAGATATGCATCTTCCTGGAGGAGACGAAAACATGTCAGTGCTAGACAGTGGTGAAATACCGTCATTCACTGTCTTTTGGGAGATTCCGGCTTCTGATAAAGTGTCGTCAAAACAGTCCAGATATTCGGAATAGATCTTGTGATGTCTGCAGTTAGGGTTCATACTTGAAGTTCTTCCTGAATGAATTTGGTTAGAAGTTCTCGATGTTTTCGTTGTCTTCTTTTTTACTTTATTTGTTAAATCTCCTTTTTTTCGTACATCCGTTTTTTCAATGTTGTCGAGATCTCTAGTTTTAGGAGAAACAGATGAAGTGGAATTAATAATGTTTTCTAACCACATGGATAAGGACTGAGCTGAATCTTCAATTCTGTTAGATGGTTTTTTGGAAATTCTCCAAGAAACAACATCACTGGCTTTATTGGGAGGCCCTGTCTTCCATTCGCATGGATATTTCATTGTAAAATCAGCTGGAAGAGAACCAGTCATTCTTTTGGATCCTGTAGATTGATAGTTCCTGCCTTCTACCTTACTTACTTGTTTTCTGTGTAGATCCTTTCTTTGTTTTCGTTTTGGGAATGTCTTTTTCTTTATTCTCAGTTTGACTGACACCTGAGATATGTCTGATTCCTGAGAATGCTTCTGAAAAAGATCTATTTGACTAATCTTTCTTTTTAGAGGAACTGTTTTCTTCTTTGAACCTTTAGCCTGACCATCTAGTCGTTCTTGCTCTAGAAGTGAATGGGTTCTATATAGAGATGTTTCAGGCAGGGCTTTTAAAATATTTTTTATTCTGGAGGCTCGTTCTCGTGCTATATCTTCTGTTGTCCTTTTCTTCATTTTTGATTTGGATCTTTTAAATTGTTCATTTTCAGTTTCAAGGTCTATGTCTGGTAATAACATTGGCAGGGTATGTGGATTTGCAACAGTCGCGAAAACACTGAAAAGAGACGTTTTTCCTCCTGCAGGAGAGATCATTGAGTTAGAATTCCATCCGTAGTTTTCGTCATCTTCTTTTGTATCTCTTTTTGTTGATAAAACGTGATGATTGGAAAAGCCTTCGTTTCTTTGGAATCTGAAAAAAAAAGAAGTTTGCAGTTATTAAGAATATTGAATTCTTGATGTTTTTGTAATAAGCTAAAAATTGTTATTATATTTGAAATGATCGAAACATATCTCATTGTAAAGCAAAAATGGAAGCATTCTTTAACTATTACAGAAACTTGTTTCAAAAATAATGAATTTAGTAGAATAAACAATGAAGTTAAATTTAAGCCCGAAGTATCAAGGATAAAACAATCTAAAAATTACAAAAAATACTTTAACACTAAACAAAAACAAAACATAAAACCCCGACATAGTTACTCTTATTTTACTCTTATCTTCTTAAATATTTTGTAATATCTATTGGATTGCTTAAATTGTATTTTTCCAGATAACATTAAGAGGAGGCATTCTAGAAAAAAAAATGAATTACATTCATTTTGCAAATATCTAATAATCTATAAATTAAGACTCTGCTCATTCATTTCCTCTGTTTAATAACTGCAGAAAGTAATTGTTTAACAGGTGACGGAACTTCTTTATTATTATTTTAAAGATTAATGTAATAAATTTATTTCACTGTCATTATAAGATCTCAGATTTCACGAAACAAATAAATAACCGCAATATAGTGAATTCATTGCTCATTGTATTTCGTGAATTGCTCTAAGTAATACAATCAAAGAAGAATTACGAGTTTTATTTTAAAAACTTAAAAACTTAAAAACGAGGGACTGCATTACCCCGCTTGATGTAAATGGATAAGTGTATTTAATATATTGGTAAATCAGTGTAAGGCAGTTGACTCAGAAGTTTATTTCATTTAAAAAAAAAGCTTAAGTTAACATATTTTAGCTGGTTGAACTACAATACCAGCCGAGGCCTTAAGGGCATCTAGCACCCATAAAAGATTTAGCTCAAAAGGTCAAAATTTACGGCACTTATCCATGTCACAACTTTGTGGTTATGCCCCATTTCCTAAAATCCCGCCCCCCAAAAAGCCAATAAACAGATTTCGACTTTTTTGTTACTTATTTCTAGTTAAACCAATGCCCTAAAAGCTCTAAAACGTTTGTGGCAAAAGCTCTAAAAACAACGTGAATGTAAGGGTTTGAAGATAGGAAAAACATCAAAAAGTGGAAATTTCTATCGGCCGTCATTTTGAAACGGGTGATTGGTTGAAATACAATACCAGCCGAGGGTTTATGCACTTTAGGAAGAAGCCTCAGAGTGGGGAATGTGCAAACTTTTCATGCAACATATTTTTTGATAATATTCAGAAAACTATAGATCATTTTTTTTCTTTTTTACTTCTTTATTTATGACTCGCAGCAAAGCCTGTCGGCTGACAGGCATAAAAAATCATTTTATTATCAACTACAGTACAACCTCGTTAAGTCGTCACCCGGATAAGTCGTCACTCCATTTAAGTCGTCGTTTTCCTTTGGTCCCGACAAAGTCTCATAGACAATAATGTAAAATAACCCTCTTTTACTCGTCAACAAATTTAATTCTACTCCGGATAACTCGTCACCCTCAAAACTGGCGAAAAGCATCTTTATTCTCAATTTTGCCTGCTATCTTTTCAGCCCCGCCTCTTCACTCTAAGAAAGCCTAGCCTTTAAGGGGAATTTTCACATGGGAATTTCACTTGGGAAATTACACACTTCTCGCCGCAACTCTTTGTCAAGCCGCTACTGAGTGTTTGCTTCTTGTTTTTCTTGGCCGCTACTGACTTGTGTGATTTCATTTCATAGCGAGTAAGCTCCGCTATAAGGGCTATTTTTTCCCTTGCAATTTCGTGGTTTGATTACATTTGTAACATGTCAGGGAAACGAAAACTTACCTCGTTATCTTTTAAGGAAAAAAAAAGACTTAATTGCACTTTTTGAAAAATCAAATGTTTCTAAAACAGTTTTTGCCAAAGAACACCATATTCCCAGGACTACATTAAACGATATTCTTTCATTGAAACAAGTAATTGAAGAAGCTGACTGCAAAGACAAAAGAAAGAGAATGAGGAAATCGAAGTTTGACGAGGAGGTTTTAGTTCGATGGCTAAAATATGCCAGATCGCAAAATGTGCCGATTTCAGCCATGATTCTCAAAGAAAAAGCTAAGGAGTTGAACATGGAAGATTTCGGCGGATGGAACGTTTCAAAGACAGACATTGCCTTTCTTTTAAAACGATTTGCGGAGAAGCAGCAGCTGTTGATGGTGATGCTATAGAAGAATGGAAGAACAATGTTCTCAAGGACATTTTATCTAGGTTTGATGCATCAAATATTTTTAATCTGGATGAAACAGGCTTATTTTACTGTCTTTTGCCTGATAAAACTCTGTCATTTAAGCAGAGCCGTTTCTAGGTGTTCTGCCACCCTAGGCGAGAACTGAAAAATGCCACCCCCTTCCTTCCAAATGCCGCCCCCACCAAAAAAAAAAAAAAAAAACGACAATCCTATTTTAACAACCAAAAAATAACGAATCCGTCCTTCGGTCGCCCTAAAATCTTGCCGCCCTAGGCGGCCGCCTAGTCTTGCCTAATGGTAGAAACGGCCCTGCATTTAAGGGTGATAGTGCACTTCTGGAAAAGCAAGCAAACAACGCCTGATACTTCTGCTTGGAGCTAATATGAGTGGAAATGAGAAACTTAAACCACTTAAACCTAATTATTATTCCAGTAATCAGCACCTTCATCAATCAACACTGTTGGATTATTTTTAAGCCAGTAAAAGAAAAGAAAATGTGGTAAGTAAAAAGTGGTGGTTTTTTTTTATATTTTATTTTCCACTCATTCATTTGCATGTATTGATTTCTGAAAATCTTGTTTTTCTCTCCGAATCCTACAGCAATTCATGAAAATATTGTAGTTCAGTAGTCTTTTTTTTTTTTCCCAAAAATGCCTACTCCGCTTAAGTCGTCACTCCGCTTAAGTCGTCAAAAATGTTCGGTCCCTTGAGTGACGACTTAACGAGGTTTTACTGTATCAAGTATAAAGTAAATGTAATCTAAATACTGTGCTAACTTGTGAGCGAAGCTTCTAAGGCAAAAATGGTTTTGAGTTTCGAAATCAGCGTAAACAACTGAGTAAGTATGCCAAATTTCATTAACATGGATGCAGTGGTAACAAAATTATTTGGTTTTGAACATATGTTTTGTTAGAATTTCAGTTGTCGAGGTCAGTTCCCAAGAATAAATTTTCATAGAAACAACATGGAATGACACAATGAACTAATATTTTCATCCAATTTCAGTACTTTAGATTCAATGGTACCATTGAGAACTGTTAGTTCTATCTTAATAGGTTAATTATATCGAGTTACAAACAGACAGACAGACGAACTTAGCCAATTTATATATATATATATACATATATATATATATATA
>JAFIDM010009631.1:144346673-144358685 GCA_023159025.1 Thereuonema tuberculata | reverse complement strand
TGATGATTTGATTTGAATTTTTTTTTTTTTTTTAATGTTTATCAGACCTATTTAGGTGTATTTCTTACCTGTACACCTGTAATATAGGTTCTGAGAGTTTAATCTAAAGGATCATTTTCCGCCCAAAAAGAAAAACGAAATACCAACCATATCTAAAGTTTAATTTATCTAAAGAATAATTATTATTTTTGACTCATAACGCCGAAAGGCATTTAAAACTCACCTTTGTATAATCTAAATACTGCGCTAACTTGTGAACTAAGCTTTTACGGCAAAAATGGTTTTGAGTTTCGAAATCAGCGTAAACAACTGAGTAAGTATGCCAAATTTCATTAACATGGATGCAGTGGTAACAAAATTATTTGGTTTTGAACGTATGTTTTGTTATAATTTCATTTAAAATTTCATGGAACCAACATGGAATGACAAAATGAACTAATATTTTATCCAATTTGAGTACCCCTGATTCAATGGTACCATTGAGAACCTTGGATCTATCTTAATAGCTTAATTATATCGAGTTACAGATAGACGGACAGACAGACAGGCGAACTTGGCCAATTATGTAAGTTGATGGTTTGACAGTGATGATAGTTTCTTTATAAAGTAAATTACTAAGGTGAAAGTTAGCCATGTTATCGTAATCACATTTGTCCATAAGAACTATAGAATAGCCTTTATCAACATTATTATTGTAACTTATTATTATTTTTAAATTCTTTAATTATGCTTGTAATGGGGATAATATTGAGTTTGTATAGTAATCTTTTTTATGGATAACATTTTTGCTAGTGTCTGGTATTGAATAACTTTTATTAAGTTTAGTTGATTTCAACTTAGCAATTTCTTTAGAATATACGATTTGCTGTTAATATTACCTTTGTTTTGCTGCTTTGGCAGAATTCGAAGATTTAGTAGTGAACTGTTTCTTCATTGTTTTGGAAAAGCCTTTCGATGGAAAAGTAGGTTCGTATTTCAGAAACCCAACATTTACATCAGGAGGAAGTAACAGCATTCCACCCTCAGACAACTGTTGGAATAAAAATCAAATATTAGTAGCAGTTCAACCAACAAACCTTAAATCAATAAAATACTATGTTGAAATGCCGTGATTGGTCAGTTTATTGGATGCACCACCTCTCGCAGAAGATGATTAACCTTGTTATTTGGAATCATTTTTTCTGTATTACTTTATTACTTTTGTAATTGTTAAACTTTTTTTGCTAAAATGCATTGAACATTAAATTTTTACTTTTCTATAAAGAAAAGAAAAAGCGTAAATAAAATTATATATATTTCAAACTTAGTATAGTAAAAAAAAATATAGTTTAAAATGATAAATTACATAATAAATTACATTGAGTGAGAAGAAACAACAATAAACAGAAAATGTAAATAAACAATAAAGCCTTCTATATAAATCCTGTAATATCACAATGGAGTAAAAACAGTCACATTTCTTCTTAGCAATAGCTTTTAAAAATGACAATTCACATTCGGTAGATATTACTGTGGGCTATCCATTGGTTGCTTTATCACATAACACAGAATCGAAATCAATCTTTCAAAGCATAAAATATCGAGAGATCTCGATTCGACTTCCTATTGATGCTACATATAAAATCAAACTAGTGTTTCTTTTCCTTTATAAAGTATTAAGAATGAGGTAATAAAACCGTTCTATATGAGGTGGATGATAAATTCATCATTTTTAATGATAAAACATAAATGCACAAAAATGTGTATCTTTAAACAATTAAGCTTCTGAAGGTACAATGTAGTATTTCGATGATTAAAAAAGAGGAGGAAGCTAGAAGGATAATGGGACTGTGAATCAGTTCTGGAATGTTTTATCTGTTTTATCTATGTTTTATCCTTTGATGAATCTGTTTAAATCACAATCTAAATAATACAGAATTGGAAGGGATAGTGTTAAGCTTAAGCATTACAGATATGTTCAAATGGAGTCCGTGCATTGCAGAGAGACTGGCACTAAAGCAGGAACTGCCATCAACCAATATATGATAGTGAAGATATGATAAGAGTTAAATAGGACACTGCTGCAATTAAATGCATTTCAGAATCCCAAACTTCTCTGTAACTATTTAGCTAATTTACAAATTACTAATTTTTAAAAAGTAAATATACATCACCTTTGTGTTTTCATTAGGTTCAGTATTACATTCAACTCCTTCACTCTTTCGGGCAAGACAAAAGAACTTCAGAACAGCTTGGCGGAATTGTTTCCTTAGAGATAAATCTTCACTGATACTCAGGGACCACTGACGATGAATTTCTTGAGTAATGGATTTAGGTAAATCAGAAACACATAGCTTTTTCCCAGTTACTAGCTGCTTCACTGTATCAATCTGACCTCGATGGAGCAGTGACCAAATGGACCTAATTAATTCTGGAGTACTACTTGTATTATGATCAATACAGTAGTGTTTCTTGCTGCCACTTTCATTCAACTAAAAATAAATATATGCTATCATTAAGTGCACTGAAAGTGAATAATATTGATATTTATCTTACGGACAGAGTCCTTATTTACATAGACATTCTTTCGATATTAACACCGAGTTTGGAAAATCAGGCTTTAATTAAAAATGTACGTAGATTGTTGACTTACCCTGTATTCTTCAACAGATCTATCAATGATTAATTCAGATATTAAAGAATCAGGGTACATAAGACACGGTTCAGGAGATGTGCTGACGTACAAATCATAACACTAGAAAATATTAAAATATTGTTATAATGAAACGACAAAATTAAGTTACGATATTTACGAACAAAGAAAAAATTCTATTAATATTCATAAGCCTTTTTTGACATAGATATTATTGACATTAAAAATCAATTAATAAATTGACTCTATAATGGGATGTTGGATTGTATGAATTTAAAAGGAATTTACTCTTACTTCAAACTAAAAGGGAATCTGTAAGAAAAGATTGTAAAACAAATATAGGTCTACCAGTTTGCGTAAAAGTGGTGAGAATGATCTGAAAATATCTACTATATCGAAAATGTAACAGTTTCGTTGTCCTATCCCTGAAGTTATTATATTGGTTGTATAGGATTAGGCCTACTATATCATTAGGATTAATAAAGCATTGAGATAATAATAAAACGAGTAATCACATAACACAAGCTGTGCTTCCTACTATGTTTAAGGTAGGGGAGACCGGGGTCAGTTGGCATAAGGGGCTAGTTGGCACACAGCTTCTATTTCCTGCCACCACGTAGCTAGAGCGCTGACATCTTGATAGTGGTAAGTGCATGTAAAGGTGCACCATCCACTGTGACTTTAGTTTGCTTGGAAGCGTCACGAAGGAAGTGATCCCTGTTTCATCGTTTTTCTGACTGGTGAGTAAATTTTTTCACCGTAAATTTTTTTGTTCTGGTGAACATGTAGATCGAATTAAAGTACTGCTGATGGCGGTCCTCGAAAGAGTGGATAACTGTGGTTGCATGCATGTATCATAATCTTTTGTTTCTGATGTTTGGGATTGTGTGGTATCCATTTTATTTTGGAAATCCTGTGGGGCTAGTTGACATAGTTAGGTAGGGGTCAGTTGGCATAGCTATGACAAATGGTAAAAAAGGGGAAAAACTGGAGATGGCCAGACGAGGAAGACTAAATTTGGTTCGACCAAACTAAAGTTCTGCGAAAATTGAACCCATCTGTTCAAATAACTCCTACATTTGTGTTTGATATCAAACAATAACTATAAGTAGCTAAGAATTCATTGTTTGTTCATACATTTAATTTAATTTGTCATACAGTTGTTGTTTTTTTTTGTTCAAGTATTATTAAAATAAAATTTTTGATAAAATAAAATGTTTTTCTCGAAAATTGCTGTGTTCTGCTCAAGTACCCCTATCCATGGCACGTTATGCCAACTCGCCCCTAGGGGTATGCCAACTAGCCCCGCACCCGGGGTAAGTTGGCATAGTTGCAAGCTTTTAGAAAAAGTGTTTTTGGGGTTACCAAAAAACGGATTTAATTAATGGGTCCTACATAATTTTGTAGTCAAGAAGATAAGCTATCCGCCGCATTCACCAGAATCACCCTAAGTATTGCACAAAAAAATAGAAAAATCAAAAACCAAAATCTATGCCAACTAGCCCCGGTCTCCCCTAATCAAAAATTGTCTAGCATGAGTTATCATTCATATATAACAACAATAACAGACAACATGTGGGGAAGTGGGAAGGAGAATGGAGGAATCTAAATGCCCTCCTAGAGGAACGTAAGCATGCTAAATGGGAGAGATTTGGAGAATATGCAGCAACTTCTTAAGGATGACGTCCATCTGTAAATATTGATCGGTCAAACGAGTTTTATGCTCCATATACAAATTATGTATTTTTATAATATTCATTTCACATTATTCTTAAATTTACATTGAATAGAATTGAAACTGCTGCGATGACTTCGTAATAACTTTATAATACACTCAGAGGAAGAAGTAGGAGAAAAATTCAGAGAAATGTTTTTACAGATGAAGTAATGATACAGATGAAGTAATGATCAACAATTGAGTCTTATCCGGGATTCGTTCATCAATTTATTCTGTTTTCCTACGAATGGGTGAAGCCTACACAAGTTTACTATTCCCTTGTAAGTCTAAACATTCCATCGTTTGAAAGAGACTTAAAGAGTTATTAAATTAAAGCATTACAATAAAGTTTTTTTTTTTTCTTTTTAATAAATAAAAGACGAAGTTATTGCCTGACTTACATTATATTCATCTTCGTCATCCACTAATTCTACCCTAGGAGTATCCGGGATTCGTTTGGTGTAATGGCCGTGATGTTTAAGTAACTTTAAACCTGTTTCTTGGCAAACCTAAAACACAAACAACAACAATAATTTTTTTTTTATTTATTTTCTTAATTATTTCAAAGTACATTTCAGTCCCGTTAGGAATAAAAATCCCTAACAATCGGGTTCTGAAATTAAATAGTTTTACAAAAACACAATATATAAAAAATACATAATAAAAAAGTGTAGTTAATAGATAATATTAATGTAGATTGTATAATGAAATCTTTAAAAGTTTTAATTATACAAAATTAAATAAAAAGAAAAGAAAATTAATTACAAAAGTAAACACAATTATATATAGAATTATACCTTAAACATAAAAAAAAAAAATAATATTTAATACAAAAAATGCAATTGAAACCTCATATATATGTATATAATAATAATAATAATAATAATAATAATAATAATAATAATAATAATAATAATCCCCCATGGACCCTACCTCCTCGCGGTGGGGGCGAGAACTATGTTAAAGCATTAGGGTAGGCTAAAGGGTCCAACCATCTATGATGAGATCTTGTTCTAATATTGAACATGCTGCATCGGGTGTGGCGCAGGATAAAATCACCGTTCAGTGGCGTTCAGTGGCGTTCAGTGGTTAGGCAGAGGCCTCCGTTCGAAAACTATACTACAGTCTCCCGCAGGTGGTGGTGGAGAAAATGGCCCCCATCCTGTTGTATGGCTACCACAATACCCGGGCAACACCATCCAGCCCGAACAGTCGGAAGTGTTTCGTCTGTGTCAGAGCAGGCGACCACCAAGACTGGAGAACCACGCCAAAGGATCCAATGAGCATCGCAGATGAACCAGGATCTTATGCGCGACTTCTACACCGTTACACAGTTAGGGACTCATCTCACAGGATACAGACAGCCACAGGATGGATAACGTGTGGTGAATGCAAGGTGTAGACCTTGCATTCACCACACGTTATTCATCCTTAGGGCTTAGCGAACAGCGGGTAACGGATCAGCGACTGTCCATAGTAGTAAACAATCTTATTCTCCCATGCATACTTGCACAAATTAGGGAAGAAGTCGCTGAATCCAACCAAAGGACAAAACCCCACCAGAAGACACCATTATAGAAAACACAAAAACAATCTCTACCCCTCAGCACACATGCCCCAATAATACAACTAATGACATACTACGTGCAGCACATGATCATTTTTACACTGCATTGGCACAATACACAGGCACAGACCCGACACTCAGGCCTCCACTCCCCAAAGTACACACATCAAAACAACTCGCCACAGTCATTTACCATCTCAACACACACACTATCCCACAACACCTGGACAATATCCAAACAATAGAAGACATCCACACAACACTCTACTGCGCCGCACAGGGAACCATTCGGGCACTTGGAATCAAACAACACAACATACCTCCCACTGCACGGTCACAAGAATACATCCCCCCTTGGAGACGTCACCTTGAGGGCCGCATCCGCGACCTTAGAGGAGACATAGGCTCTACAAAAAATTCTACAGATCACTTACATCTTCCTCTACTACAACTAACACAAACACTCCCATCATCGAGGCATTACATGAATACTGGTCGTCTCTGTGGTCAAACCCAATCCTCCACGATGATAAAGCACCATGGATCACAGAGGAACAACAACTCACTGAACACTCACCATTCATGTCCTTCCGTGAGATTACTCTCGCAGACATACAGACAGCACCAAAACATGCACACAACTGGAAGGCTCCTGGTGCAGACGGCGTCCAGAACTTCTGGATCAAGAGGTTCACGTCCCTGCATGGAAAACTAGCGCTTACACTCACTGACATAATCCAACACCCAGAACATATGACTCGTTTCCTCACACAGGGTGTCACTTACCTACAGAGCAAGAACACTGAAACAGCACACCCTGCTAACTATCGTCCAATCACTTGTCTCCCCACACTTTACAAACTCCTCACCTCCTGCCTCGCAGACAAAATCTATACACACATCGAGACACAACATTCTTTCCGAACAGCAGAAGGGCTGTCGCAGGAATTCTCAGGGTTGTAAGGAGCAACTCCTTGTTGACTCTGTAATCCTGCGCCAGGCGCGCGCGAAGAATATGAACTTACATATCGCGTACATCGACTACAAGAAGGCATTTGATTCTGTCCCACATGCCTGGCTCGTACATACTCTTCATCTCTACAAAATACACCCCAAGATCACGGCATTCTTGAATGCCACGATGAAGAGTTGGAACACAACATTACACCTACGCACCTCTAATACCTCCATCAGTACAGACCCAATTCCCATAAGGAGAGGTGTTTTCCAGGAAGACTACTTGAGTCCTCTTTGGTTCTGCCTCGACTTGAATCCATTGAGCCACATACTAGATAACACAAGACACGGTTATAAGCTTACCTCAGGCACTGTGACATCATACAAAATCACACACTTACTCTACATGATGATATTAAACTCTACGCCACAAACAATGCACAACTTATTAATTTACTACAAGTCACCACACAGTTCACCAAAGACATTGGGATGGAATTTGGAATCGACAAATGGCGCAAGCTACATATAACACGCGGGAAGACTACGAATTTGGAGGGTTTTTAACTGGACCATGGGTTGGCCATCCAATCCATGGAAGAGGGAGAGACCTACAAGTATCTGGGCATCCAGCAAGCGTACGTCATTGACAACGCAAACATCAAAAACGCACTCAAGAACACATACTGTGCTCGCATTCACAACATCCTCAAAAAACAATTCAATACGCCAGAAATAAAACAACACTTTTGCCGTCCCCACACTAACATATTCGTTCGGCATAATTCCATAGACAAACAGCCAACTCGAAGTACTACAACGTACAACACGTACTATATTCACGAAACACAATATGCACCACCCCAAGTCCGCTACGGAAAGGATGACTCTTCCGCGCAAGGAAGGAGGCCGAGGACTCATCAAACTCATCACCCTACACGAAAAACAAGTATACACACTTAGGGAACAATTCCACCAAAGAGCAGAACACTCCTCACTCCATTTAGCCATTGTCAAGGCTGACACACACCTCACACCCCTGAACCTCGAAAACTCTTCTCCAACACTCACCACCCCTGACACCCACACTCAGCAGCTGCGTGAATCATGGGCTCGTAAGGAACTCCATGGTCGCCACGAACTCAGCCAGTAACATGTCGACATGGAAGCGTGAACAGATGGCTGAGGAGTGGTGAGCTGTTTGGGGAGACCGAAGAGTTCATGATTGCGATACACGACCAAGTCATGCCCACACGCAACTACAAGAAACACATTCTACACGATGTAAACATGCACGACGACATATGCAGGAAGTGCCACACTACACATGAGATGATCGACCACATAATATCAGGTTGCCCCCTTCTCTCCCAAACAGACTATCTCCACCGACACAATCAGGTAGCGTCGATCGTTCATCAACAGCTAGCACACAAACACTCACTTATTAAGAACACGGTCCTATACTACAAGTACACACCACAAAGCGTCTTAGAGTCACCCTCATATAAGCTGTATTGGGACCGCCCCATTCACACAGATAAGACTATACAACACAACAGACCCTGATAGGGTCAACAAACAGATCTATCTCATAGATATTGCAGTGCCTGTCAGCAAGAACATGCAGAAAACTCACACAGACAAGATCAGTAAATACAGCGATCTAGCACACGAGCTCCAGAAGCAGGGGAGGCAGGACCGAGTACGTGTTGTACCCATCGTCCTGTCCGCCACTGGTCTTATGCCTCAAACATTGCACCACAGTCTCAGCACACTAGGACTTTACAAAAACACTTATGCACAACTCCAGAAGGCTGTGATACTCAACACAACACGTATAGTTAGAAAATTTATGGGCACAACCACACATCCCTAATCATTCTTGCACACGTCTTTACACTTGGCACTTTACACTATGTGCTTTGGTCCTTGACCCGCCATGTTGTGTTTGCTGTATATATATCACAGGCATATCTAGGATTTTGAAATGGGGGTTGGGGGTTATGATGGGTGTATCCATTTAAACAAAAAAAAAATGTCGTGTCCTTTCCAGGAGGGGGGAAGGGGGTTACAAAAGAAACGATGAAGTCCAGGTCCAAAATCGTATATTTATTCCATTTTTTTTTTTCATTTTCAGATGCAATTAGGGAAGGGGGAGTTTACAACCCCTTATCAAATGTATATATTTTATTTTCAATACAATACAAAATAGCAAAGTAAACTTATACTACTCTTATTCATACTGTAAAATTGTGTTGTAAAGCTCTTTTTATTTTATTTTTAAGCTTATATAAAAATTACCTTAAGAAAATTAATGTAGATTTCATCTGGAACCCACAATGGCCAGGCTTCATCTCGAAGAAAAATATTCTGCAATTTAGGGATATTTCTTTCCAAAGTAAAAATTTCAAATTCGGTTAAAAGAATTAAAGGCAAAGAAGTATTGAATCTTTTCATAAAATTCCATCTTGAAGTGCTTGGAATAACCGATGGAGCGACCTAAAATAAAGAATGATTCGCTGAATTCAGTATCGTGACGTCCTTGAAGTACTTGGATTAGAATACATCAGCCATCGTTTGATAGATTTACAAGCAAAGGCAGAGCAAAGAAAACGACTCGTAGTTAATAGAAACGAAACATACAATGAAATATGACCTATAAACTTTTTTAAAATTTTATTTTCAAAATAAAAATGAAAAAAAAAATAATCAATCTCTATTGTTACTGTATGTTTAGTTAATTTATTTCCCATAAAACAGCCCGTGACTAACATCACTAAAGACTGTTACAACATATGTTTAATAATTTCTTCATTCTTCTAGAAGTGAAATAATAGTAAGAATAATAGTAAATAATAGTAAAAATAATAGAAAACAAGAGCAATAATAGTAAGAGTAATAATATTTATTATTAATATTAATACTACTATTATTGTTGTATGTTACTCAATAATAATTAGACATAACAAAGATTTCCGAACTTCGCATGTTTCGCATGTATTTTGAACATATTTTGACTGTTTTCTAGTGATGTGATGTGTCAATCTCACACTGAATGAAAGACTGTAATAAAATTGAAGATACCTCAAACAATACTGCACTAACTTACAGAATATTCCATATTCAGTATTTTAAATTTCGTATTTACATGAGGAACCAACTATTTTGCCCTTATTTTTTTCAAAAGAAGTCGTTGCTGTATAATTCCTAATTCGAGGAGAATTATTTTATAATGCGTTCGCTTATTACATTTATTGATGTGATAAACAAGAATAGTTCAAATTTCAACATACAAAATTTCTATGCACCATTATTTACCTTATAATAAAATTAAAAAAAAAAATATTTATTGCGAACCAATCTATAAAAATAAGATGGCGACGGGGAATTGGTAAATGAATTATTCGGAACAGTGCTAGAACCCCTTAATATAGTTTACTACTATAAAATAACAAAAAAAAAAAAAAAACTACTGCAGACGTAAGATCATTATCCACTTGTGTTATTTTTCAATTCCTTTCAGAAATTAGAACATTCAGATGTGGTTCCAAACAAATTGCACTTGTTAATTTTATTACTAAGGTCCATGCAAAAAATTTAAAGTAATTCAGTAAACTATGCAGTGTTCGAATAAAAAAAATAGAAAATAAAAATAAAAGGATGCATTATTCTATGCAGAATAAACTTAGAAAATTAATTTTCCAGAATTAATAAAATTAAAATAAATCTTTGAAAAAATTACAAATCTAATACCTCATATGACTTCCAGATGTCTTGAAAGATAAAATTGCATAGATGTACTCTGCGATCAGTTTTTAATAGTACGTCATAAAGATGTTTCATCATTTTATTAAAACGCATTTTATTTTCTCTGAATGAACTACGAAAGAAAGAAAATATCTGCTGGATTAAGTCTAAAATGCTAATTTTGAATGAAATTTTATAAATTCTATTACTTAATTAATTTTATTCAGTAGCTAAAACCAATTACCATTTAATTATATTCTTCATAAAAAGATATTTTATGAAGATAGTTTATATTAGATATTTCGTAAGAAGTTTGGTTAATTTATATTGCCAATTACCATTTGTTGAAACGAAAGAGATCCTGCTGAGGAAGAAATTGAATCATTTTCTGAAGAGAAAAAAAATAAGCTGACATTGAAGTCACGTCAATGAGGTAGGGGTTTAGAAAACAGTTAGTAAAGAAACCCATCGAAGATTTATTTACATGAGATCTACTCAAAAGAATTCAATGCACGATAGCCATAGTAACGATAAGCAAAACGAATAGCTTATTTAGTTTGCACTGGAAAGAAAAAGAATTTGAATTTGGAAGAAACTTTTTAATGTTAAAAACTGATAGTTGTTGTTGTTGTTTCACAGTGCACATCAAGTGCAAACTTCGAGTTCGAAGTGTCCGTGCACAACGGATCTCTGAGTTGCCATCATGGCGAAATTCTAGATGAGCCATTGAATTTCCAGGGAACAGATACTGAGATGGTTTCCCGTTGATTTCCTCTGGAAGTAATTAAGCCAGACCCGAAGAGAAAGATGAAGGAGCAGACAACACAGGAAAGGAACTTTTTTCAAACATCCATGCCTACGCCAGGATTCGAACCCAGGTTCCGACACATCTGCCTCATGGTATATCTTCGTCTAGACCACTAGGCTATGCCGGAACGGCAAAAGAAAAAAAAAAAAACCTGATAATACAGGACCTAATAATAAAGCTACTTTTCGTCATGATCTCATATATGGGTGAAGCTTAAGAATACCGTTGCCTTTATAAAAGAAACCCAAAAGCAAGCCTGAAATACATCCATACAGGTGAGTGAATGATTTTGGAACAGAGGTACGTCGCTTTTAAATAGTTTGCTTCGGAGCTGAGTAAAACCAGTAAAGCAGTTTTAATTTGCACAATACAATACACCACAATTTCAATCTATATTACTAAAATCTTTTATTTCTCTGTCTGTCTGTCCGACGCAATTTCCTTTGCGAATGGAAAAAGGAAATAATTTTTACAATGAAACGTCCGCGACGGGAATCGAACCTGCAACCTTCGGATCAGAAGGTCAGACGTCTTATACATTAGGCCACAGGGACTACAACTCACTTTCTATTTTTTTTTTT
>JAFIDM010009631.1:144324619-144337013 GCA_023159025.1 Thereuonema tuberculata | reverse complement strand
ATTTCTTGATTTTTTTGTTGTTTGTGTGCTAATCCTAGCCTGCATACCAAATTTCAGCTTTTTAGGACTTCAGGAAGTACCCTAGAGGTTTTGATGATCATGAGTCAGTCAGTCAGTCAGTGAATCAGTATTTCAGATCTTAATAAAATCCAAAGTTTAAAAGCTAGATAAATGAAACTTAGCGTATTTCATTAGTATAGTAACTGCATCTTATCCTGAAAATTTGAGCTCTCTAGTATTATCCAGGCCGAAGCTACGAGGGTTCGATAATTCATAACCAGACCCCCCCTTTATGAGGGGTTGCAGGGTGAAAGTTACGGATTTCTTAATTTTGTTGTTGTTTGTGTGCTAATCCTAGCCTGCATACCAAATTTCAGCTTTCTAGGACTTCAGGAAGTACCCTAGAGGTTTTGATGATCATGAGTCAGTCAGTCAATCAGTGACGGAATCGACTTATTTTAGGTATTAATAAAATCCAAAGTATAAAAGCTAAATAAATGAAACTTAGCGTATTTCATTAGTCTGCTAACTGCATCTTATCCTGAAAATTTGGGCTCTCTATTATTACCCAGGCCGAAGCTATAAGGGTTCGAAACTACGACGAAACGCTTACAGAAAAGGTACGTAGTGCCCTTCCTGCCTTCGGCTCGTCTTGGCGGGGGCACTGCCGTGCCCCCAGATAAATTACTTTTATTTTTAAAATTGATTATGCACACGTTCAATGTCCGAATGGGTTTTATCTTAATGAGTAGCTCTAAATTTTATACTTTAGCACAAATTTTTTTTTACTTGTTTTTTAGACGTAAAGCCTTTGTATACTTAATAGCTTACAGTATAATTTAAACATAACTTTTATATGCATCGAGAAACCAAACAATTCGTGTGACTCGCTTTATCGCGATGTTCGCTTGATTGGGATGGTCTGGAATCGAACCCACAATATCTCCGAGGTATGCCTGCATAGTGATTTATGATCAAATATTCAATAACAAGGATTTTTTTTTGTTCTCCCTCATTTGAGACTATTTAATTGTTCTTCAAATAAATTTATATGAAGTAAATATACGTTAAGTCAGTTTGATGAAAAGGGATTTAAGTCATAAATATTATACTATTCAGGAAAAGCCTTGACAATATATGGAATTCAAGTAAGGCATTTTATACTCTAAAGCTGATTTAAAAGGAATATATTATTTTTTTTTACATGTGCTATTTTTTTTGTTTTTCTATAATGTGATATGAAAGACATAATTTATCAAAAATCAAGTTCTTTCCCTTTTCACCAATTCCAACAATACAGTAAATATTGCAATTATGTATTAAAAAAAAACAATTTACCTTTGCCAATGATAGATGAAAACCGTTGTCATTATTTTGAACTGTGTTCCAAAGTCTATTAGTTGTAGAGACTGATTTATTTCCATCAAGATGTGACTTTATCTCCGATGTAATTTTTGGAGTAACATCGTTTGAATCTGTCTGGAGAGTATGTGAAGCTATCATTTCGTTTTCAGTTGAAAACAGCATTGTTGATTCTTGTTCTGCTGTGGAAATCTCTGGTCTTTCAGCAGGGTTGTACTGGGAGATAAGTACCCGGTAAGTGTCATTCATTACAACAGGTGGGAGTACCTCTCGGTGTTGACAAGTTAACTTTGCATCTGAAGCTACCAGAATATGTACACTGTTATCTGTTACTGAGTCAGTTCTCTGAATTATATTGGTCTCTGCAATGGGATGGTCTTTGCTATGGGATGGAGATATATCCTCAATAACTGTTAAGTCTGTGTGTTCTCGTTTACGACTGTTTTTTCCGAGTCTATCATTTGAATCAACTAAACTTACAATAGAACTTGAAGATGGATTTATTTGCTCAATGTCAACACTGCAATTTGAGATATTGAAAGGAAACGAATTATATTTTTTTAATAAATTATTCCTTTCAGTAGAGAAGTTATTGTTACTAGGCTGGCCTTGAAGATGATCTTTTTCTTTTACACCACATTCTGACTTAGCATATAAGGATAACAGCCGATTGTTGTCTATTTCGAGACATGAGTTTCCTGTCTTTTGTGGTTCAATATCACCTATTATTATTTCGGTGTTTATTTTAACATCAATGTTACTTTTAATAGTATTTTCAATTTTTGAATATGGATTCGAAAACATTGATTCATTCGGAATTATTTCAGGATCCTGATAAACAAAATTATGAACAGCTGATTTGAATCTTAACTTGTCGATAGGTTTTGAAGAACGATTTGAAGATAGATTAATACCATGTTGTGAATTACTATATTTTAATGAGGTTTTCGATGGAATTTTCTCATTGTTCTCCAAATGAAATAAACTTCCATACATTTTGTAAAGTGGTCTACCTTGTTTAGCCTTTATTTCATTATAATCAGAATTAAAGTTATCCAATTTATTTCTGTCAATGAGAATCATGGCTTCCTGTAAATCTTTAAGTTCTCGTGAATTAGTTCGTATGTGTCCGTGTAGTGGAATGAAACCTGATGACACTTGACCACTTATTCTATTGACGGATTCTTTGCTATTGACTTCACACAGTTTTTTGATACCAAATGATCCATGACCACAGTTGCTGATCTCAGAAACTAAGAAATTTTTTTTTCAAGTAAGAAAAAGCAAAAATCAACATAAATAAAATGCATTTTCTAAAATTAAACTTTAAGGAATTCCACGAAAAGTCTGAACGTGAATCTTTATAAACTCAAAGTCTACCCATCCTTCGAGATTAACGAACAGAAGAGACATTCTTCTCGAATTCTGAAAGACGGAATTTTGATATTTTTTTTTTTCTTCTGCTATTTCATCGATAAGCTCTACGCTATGTGGTTTATTCAGCTTCATATTTTTTGAACAGATACAGTTATCGGATTTAACGTTAAATTTTCAGCTAAATTATCGCCTGGCTATAAAGCTACAAGTATTTGGATGCAGCGAATAACCCTACCCCTAACTTCATCAATGAAGATCTGACTAGGCCTAATTTTAACTGACGATTGCAAACAATATTTCTGTGAATGTCTAAATAAAATACATCATTATTAAATATATATATATATATACTTAAAAATTAATTTTTTTTTAATTTATTACGTTGATGGACTTCTTGTGGGATATTCAAATAAATATACTGTAATTTTTCTACTATTTGCTATACAAGAGATTCTTGATGTGCAATTCTCGATGCCTACAGCATTGATTTCAACTACTTTGAAAGAACTCTTTGTTGCGGATTAAAAACAACCTTAAAAAAAAAAAAGTAGAAATGTTGTAGAAAATTAAGTACAGGATCTCATTTCTGGTAAATCCTGTACGTCTGAAAATTTGATTTTTTTTTTGTATAAAATTAAATTAAAATATCAATCAATTAACAGTACCGGTACTCAGAAAAATAGTTTTAGTTTTTGTTTTGTTTTTTTAATTTAATTTTTTTTTCACAAAAAAAGACGGTTAAAATTGCTTTCTGCAGCAACAAATAAAGTCATTATGAAAGAGAAAAATTAATTGAACGAAATATTAACTCCGACTTCAAATCACACGTTTCAAGATTATTATAATGTCTCAACGTCAGAATTACGTGGCTTATTCCTTGCATTATTAAATTTAATTTGTCACCTTTTTTAAATAAGTTAATAATATCAATACAGTACTTTTTTTAACTTTTCATTTTTAAGATCAATCCATACAAATATTGTGTTGCGTAATGGGTGAAAAACACGTAACAACAATGTTAATAGTATTTTTTAAAACAGAACGTTCTTATTCATGAGCAGAATGAAAAATGCACAGACCAATAATACTCTTAACAGAACTGTCTTTGAAAACGACAAAAGAAAATTAAAATATTTTTTGTGAAATACTTACAGGAAGCTTTCTGTTGACGCATCCGAAGATAGAAAGATTTAGTGGGTCTGGCTGAACCCAGAACTGGGTTGAAAGGATTACAGACCCCTGGTGGTTCTGCCATTTTCACCCAGTTATCCCGGCACTAACCATCCCACCATTTTTCTACCCTAACCAAGACCAGTCTTGGTTCGGTCATAGTTCCATCATAAGTTATTCGAGAGCTTTTGTTAAGCTGTTAACGAATGTTGTCCGTGCAGATAATGAAATCTTACGTCTACAAAGCTATGGTATCATTCCATTGTGCTGTACAATAGTATTTAGTGTTACGAATTAATTCAGTGTGTGTTGCAATATACAATTTAAAGCCTTTCCATAACAATCAATTTCAATCACTCAATAATGATTCACTAACAATTTTGAATATAATAAAATAAAGAGTGGATTTTCTGTTACTCCTAAGTCTCTAATAAAACATACTGGAAACTATTCTGTTACTTCTCTTCACTATGATTTTTTTTTTTTTTTTTTTTTACTTTAATTAATGAAATCTAAAGAAACACAACGAAATTTCTTCTTCAAATCTTCATCGATTAAAATTTGAATTTTGGTAATCTACATTATCAGTGTATTATGGATCAAAATACAATTAATCTTAGTCGTAATATCGTAATTCTCAATCGTAATTTAATGTTACCAATGAAAACAATGATCGTCATAATGCATCTTAAAATCCCTATAGTTCACGAACTGCAATTTTTGAAAATTATTTTATGATTAATTTTCGAAAATCACCAATAAAGCTTCAGCTCAAAGAATGAAATGATTTAATATATCATTTTTATTCGCTCGTCTTGGTACGAGATTTTCTATGAAGAAAAATCTGATTTATAGTTTGGTTTATTTAAGTAAATAAATAACAAGGTAAAAATAAACATTCATATAGTATTTACAGGCATTTTAAATGGCAAGATTTTCAGTTTCATTTATAGATTGTAAAGATTTATTGCCTTTCATCAATTTCTCAATGATCTGTTATTTAATTGGAAGTGGAGGAGAGGTAGACGAATTGGATGGATTCGTTTTGTAGTTTAATAAAATATTCAATAATGTAAATAATTCCCGGTGAGAATTATTTACATTAGCAGAACATTACGAGGAAGTAGGATGGTAGTTCGGAAATCTTCCCTAGATCCCTTAATATGCTGTTGGCATCACGCTTGTAGAAAGAATGCTCTGTTTTTTTTTTTTTTTTCCCTTAAGCTTTCTCTTTAAAGGATATTTTTTAGGCTTATAAAATAAAGGATCTCGTATCATTCTTGACTTCCATTCTTTTGCTTCCCTAATCTATTCCATGGTAAATCTAAGTCACTAAGCTCTATACTATTTCTTGTTAATTATAATTTCTATTAATAAAACAATATGTGGTAACTACAGTATATAACTGTATTTCCTTTTTATTTTTGTATCATAAATTCTAAGTCCACGCATTTTTAAGATGTCCTGATATTCCTCGCAAGACAGTATGTTTTAGAGGATTTTAGTACTAAATTGTAGGGTTTCTTTTATTTAAGAAATCAGGACACAATCTTTGAACATTTTTTTTTAAATACTTGCATTCATATATACGGATATATACATTCATATTGTTTACTAATAATATTGCTTTATTAATTATTTTCTTATTATTCACAATAAACTAAATAGAGGTAGGTTAGAATAGAGTGAGGTGATTTCCCTTCTGAGCCATGGTTGAGCACTTGGGAGAGCCGTAAATATAGACTCTGACGTTTCTAAGACCAATCGAGACCCATTGGAGGTTTCTTCCAGCTCGCTGTGCTCTGTCAATACGACTAACCACCGGGTCCACCAATACAGGTAGAATAAGGAATTATCCCACGTTGTACTATCAATAACAATATGTCGGCTTAGTAAACCGCTCCGAACTTCTACAGTAGGGGGAATTCAGAGTTGCTTTACATTGTAGTATTAGTTCTAAAGCACTTTACACACTTATAAGTTCAAAGGTTTTTCTTTCTATTTTCCATAAATGTAGCTTTGAATCTTTTTGGATACAACCAGGGCCGGATTTAGATGAAAAGAGGCCCTAGGCTATTCCACTTATGAGGCCCTTTCACCTCCCATTTTTAAGTTTGTAAATTACATGAGAGATAATAAAATACATCATTACTGCGGTTTATATTAATATGTTAAATGAAACATGTTGTGATTGATACTAAGCTTTATAAAAAAATATGGCACGAATAATAAATAAAAAAAAGTCGAGAACACTTATTTGAACATTTAGTCTCAGCACCTGAGAATAGTACTTGTAACAATAACTAATCAAACATAACACACAACATTTACAAAGAAACAAAATTCAAATAATGAAAATCTTTGATTACGAAAATAAAATACGCAATAAAAATTATCATATTTTCTATCAAATTAAATTAAATATATTCAATAAATTGAAGAATAAACCAAATTCAATTCAGGTAAATTTATCTCATAATAATTCGCATTTAAAGTTTAAGTATGAATTATTATGAATTTTAAGTTTAAAACCAAAAATAGAACTTTATTCAAAATAAAATCCAGATCACAAAAAAGAAAATATCAAATTGTATTCATATTAAATTTCATGTTAATAGTTATTTTATTTAAGAACTGATTCAATCCAAATATACATTTAAAACGAAATAGTAGATTAGAAGAATTTCTTTCTAAACTTTTTCACACAGAATTCTTCTATAAGTTCATCAAAAGCTATTTTTCTGAAGGTCTCATTTTCGATGCATAAAATACTCAATAAAGACAATCTCGTCTGGGTCATTGTGCTTCTTAATTGATTTTTATATTTTTAAGTCTTGAAATGACCTTTCTCCAGTACAATTGGTGACTATTAAACTGAGAAACAGCCGTAAGATTGATTCCACATTGGGGAAGGCCACTTGAATATTTTCTTTGAATATTATTTGGGGTCGTCCATTAATTACGTGAGGTCAAAAGGGGGAGGGGGGTCCGGCAAAATCTCACCAAGGGGGAGGTGGGGGGGGGTCAACCAAAATCTCACGTCAACTTTTTCATTCAGAGAATATACATATTATAATGGATTACAACATTTTGTAATATTGACTTTTTGAACTTTTTTGATTTTTTTTTTGACTATTTGAAATCTCACGTGAGGGAGGGAGGGGTCACACCACATCTCACCAAGGGGGAGGGGGGATCCCAATTTTTTAAAAAACACCTCTCGTAATTAATGGACGGCCCCTTTGATACAGTCTGTATGCGACAATGTGGAATTTTTTGAAGGCTTATGCGTTTGTCTCATATATGTGTGGAAATGAAATAGTTCTTCAGTAAGATTTTGGTTGACATCTTCTAGGTATTCTTGCATTAACAGCTCAACACCTCTTTGAAGTTCTACCTTTGATAATGTAAGATCGGCAAGAAAGGAAAATATTTTCACTACATCATCATAAACAGAAGCTCTTCTTCCTAAATTTGATTCTAGTGCATCTAATATAGGAATAAATGATTTAATCCTAAATTTATCTCTGGAAGAGAGTTCGTCTAAGGCATCAGGGTCAGATGAATTTTCGTAATTCCCTTGCCTTTTACTTCTTATTATCCTTCTGGCAGTTCTATATTCAGTATTTGACAACGTGTTTTTTGCTTATTGCGCAAGTGCATCAAAATCTTCCCTAATTTCACGTAAAATATCCAAAAGTGACCTGTACCAATCTGCACAACTATTAACAACTTGTAAGTAAAATATTAGGGCTTTGAAGAATTTCATTTACTCTTGAAAAATGTCTCAGTGTTCGATTCCAGAAATGGAGCATAAACACGAATTCAAATTCTATGTTAAATTTGTAGGGGGTTTTAGGGGGTGTTGGAAGTGAACGTTTTTGAATCGTATTGTTGCTTCACGCCTTCTTGCTAGTATATTACAGAATAGTGACCTCTAGTGCCAAATATTGGTACTAAGATGTAGTAAAAAGGTTCAGCTTACTGCTTCATATGAGAAAAATACAAGTTTATGAACTAAAATAGCAAAAAAAATAAATTAAAACAAGTGTCTGGAATTGAGATCCGTCTGGGATTTGGTTCCTTTACCCTATATACAAACGAACAGACCCAATGAGCCGAACTCGTTGATCTTAACCAATACATTTTTATGTTTGTTTATTAGTCATATGCGTAGAGTTTCTCCTTATTTTCGGTCCAGTGTTTTAGTGTTCGCTGTTTTTAGAATGGTGTAATTTTAATTTTGCTAACAAATTGAATGTAGGCCCCTCTTGATCTTGAGGCCCTAGGCTGAAGCCTAGTTAGCCTATAGGAAAATCCGGCCCTGGATACAACCTTCTAATGCGCGAATTGGACGGCCCCTGATTCTTAGAATAACCGGACCAAGCATTGAGATGGATAAATAACGGAGGAAGGTGCGGACTTCCGAAACGAAAATAAAGTTGTATTTGTTACGAAAAGAAATGAACGAAACAACAATGAGCCTCTGGAGTTGGAATAGAGAGGATTGAAGCTGAGAAGAGAAGGAAACATCGAAATAATAATAAAGAAAAAAAAAAAAGGAATGAAAGCAATGACAAAGGATAATGAAATAAAAGTGAAAACCAGAAACTTTGTGTAAATATATATATGTATATATAAAGTTTCTGCTTTTCACTTTGTATACATATAGGCTATATACAAATAAAAGAAAAGGAAACAGGAACATCACGGAAGAGTGATCTTATTTAGGCTTCAGTATTGATGACGCAAAATGTGATGATAAATGTGATGTTTTCAAATGATATGACAGTTTTTTTTTGTTTTTTTTTGTTTTTTTTTTTTAGATATTTCAGCTTTGTTAGTTTTGAAAAAAAAAAAAAAGTTATTGTTTGTGACCTTCAATGCTTGCTTGAATACAAACGCTGACTCGGGCATGTATGAGGTCAAAGAGATATCAGATGTTGTCATGCGATTTGCAATTCAGGTCATCCCACGTGTGCTCTCAATTGAGAGATCATAGATATGATTTTGAGATCTGCCGCTTTCCAAGCATGTGCAGTATATACTTGATTAGTAATAGCTCTATGAATCTCACATACCTTAGGAGAATTCGCCTCTTTTTGAAGACAAAAATGTTGGTTTTATGATAGTTTTTAAAATTGCCTTGTCGGTTTTCACTAAAACGGGATGAACCATTGGACTGTCATATTGTCCTCATGAATAAAGATTTCTATTTCTCGCCAGCTCGCTCCTGTCATTAGCTTAAGTGTTATATATTTCACCAGTGTAAAGTTTGCTTCTTCTTATATTTCAGATGTCCTTTGATCCTCACGTCTTTATAACTTACCAAAATGCAGAAATCGCTCTAAACACTATGGAATGGCATTCTAGCCTCCTATCGAGTGCTAAATGAAAGTAATGAAGACGTAAATGACAATGAGTAGAATTGAGATGTACATATTTTTGATGAAACTTAAGAGATCTCAGGGTGCTTCAGCAAACGATTGTAAATTACGCGAAGACACTAAGGATCACGACAATATTCTTAATTTGAGCATAAGTTGTGCAGAAAAAGCCAGTTGTCTTTCTACAAAGTTCGATTTTGATCTTCGAATATTTACACGTTCTTTTTACTATTCAGCACCAATGAACTGCAGCTATTTTAGACAAGTGTCTCTTAACCTTTATTGATGACGCATCCCTTTGGATCTCAAAATATGTTTTTGTATCCCTCATTAAAAATCACCCGGATGTCAGTTATACAAAGCTATTACATTATAACTAGGATTACGCACAGGATCCATGGAGTAGTGACAACTGAGCATGTAGCGATAGGGAAGGTAGGGGGAAACACTTTGAGGGATAGTGGGGATAGAGCATAGGTGTACGCAGGATTCTGGACATGGGATGGATTATGATGATCTTAGTCGTTCCACCAAAAAAAAAACGTCGTGTCCTTTCTCGGATGGGGAGAGGGGTTAAAGACAAACCGATGAATTATCCAATCACAAAGACAGGCCCAAAATCCTAGCTTTCTTCCATTTTTGGATGCAATGGAAGTGGGGAGGGGTTCAACCCCTACCCCTCGGTACGCCAGTGGGATGAAGATAGAACTGAGATTTTAGGTACAAATATTCAATGTACCAAATTTTAAAGAAATTAGTCCAGCCGTTTTAGCGGATTTCGAGGGTCATTTTTCAGGGGTGGAGACCAAAATGCTTTAAGTTGGCTTATAAATACGGTACATACCAAATTGTACGGAAATCCATCCAAATAAACAAATGCACATATAAAGAACAAAAATATTCAAGAGGAATAGTAAGACTTTGGATGCTCAGTCAAAAAAGACAAAAATATGATCTAAAAATTAAAAAAAAAAAAAATACAAAAAACACAAATCATTTTCCAACCAAAACAATAGCCGATTTCGCGTCCTTCGTTTGGAACCCGTCCTATAAAGAGATTTTTCTAGTACTCTCTATGAAACATTTTCTTAAATAAGATGAATACGTGTGTTATGGCCAACGTATGTTAAAAAAGTCAAAAAGAACAAAACAAGCATTTACATGCACAATTAATCAGAATAAATAAAAAGAGTACGGGTATTTAAAATATCAACTTAAAAATAAAGTTGATATAAATAAATCAGGATTAAAAACACAATGTATTTATGATAAATCAGGGCCTTAGTTATCACGTATGGTCGTCAAATAACAATTGTTTCTTTCATATTACTTCGATTTCTATTTTCATTAGTAAATGTTTGCAAACGGGAATAAATAGAATGAATAAACGGTTGTGAGTACATGAATTAGAGATAGATGAGTAGGAAGACCAGGATAGAATGAATAACAACGAAGCTGAAAATAGATAAAAGTGAAAAGTTAGGGACGTAGATAAAAATAAACGCACTGTAGGAAATGAAGTTGAAAAAGAATATGGGTGAAATAAAGATAGAAGAACTAGGAAACTTGTGATGACCAAGTTATGAAGGAATGTAAAAATGACAGTAAAAAAAATAGCTGTGATAATTTTACAGATCACAGTATTAAAAAGCGTTATCCACGGTCCAATCAATAATAAAAAAAAGCTGTGATGGTGAAGTTGATTTAAATAGAGATTGTAATTTCTCAAGGCGATCTATCCTTTGCTGCAAATTTAAATTCACTTCTGTAGAAAAATAAAAAAATAAGTTAGAATTTGTTTTAGGAAAAATGTTTTCTTTTCTTTCCAAATATATAATCATTAACGCTAGGTGGACTCTAGGTGGCCCCTTCAATATCGAACATTTATATTAGAGATCTTTATTGCGATAATTATTTATATACAAATTTCCTCACAATGCTTACTCTTCTCCTAACATCATAATAAGGGGATAAACAATAAAAATTCAGACCTCCTGAAACACTTTTCTGACGATTTAATTTTGGCCAGTTATTCTTTCCTGAATGATATATTATCTTAACCAAATAGTTGTAATATTAATACTAACAAGTCACATTTCACTAAATTGGAACAAAGATTAAGTTAGACAAGCATTTCAGGAATATTATTTAAAATTATTTTAGTTATCAGAATCGAAACTGAATAATTAAAATCAAGAAGATTAAGAAGTGGAACTCAATCTACAACAAAATAACAATGGAAAATTACTTATATTAACTGAACAATAATACTGACTGAGTCTTTGAGATGCATTCCTGCACTTTAATTTAGAAACAATATAAGTACCGTTTATTGTTTGTCTTCCAAAAAACAAAAGAATAATATCACTTCCTCTCTCAGATAAAATTTCTGTGTTCTCATAGGCGGCCATTCCGACTGACTGATATAATACACTCCTAATGTTTGGCAGTTGGCTATACTCACTAATGGCGTTTACAATGTAAGAAGTACATCTGCTTTGTATCTCGTAAGTAGACCAGTGGAATGGAGGTTTGTGCATTCGTAAAATTAAGCCTACATTAAATGGCAACACATCATAAATTCCTAGTAACTCATAGTAAACTATGTTTATAATGTTATATATATAATGTGTTTAAAATTCTGTGATTCCTAAAGAATTGTTGAGACGAGATTTCTCGATCAAAAGCACTGGAAGAAATAAAACTAAGTCATGTCTTCAGTGTGTCTGCTGTGGCGTACTGAACAAATGCGAGCAGGGCCCCCACAAGGGAGGGGTCAGTTGTTCCCTCAGCTCAGGGGCCCAGTCGTCAAAGGGGCCCTGGCTGAGGTCTTAGCCATAAAAACAAAAAAGTTGTATGAATTAGCCTGTCACTTCTAGAGCTTTTTTTTTTTTTTAATGAAGTCTACATTTTATATAAACTAGTTTTCTGCTTTAACCATCTGCATAAAGCTATTCTGTATTATAATGTTTGCATAGAGACAATTTTTTCGAAACTTCATTTCCAAACTTTTGGGTAGGACTGGAAAAAGTAGATGTTGGTGTTACATTAATTTTCTCTTAAAATAATGCTAATAACTATGTGGCATGTTTAAAAGG
>JAFIDM010009631.1:144285086-144309619 GCA_023159025.1 Thereuonema tuberculata | reverse complement strand
AAAAGTCTCGGCTCATTGAATAGGAATTCTATGATATGGATTATCGGATATACGGGCAGGTCTTAAATACCATAATCGCATATAAGGTCACTTTTGTCTGTGATTTCAGTGCCACACTGATTCAATTCCAAGAATTTTTCTTTCTTTTCCCGACAAAATTCTTACTTTCAAGAAAGAAAAATATGTGTGTGTGTGTGTGGGGGGGGGAAGTAAAGAAAGACTGACAATTTTTTTAGGAGCTAATATGGATGGCTCTGAAAAACTGAGACCGCTAATTATCGGAAAATTTCAAAAGCCACGTTGCTTTAAAAACGTTAAGTCTTTACCTTTGGATTATGATGCAAACAAAATGGATGAATGCTAACATATCAATATGAATTGCCCTGCTCATATCAACATACCTCAGTTGAAATCAATTGAGCTTGTTTTCTTACCCCCAAATGTTAACAGTGTTTTGCAACCTTTGGATCAGGGAATCATTCAAAATCTGAAAATGAACTACAGAAAGCTCCTTCTGAAAGACTTGATTTCTGCAATTGATGAGGAAAAATTTTTTCACGTGTCTGTGCTAGATGCAATTTTTAATATTCATAAAAGTTGGAGCTTGGTGTCAAACACATGCATTTCAAATTGCTTTCGACATGCTGGTTTTCAATTTTCTACAAATAGTGTGGATGAAATAACAGATGAAGATGATTAAGACTATATTCCTTTAGCTGTGTTAATACAAGATCTCAGAAATGCAGCTGTGCTGTAGAACGGGAAAGTGAATACGTCAGAATTCATGATGAAATTGCTACCACTTCTCAAGCTTCGATTTCCGAAATTGTTTCGCAAGTTTTAGATTCCAATGCAGTAGAAAGTGAGGATAACGACAGTGATACTGAAAGTGAAGCGGTGACACAAGCAGAAGCGCCCAGAGCATTAAATGTTATAAGACATTTTTTTACGAGCCATGAGGGAGCTGAAGAACATTTTCAGGAACTACAAAACTTAGAAAACATTGTACAAAAGATGAAACCAAAATCACGACAGTCCTGTATTATGGATTATTTTAAGTAAGGTCAGTTGTACATCAGTACTTTGCTTGATCCTACTAGTACTATTTGTATACAACTCTATTCCGAATTAAAATTTTTTAAGAATAACTTCTTTCTGATTCCATTAATTTTAATTGGTTCAACTAAATTAAAAAAATATAACCTAATAAACTGATATTTTTGTATATATATCAAGAATTATACTGTATTTATATAATGCTTATTTATTGACAAATGCGTATGAATCGGTTATAAGGTCACTTTTGCGAGGTCCCAAGGGGTGACCTTATATCGAGGTCCGACTGTATATATATATATATATATATATATATATATATATATATATATATATGTATCTTGACCAAGCATATTGCTTTGACCATTTGGTGGAAGATACCAGGAACAAGAATTTCATTATTAAATTTGATTTGATGTGCGAATTTTGATAAGGTGTGTTTTTGGTTTGTTTTTTTTTTACATTTTTTTACAAATTCAATCCTACTACTAGATTCTTATAACAGAATAAGAATCTGTCTGTAGATTAATGTTTTTACATTAGTTATACAGAAACCAGAATTGGGGAATAATAATTTATACAATAGAGATAAAGAGTATTTAACAATATAATTATGGAGATTTTATAAATTACAAATAAAAAAAGGGGGGGGGGGTGCAATGAATACCAGGGTTATAACAATTTATAAGTTAGATTTCGCTATTAACAAGTAAGAAACAATAATCTAACAAGTAAGACAGTGAAAAAATTATTTAATAAAATTATACAGAAAGTTATAAAACTTACACAAAGAAATATATGTAATAGGATATACAGTTTAATAATTTAAATTTTAAAGTTATGAGAGCTAAAACATATAGACACTATTGTACCTATAAAGGTTTTGTTTATACCATAAAAAACAATATAATAAAGATTTATGAATTACTTTGTATTATGCGATATTTTCCACGTTATTACCAGAAATAATTTTATGTAGTATTATATTTTTTTATTCGCTTACTTCATATATTTGAATCTCCTTCAAATTTCCTTTGATTTGTATAAATATTTTTTGTTAATTCTTTTTTGAATTTCTAATACCAGAATTATTGTTTGGATTTTTATAGTATAACTAGTTGACCCGTGCGAATAATTCGCAACAAAAACCACCTTTGAGAAATAATAAACAAATCCAACAGCTGTCGTGCATGTTAGTAAAACACATTGTCAATAGATGGCGCCTTCTCAATTTTTGTAAAAAGGTTGAGCCGTGCGAATAATTCGCATATTAACTTGATCAGTGGCCGAATGGTAATGTGGAAATAAATAAATGAACAGATTGTCAATTGATGGCGCCTTCTACATTTTTATAAAAAGATTTTTAATTTTAAGCAATTTGTTTATTTTTCGTCATTAGCGGTGAACGTAATCTTCAAAAGGATATCTCAATCATTGATTTTGATAAAGTTTAAGGGAAATAAAAAAAAAAAAAACCTTTGAGAAATAATATATGAGAAGTTGACAAATTTTTATATTTTTTATTGCAATAAATCGTTTATTTTTATTAAAATATAAATCTTTGTTTGTTTTTTTATCTGTTCTTATTAAATAAACGATGAAATATCATTTAAAGTGCATTTTAATTCAAAAAAGGAAATAGTTGAAGGTTACGACGCTTAAAGCAATATTTGAAATGTTGTTTCGGTTTTGAAAAATAAGTCGCTTCTGTTAAAGCGTGTCTAGATTTTTATAAAAAGTTTTTTAAAATATAGTTTTTTAACGAAAACATTAATTTTAAACAATTTGTTTATTTTTCGTCATTAGCGGGGAACGTAATCTTCAAAATGTCTCAATCATTGATTTTGATGAAGTATTAAAGGAAATGTGGCGTTCCGACAGAAAAACATCTTTGAGAAATAATATATAAGGATATTTGTATTAAATTATTTCTTGAATTAATTTCTTTACTACTATTGTTATGTTATGTTTTTTTTTAATTCATAGAAATTTTTTATCATGAAAAGGTGCATTAGTCTTTCTCTAGGCATTAAAATTTTGTATTTAATTTTGATTTCATTTTTTTCTTGTCAGTAAGAGTGTTATAGTTTATTTGATATGTTATGCAGTTAATGATTTTATTCAATATTCTATTTATGTTATTTATTTGATATTGTTTAGATATATCCAACAATATAAACCATAATTTAAAAGCGAATCTATAAATGATTTGTACATTAAAATTTTATATTTAATCAAAAAAAAAAAAAAAAATCTGTATATGTTTAAACACACACACACACTTACACTTTTTTAATGTTTTTATTTGATTATTTAATAAATACTTTGAAAACATGAATTAATATTGACCCTTTCATTTATCAAGTAAATTATATGGTAAAATGGTAAAAAAAAATGTGTTTCCAATAGACTTAGATGTAAAATTTGACCCTCCCCCAACTTCCCTCCCCATGTTGTTGACGATGCCAAACTCCCAGAGACACGGTGCTGACCATGTCCTTGTAAGAACAAGTATTGGATGATGAATAAATGAAATTATATTAAAAACATAATTTGAAGATGGTATTATAATTATGATGATAATTTTTAAATATCTATTGATGGTATCAATAATGTGAGATCATAAAAAGAAAATTTGAGACTCAAGTTTAAGCCTTATGTTCAATGAGTTCTTTCTAGCACATCATAGACAATAGTGCTGATGCTATTTTACCATTCTTTACTTCCTAATCTGGTACACTGAAATCTAGAAATCTTATGAAAATAGCCATTTAATAACCATGACATCGAAATCAAATCGTTATTAATACTAATTTTTCTTATATACACTGTCCCTTCTGAATCGGACACTTCCATTTAAGTTATTCAAGTGAGCACATATATTTTTAAATTAAAAAAAAAAGAAAAACGGCACAAATAACATTTGATTTAAAATTATTCATCATGTGTATTTCCGTATGATAGTTAAAAATAGACCATATACACAAAAGGAATCCAACAAAAAAGCTTAAATAGGACATGTTTCGGGATAATTTCCCATCATCAGATTAAAATACAAAATATACAAAAAATACCAAATCGGAACCTACAGCGTCCCGAGTGAAAATTTAAATAGCATAAGAACATAAAAAAAAATTTTATAGTAAGAAGCTTGACAATGCTAATGTTACAACTTTAACAAACCAATGGATCACAACAATAAACAACAATATAGGAATTATAACTAATAATGACAACATTTCATTTCATTTAATATCATAGTCAAGAGCATTAAGAATAGAAACCTCAGTGTTATAACAAGGTATGGACTTAATAATAAGTGATTCATCAAAATTTTTTCTGAGGTAATTTTCCTTCTCTTTTTGTTGGATTCCTTTTGTGTATATGGTCTATTTTTTACTAACATTTGATTTGTTAGTTGTTGATTAACATTTAAATATTGCCGTGGAATTTTTATTTCATCCAAATATTTCTGAATATAAAATCAAATAATGAATAAATCTTGCTCACAAATATCAAGCTTACATGTAACAAAACTACTATCATTACTTATAATTTTTTCTCCAATTTATTTCATCATTTTTTTTTTTATCTATCTCCTCTCATTAATTATTAGTATTCTCTTTCTAACATACTGTGTCCTTCGATATTAAGCTTACATACAAATGGAATGACAAATGCTCAGCATTCTTTTTATCCTTACAAAAGTTACATAAATAGTATGTAAATTGAAAACTAAAACTTAATTATGTTGAGAAAAAAAATTTTAATGTGGAAATAATAAATTCAGATTAGGTCTACACTTCAAATTTAGAGTTCCTTAAAAACAGTGTTATATTATTGATGCTTTGGAATAGTTTCTTTGCTCAAGTCTTAAGGATGATACTAAAATTGTGTGCCAGATGCACTAGACTGAGTTATGGGCTTGAAGTTTGGTATCTCCTAATGATGAAATACAATAACCATAAATTCCATTGCCAAGCTGAAAATTTTGATGTACAAATACACAATATGTCTCATTCTGTAAAATTCACAACAAATGACTAGTCTGTATATGTAGGAAAGGTGTTTTTTGGATCATACAAATGAAGTTGTTTAGGATGCTGCAATTCTTATCAGTCCTAGTGTATTTAATCCCTCCAAAATGAAAATTACCAACAGACCTATGTTCAGCAATAACTAAGAAAAAAGAGCAGTCACAAATTTTAACATTGCTTTCATATTCCCAGTCAGCCTAATGTGCACAGTGCCCTCCATATTGAAAGAGGCTATTATAATCCTCATGTAACATTGCTTTACACAACCATTCAGAATGTTGTATGATCAGAAGTGTGTAATTTTCTTCCAGAAATTAAACATTTCATCAATATGCTACAGCAGAGTTATTTCATTAAAACTTATGTTATACAAAAATTACTTTAAATATTGCATATTAAATATTCTAATTAACAAGTTCTTGAAAGAACTTAAGAGCCAAACAATGTATAAGCAGTTTTTTTATAAGTTCTTTGTTAGAGCATCTTTTACTGAAGATGTTGTCCTTAAAACCACCTTTTTTTTACGTCGTGAAGACCATAAGAAAGAAAATATGTTTACTTTTAAATTATGATATCTGCTGAATACAAAAATGTATTCTATCCACATTACTTAAGTTGATTAAATCTGCTTAACCATATGAATTCATGGTTAGCTAAAAGGATTGTTAAGCATCATTGTTTCATTTTGTATGGGAATTTTTGCCACCTTCACAAGTTGATTTCTCAATAAAAATCCTCACATATAAGATTTCAAATATAAAATTTAGATCATTTTTATCCTTATATGCATGCCAAATTTCGAGAAGATGTATATATCTATTAAAAAGTTATTAAGGGGCATATGCACGTACACACAGACTTTTGAGTGATTGATGAGGCTAAAAACAATTATACTTTACACAAGCCGAAAGATACTTACAGATTGGTTAATGAGCATCATAAAACTAAACCCCATAAGTAATAAGCTAATTCTTGCAGATTTCTATCTCTGTCCTTGATGAAAATTTAGCTTGATACCTTTTATTTGCTTTACAGCACAGTAGCTTGTCTAGGATTGCATGCAAACTTCACTACAAGCTCCTTAGCACCACCTTTAATCGTATAGGAACACTTCAAGAAGAAGGACCTCAGTATGCCTGTATTGTTAATGCCTCTTTAACATTCGGATTAAACATATAGAGAATAAACGAAAGACACGCACAAATTAAAGTTACTGGTATATTTAAAACATACATTATTGTTTCTACACATTTGATAAGTACTGCATGCAGCAGTCGAAATTAATCACATATGACAATTATGTATTTTATGTTAAATATACCAGTAATTTTAATTCATGCGTGTCTTTTGTTTATTCTCTACATATAGAATATACTTCAGATGTTTTAAGCAGTTATACTGTTTCTGTTCAAGCTCTCCTGAAAGCTTTTAAAGGATTGGGAAAAGAGTGGGCATAGAATTCAGAATAATCTTTTATAATATCACTAAGCATTGCTACTAGACATATATTTCTGTGATAGCTTCTTAGATCCAACTGTCTACATATTTTAGCTATTTCTATTCCTAACATCAAGGTTAATCTTTGCCTTCAGTTAGTATTTCTATTTGGAAATAAAATTGCTTTCCTTGTTCCTTTGCAGTTCATAAGAGCTATTTTTTTTTTTCATTTATTTTTGTCAGTTTTTATCCTAAAGCACTCATTAAATTTCCAAGTTAAGATAAAACCTATTCCTTAATATGCTAAGTAAAATGTTAACACTGCATTTCATTATTTTCAGCTTTAATTGTAACTATACGTTAGCTTTTGATCATTAATTTTATATTTAGTTTGAAAATTATTTTTTTGTTTCATTAATCATTAAAACCAAAATTGTAAATACCAAAATGCAAATAGCAGTTATGTCATCATCATACTATATTAACTTTTAATATTTATCAGCATTCATTTAGTATTCTAAATACATCAATTTATTTAAACTTCCAACACATTGTTTTATTTATAATCATCGCATCTTAAATGTAGTTTTGAAGGCATCACACAGATACAGAAGATGGAGTGAGTAATCATTTACATATTCCATCTATGTAAACATTCAGTATTGCATCACTATTATTTGTTATATTAATTACTAACAAATGCTGTGGATAGAGTAAACCTATTAAATAAAATGAAAATTAACAGAAGAACCTTCAAAAAGGTGGAGATAAATCTAATAAATATCCATAGATTTCTTAGTTTTAGCTTAGCTGATTTTCATATCAGTTTGTCAGCTTTATTTCTAAACATATTTTCATTTAAAAAAAATATATATATGTTCACTTGATCCTGTGCTAATGTAATTCAGGCCAGAATTATTATGTTGAGCAAGCCATTTGTTACAGATTTTTTTTATGTTTATACTTTGCCAAGGCTTCTTTCTATATATATATATATATATTTTTTTTATAACAGAACTGTATTTTGTTTAATTGTGATTTTTTTTTTGTAACAACTGTATTTGTGTTTAAATTGTGATTCCTTGAGAATTTTTCGGTTTCCAAGATTTGAAATTTCTCGTTTATTGAAAAAAACAAAACAAAAACAAACCTTTCTCTAGAATTGGGGAATTGTCATCTCAAGAATTCTAGAGAAATCTTTAGAAAAAAAAGCAGTTGCTTTTGATAATTATTGAATATTAAAAACAAAAACAAAATGGTAATGAGAGGTAAGATAGTAAATGTATTAATATTATTAAATTACATTAATATGATATACAACTTTTCCCATGCAAAGGAACTTTATTTTCCTTTTAAAATTGTTTAGGAGAAATCAGAAGAAAATAATTTGTTAATGTTAGTGATGAGGATTTTATTCTATCTGCCTTTCTCAAAACAAAAACAAAAAAATAAATAATTTAAGACTGATTTTGGCGATTCTGCTGTAGATAATCTTTTCATCAATTATTAGAAGAAAACAATTTAACTGAAAAACTTTTATAAATATTCAAAACGTTTGTAAGAAATTTAAACTGATGACAAAATTGTTTTCAAATGATTTACGTGAATTATTTGATAATAATCAACTTTCTTAGTTTATAGCAGAAATAATTTTGAAATGAAAACTGTTGTTGTATTTACTTCTGAATTTATGATAAACTTCACCTTTATCTTAATGATGAAGAAAGCTTGTAACATATTTAACCACGAAGAGCATATTTATCCATGCTATATTAATGATTATATATTTAGTAATTGTTTTAAAAAAGCCTGTTTTCAAATTAACTAATAGCCTATGGTTTGTATGATAACCAGAACTTTCTTTAGTAGACAACATTTTTGAAACCTTGGAAATGGTAGTAATCCTTAATTTTTGGAAACTAAAATTATTAAAAAGCTGAATTGTTTTGTAGTAATTGAAAATGCTAAGTTTTGGTTTTTGTTTCATTATCCTCAAATGTACATCAAATAGACAACTTTTATTTCAAAAGTAGAATATGGAGATTGGAGATGAGAGACCTGCTAAAAATCATTTCATTTATTTATTTCCTAGAAGTTAAGCAGGATCATAAGATATAATAACTAATTTTGTGCCTGGCGCAAATTTTTAATTGATGAAGATGGGTCAAATACAGAAAATAGGTTAATTATCATTTTCACTTAATTTGTTCTTTGATAATATTTGGTAAGTTTTTAGATTTATCAATTAAATAAAATCTGTGGGTGAGACATAAAATTATTAAAAGGATCATAATGAATGATGATAAAAGAATTCAATTTATTGGAGCTATTTGAGGAATTAGAAGACACTTATAAAAGTAATTTTAGTTTGACATGCTAACATTATAGTTTAACTAGACTTCTCATTAGAAACAGGTGATAATTGTTATAAAATGGTTTAAAAGACCATTGCTTTCTTTCAGCCATCTAATGTATATTGATTTAATTCAGTTAATAAAAGATTTGATATTTACTGATTCACTGGCAATTGGCATGAAGCTATGCTTAGCTCCACAAATTTCTAAATATTGACCAAAAACAAATCCTGGAAAATTAGATAACAGGAAGTTTCATTTAGTCATCCAGGAACTGCATCTACCATTATTCCTAAAGAAAGAACTGTTCATGAATGAAGAACATTGCTAGGGTAATTAGAACTCGAATTTGTGTATTTATAGGAATAATTTATTCGATTATCAACATCTTGGCACAAATTTTGAGAATCTCGAGAATTTCCTTTCAAATCATGAGATTCTAAAATTTTTGAGAAATGAGAATTTGAAAGAATGTGGTATTTTTGAGCATGATCTCTAATTCTGTTTATCTTAATTTTCAAAATTCTATTTATTTTTTATATGAAAGCATAATAATCCTGCACTATCAACAGAAGATGGGGATTATTACAGTTGTTTTATATGGCTATAAATTTTTTGGACTTTTCTAAGCCAGATTTTTGGACTTTTCCTAATTAAAAGATTCTTAATCCCTTTGAAACCATATTGTCAACTCAGAATACTTCAAGAGGCTCTGGATTCATAATGAGCATTTTGAAATAGGACATTTTGAGGGGGATACTGTTTTATTATTATTTTTTAATTTACTTTCTAAAGAAAATAGATAGTTATTCAATTGTTATTTCTTTGTACTTCCCCCCTACCCAAAATAACTTCTAAATCAGGATTTGTGAATGGATGTTTGTGAAGTTGATATACCAATAGATTTTTTGAAATCCTAAAACGTGTTTTGAACATTTTCTTCAAGAATTAAAATTCAGTGCAAAGGAGGAGGATAAGGCAAATGGTGATACCATCGTGTTTGTTTATAAAGTGACAGCAACATATTTATTGTCCTGCCATCAGAATGGTTTCCAAAATTGCAGCAATCTTTGCTATAATTACATTCTAGTAAAAGTTATATCACAATTTCTCTGAGGAATTTTTAATGTAGAATTGGATTTGTTTTATAAAATGCTAATTCCAAGATGGTACCTGTCTTAACTTTATGCTGAAAGGTAATATTCCAAATGTATGTTAATCTAGTCTGCATTTAATAATAAATACTTTTTTTTTTTTTTTTTTAGTTAAAGGTAAAAAGGTATAGTACAGATATATCGGCAGCAAAGAAAGCTCCCAAGAATGGGGTGAACTCTTCAGCTATACAGCATTTCTTGAAAAAGAAAGAACTGGAGGAAAGGAAGAAAGGTATGAATACAAATGAAATTATTTGCACTTGTATAATAGTTCCTTTTTTGCAGTTGAAATGAAGGAGTTCTTTGGAATGACTCAGATAACCTTTTCTAATTTTAAAGGTTTTATGAAATTTTGTGCATTTTATTGTTTTAGACTAAATGTAGAAATTTAAACCATATATTCAAATCTATTGAGAGGAAATTATGTTGTCAGATTCATTAGTTACATTAAATATCACATTGGTTAAGCATAATTTGCTGCATATCATGATAAGACATAATTATGGCTTTTATCTAGGTATATATATATATATATATTATAAATGAAGGTATTTTTAGTTTTAAACTAAAATTGAAAAGCTAATTTTAAACTAAATTTCGAATTTTTATTAAGATATGAGATTGATTTGTAAAAATATTGTAGCTGATCAGTAATTTTAACATTAATTTTAATGATTTTAATTTTTAAATTCCTATCATTTTAATGATTAGAATTCAAAGAATGTTTTATTTTTGAAAGCATATAATTAATCTTTAGAGTAAATAAGAAAGAAAATATGAATGGACAAGAAAATATTTTTACTCACTTCACGCATTCCATCTGTAATTTGATGCAAATATGCTGCATTAAGTATCAGTAGTATTTTTCCTCCTTTGAAGTATTTATATCTAGGTAAATTTTAAGCTTGGGGGGGGGGGGAGATCCACTTATCGTAACAAATTCGGTGAGCCTGTATCATTGTTGAAATTTGGTATTTCTTCCTTCAACTGTAGCTCTCTTTCATTATAAATTATCATTCCTTTATGTTATTGTTTCCATTGATATAGTTGTTTTGTATTCATCTGTGAATGATGACATTGTGAGCTAAGTTTTGTATTGATTGTCTTACTCAAAATAAATACATGTCAGTATTGATGATTTCTTAGAAGTGAAACTAGAATATGAAATCTTTTGCTAAACTACTGATCAAATTTGTAGCATTTATTGGAAGTTTAAATTGGCACCTTCCTTTCACATATGATTTGGAATTTGCTATTTCATAGTTGCAAGTTTAAATGGACTGCTAAATTGATATAGCCTGAATTTAATTAGTAAAATTAATATTACTTGAAATATTTCATCTACTTGTTTACGTAAATTCTTGCAATTTCATGTAATTGGCAATTGATGTTTAAGGTAAATAACTGTTATCATGATTGATGATTAAGGTAATGCTGGTATGGTATACATGGAGACTGTACCTGGCTTCAGATGAAGCTTTAGATCAGGAGTTCTCAACCGGGGTCCACATGGACCCTGGGGGTCCATGTAATATTCTTCGGGGTCCACAGGGATCTCATTGAATCACACTTATTTTAAAATGGTTTATTGTGAATTATTTACCAGTGTGTAGAATATGTATTATTTACCACTGTAGAATAATTTATTTGCATTAAATTAGTTTTCATTCAAAATAAAGCATAATCATTTACTGTTTCGTTGATTATTAATTAATCCCTTTACTTTTTAGCTATGAGGGGGTCCACCAAAAAAAAAAAAAAAAGAAGGGAAAAGGGGTCCATGGGTAAAAAAAGGTTGAGAAATCCTGCTTTAGAAGAACATGGTGATATATATTTTCAGTTTGAAACAAATTAAGTAATGGGGATGTTCACACTGCTCCAGTTCAAGGCTGAAAAAAAAGAAAAATCATGTGATATAAATATTCATGTTTTCAATCCCTTCCCTAAAGACTGCTGAAATTTAGATATTCATTCAAGAAGATTCTAGTTTTCAGAGCTTTAATTAATTAATGTTACCTTCATTAATTGTGCATTAACAGGCATAGAGAAACACTTTAATTGAAACTAAATTTTAAAAAATATATATATTCAAATTAAAAAAAATGAAATCAAATTTCAGAACTTTCTGTCGAATCACTTTCAAGGTAAATATAAAGAAAACCAATATAAAGAAAGAAATTATATAAATAAGTAAATAAATAATTAGAAGTCAGATTTTTCATTAAAATCTGTTACTTTTCATCTTTTAGTTAGGAAATCTTGAAATTACATCATATTTTTGATTAAACAATAAAGTTATTTTGGAAGAATTTGAAAATAAAGCTAATGATGTCATGAAGTATTTACTAGAAGGCATTGGCGGGTTCACCTACATCACATGACCATGACATCACGAAAAACATCCCTATTTAGATATAAAGTATTTCAAGAAACATTAAGTTTATTAAAGCTTAAGCTTATTAAATTAATATTTTTCTTTCCATATCTTTGCCACCTATCTTCCATTAGAGATTGACAGAACATTATTTTCAATCCTTACTTATGTACTAAAGAGGCATGGGGTAGGGCCTAAATTTACTCGAAGGTCTTGGATAAACTGTTGCTACTTGTCCATTTCCATGTCATTCTTCAAGAATTTATTAGGAGTCTCTCCCATTACTTAAAAAAAAAAAAAAAGCTACTTTAGTGCTCTTTACTGCCATTTAAAAGAATTGCGGTTACCCTGCCAATCAGTTTCTTTCATTGCAATGGTTAATTGTGTGTGGGTACAAAATTTCAGAAAGTTTATCCTGTTTCAAAGACAGTTGCTGTACATCATTTATTTTTCATGAATCAAGATGGCCATTCTGGAAATGAAAAACAAATGTTTTTCACAATTCCAATAATAGAGGAGATAACAGTTTCAGGAAGTATGGTCAGCTTTTTTTTATAGTGCTTCACATGGAACAGTATGATTAATCATACCTCTTAATTCAAACACTTATACATGATAAAAGGCATGGCAGAGTTGATATTATAGTTTCATGTTTCATAAAGATGACTGGAAAATGTCAATTTATTTATGGTTCTTATCATTAATCTTAACATTGTAGAAGGCACTTCTATTTCAACCTCACTGTAATGGGTATGAGGGAGGATCCACATCTTGTCTGAAGCTATCTATCAACACTGAGCAATATTTGAAAAGACTAGAATATGCAGTAAAGTTGCTGTCATTAATTGAACCATTCCATCTTGTGCCACAACCATATTAATGTGTTAAAAACACACCTGTTAAGGTTAATAGTTAATTGTAGATACAAGGGCTTAGTACTTTCCATATTAAGAGATAATACACCTTACTCATAAGTATAGCCACTGTTTCCTAGGGAGTGATTCTACTGAATTCTGAAAATAGATTTAAATAAATTGAAATTTTTATCTGTTACATATCTGTTACAGATATGCAGACACCCTCTCCTCATGCCTATACTTATCAAAAGACGGTCTTGATTACAAATAAAATGAAGTGTTATACCTATATGCATATTGAAACAAGATTTTTCTTTTGTTATATAAGTTATTTCTAATAATCCATAATCCTGGAATTCTAAAGGAAATCTATTAATTGCTGTGTTTCTGTTTTCAATAATTGTGCATTCTTAGAGGCTCATTCAGAACATTTTATTTTCCTTGAAAGTTAAATTTTTTATCTTGAAAAAAAATTCAGCTATTTGTCATTAGCTGAAATTCTAAACGAACACACTAATAATTTCAGCATACTGTATTCATCAAGACTATCCGAGAAGCAAAGTTTCAATGTTTAAGTTTATCTTAAGTTTCTCTTATCTTTGATTGGTATTTTTTTTTCCTGTCAAAAGAGTTGAATGGGTTTGTGTTGCCTTTTCATGGTGGGTCTTCTATTGTAAAGAGAGTATTCTAAGTAATAATTGTTTTAGGTTTTGAATGTTTTTAAAAAAGTTATATTTTGTCAAATAGGCTAGGTCAAAAGTAATGAGAAAGATTCAAGTAATGAGATTTTCTTTTTTTCCTAAAATATAGAAGCAAACATGAAACTTTTGTAGAATGTATCACAAATAAATAAACTTGTTCTACATTCCAAAATTCTTTTTATAACATTTTGTAACTTTGCCTTTTTACCTGAGAATAAATGTTGTTCATATTTCTTCAGAAGCAATTTATCTATTTGTAGTCCTAATGTGACTGTGATTGAAGTTACTGCAAATAAAGAGTCTGGGGTATTTCCCATATCGTTAACCCTTTGCGGTCTTAGGCAAATCCCAAAATGTCCTCAGCCAGGACATCGTATTTTTAAGGGTGTTGTGGGGAGCGTATTGACAAACGTCTTTTTTTTCAAAACTATAGATTTTTTTTTAAGATTTAATGTTAAAATATTGAAAATTACAATAGAATTCAGATATATAATACGCGAGCATAATTTCGCGAGCAAAAGTAGGGAATCACTTACTTGAAATTGGCTCCACGCGATCTTGAATACGAAATAATTAGTTAATAATAATAAAAATGGCACCATTTTAAAGGTTAAACTGTTAACTTTAAATTGATACCGAATTCATTTGAATCACACCAGTATTTAAGGAGCTATCCCGGATTAAGTGAAGGAGTTAGGAAAACAAGGAAATATGGAAAAATAATGAATGAAGAAAACAACAAAAATTAATTTAAAAAAAAAATTATTTGGCCTTAAAAGTTTCAAAAAGTTTCAAAATTTTGTGTTCCCTCCCCTAGCCCTAATAACTGCTCGAAGACGAGTCTTCATTGACGTAATCAGCTTCTGAATCAATTCTTGCGGGATACCTTCCCACTCCTCTATCAAAGCCAATTTCAGCTCATTCACACTTGAAGGAGCAGGATTTCTGGAACAAACCCTCCTCTTCAGTTCATTCCACACGTGCTCAATGGGATTCAAGTCCGGGCTGAGCGCTGGCCAGTCCAATGTGGCGATACCAACTTCTTCGAGGTATTCAGTTGTGGCATGGGAAGTGTGATAACGAGCGTTATCGTGCATGAGGAGGAAGTCATCACCGATATATCCCGTATAGGGAACGACATGTTTCAGCAGAATATCGGAAATGTAGCGGTCTGAAGTTAGACCGCCTCCTCGTCCCCCGCCAGGCACGAAAACAAGCTCCGTTTTACCAACGAAAGAAATACCGGCCCACATCATACAAGAACCGCCCCCATAAGCCACTGTCTCGGCGAAACAGCACTGCGCAAATCGCTCCCAGGCCGCCTGTAGACCCGACCTCTTCGATCGCTGCCGTGCAAACACATTCGGCACTCGTCGGAGAACAGGACTCACCTCCATTGCTCGACTTCCCAATCAAGATGGGTGCGAGCAAACTGAAGGCGTGCTTGTCGGTGACCTGCCGTCAGTTTCGGGCCTGTGGCAGGCCTTGTTGGAGTCAAATTCGCTTGCTTGAGTCTTCGACGAACTGTCCACTCGCTGGCAGCTACCCCACGAACATATCTGAGCTCCTGCTGGACGTCGACACCAGTCAAATGACGATTTCGAAGAGAAATTGACACGATAAAACTGTCATGCCTCTCCGATGTGCACCGGCGTCGTCCAGATCTTGGTCTTGGAACAAAGCCACCAGTCTCCCGAAAGCGTTTATAAACTTTCGAAACACACGACTGGCTTCTGTGGAGCTTACGTGCGACAGCCCGCTGGCTGAGCCCTTCTTGCAATAGGGTGACGATTTGTGCTGCTTCAGTAGGTGTAGCATCCATTTTCGTCCAAGGTTAAGGGTCAAAAGTAGCGGAGATGTGTACGGGTCAACGTGTGAAAGCCGACTGATAAACAAAATCCAATAACACGTGCTTTTATAGGGTGTCAATACGCCGCAACTCGCGGCGCATCAACCAATTGACACATGCCTTTTTCCTTACTCCTTCACTTAATCCGGGATAGCTCCTTAAATACTGGTGTGATTCAAATGAATTCGGTATCAATTTAAAGTTAACAGTTTAACCTTTGAAATGGTGCCATTTTTATTATTATTAACTAATTATTTAGTACTCAAGATCACGCGGAGCCAATTTCAAGTAAGTGATTCCATACTTTTGCTCGCGAGTGTAGTTAAATTATAAGAAAAAATTAATAATTTTTGAAATTTATCAATATGTGAAATCTTTTGAGGCATTCTCCTGGACACATTGCAGAAAGAAGATGTGCAGGTTTTACAATAATAATATTTTTCCTTCCTTCCTTCTTTTACTTTTCTATTACTGTACACTATACAGTCTTTGTGCTTTTTATTTTCAAAATCGTCATCTAAAACACTACAGCGCTTTCGTTTACACATGTTAGAAACGCTCGACGAAGGACCTGCCATTTTGGTTTCCCAACAGGCATTTCGGCTGATTTTTCCACAAAATATTTTAGCAGATTCTCAATAGATGGCGCAAAACGTTAACAAAAGACACTAGAAATAGCATATGACTTCCACAGAGGTTTATTGTCGACAAAAGACAACGCCAACATCCAAAAATGACATTGTCGATTATATATCGACAATGGACCAGACTGGCATTTCCTCAATGTCGATTATATGTCGACATAAGACCGCAAAGGGTTAAAAGAAAGAAAGACGAGACCTTTTGCATCCTGTTGTTCAGAAATCTGAAGATGATTCAGACCTGAAGACGATTCCTGAACAATAGGACGCGAAAGGCCTCGTCTATCTTTCTTTCAACGATGTGGGAAATACCACAGAGTCTTGTAGGCAATTTATCTATTTATTTTTATTTTGTAGTATTTTTAATTGATTTACTTGTAATTTCAGCTTTAAATGACATAAAGCGAAGGGAAGACCTGCTTCAGATGAGATCAGCTGCTAAGCACAACCGCAAAGCTAGTGCGATGGCTAAAAGGACAAAAGACAATAATTTTGCTGCCAGATTTGATGAACCTCCTCCTGAAAAACCTGAAAGGTAAGGAAGGGAGAGTTTGTAAAATAAATTAATAAACACTCAGATATTGATCATCTAAGCTTTGATGAAATGCATTTTAAACCAATTGTTTGCCCTTTTCTTTTCCTTTTTTCTAATAAATGGTGAATGTTAGAAAGTAAATCATGATCTTGCAAAATTCTTTATTGTAGTTGCTACAATGAGCTTTAGGGAATAATTGTACGACATTTCTGTGTTGCAGTCAGTGATAGCTATGTTGCAGTTATTTCATTTTATTTTTTTAACGACTATCAACATTTAATGTTTCCAACTGATTATGTATTACCTCTTTATGATAGTAAGTTTATATTAAAAAAAAATAATTTTAAATAATAATGACTTTGTCATCAGCAGGGCTTTCTTAGCGATTTTAATTAAGAAAAAAATGTTTTTATATTAAAACCAAATGTTCTTATGATTTTGAAATGGGTGTTAATTCATTACTTTTAAAGATTTATTTTAATCTTAAATTTAATGTAAAGATCAAAATCATCTTCAAATACCGTAACATTATAAATACTTTATTACTTAAATAACATCTTCTTATAACCTACACAACCGGTAATATTTCGTGGGTGTTAATCCACCGGTTGTGTAGGTTATATGAAGATGTTATTTAAGTAATAAAGTATTTTTAATGTAAAGATGTTTCTGTTCTTAGGTTTTCTTTCCTTTAGCTACAGCAATAACATATTGATTATTGGAAAGTAAAACAGCTTTTTTCTAATTGTTGCATGTTACTATGTTATGCCAAGCACTGAAATAGGTTATTGAAAGAAAAAAAAAAAAAAAGTCCATTACACAATGTAGGAATGTTTAAATGAACAGATTCAAGTATTACTTAATCATCTGCTTCATATCCTTCTCGAAGAACAGTGCTACTGTCACGTAATAAAAGGGGAAAAAAAAATATTTTTTGTGAACATTTCCAAAAACTAGCTTCCGCTGTGTTACCAAATTTTATGTAAAAGAAAAAACACTCTTGCAGCTTGTAAATCTGCTAAACACTGAACAAGCAAATAAAAAAAAAAAAAAAAAGAGTTAAAGGGGTGATAATGGCAGACTGGGCCCTAAGAGTACTACCGAGTCATCTAAGAGCACTGATAAGACAATAATAATAATAATGAAAAGAATAAGAAAAAAAACACACTCAGTGGTGAAGTAAACATATATAAAAAAAAAAAAAAAAATCTGTTTTATAAAAATCTAATATGAGTTAATATAGCTGTTATTAAAGATAGAAAACATACAAATACAAACTAATGATGGTTGTCATTAAGCCAGGTAAATAAAATGATCAAATAAGTTTGGTTAAGGAGCTTTCTTAAATTTCCCCTAGTCGATAGTTCTTAAATAAAGTAAAAAAAAAAAAAAAACCACAGTTCTAAGCTAGACTAAATTGTTAGTTTCAGAAATGGCGTTCAAAGATGAAAGTTTATATTGGTTTCTCTAGAAAATTCTCTTAAAGAGAAAAATCATGAACGCAAGTTCTTTGTCTTCTCGCTAGCTATTAGGTAAGATAAATATTACTTACTGTTTGTTCTTAGATTCGGGGACATCACTTGAGATCTTAAGTTACGGAGCACAAAATTAATTCAAAGCACTTATACTGAAGCTTTCACTATAAATGGGACCATTTTAATCTTAAGGTAGTGATCACGCTTTCACCAGAAGCGGGACACTTGAATCGGATGTAACGGCTGTTTCCTTTCCAGCAAAAGAGGTGTTGAAAGTGGGAAGAGCTTCTCGCATTAGGTGGCACATCCAAACAGGATGCAGGGGCTGATTCCTTCTCGGTAAACGAAGCTTTGAAGACTGCTAACTCTTCACATTGGACTGTACCTTGAATAGGATGCTTGAGTGGCTGCTTTCCCGGCATACTAAGCTGTGACCACTGAAGAATTTCTTTGCATCGCCCTTGGTTGCTGGATCTGCTGGGCATAGCAGGAACATTTAGGAGTTTGTAAATAATGCACCATCTTTCGGTTTACCATGGTATTTTTGTTCTTCATCCCTGAAAACCTTTATTAGGTGGAGATACAGTTCTTTCGCTTTTCCGAAACAAATGACATCGTGATATCAGTAATTGTAGTTACTTTTGTTCATAAAATTCCACTAGAATAAAATGAAATTTCCGAATCAAGGCAAAGACTCTGGGGTTGAAAAGTAGATTTCACTGTTCTCACTTAAATCCCAAGAACTATGTAAAAAGGAATTAAAGTCATGATTCCTAAAGTAATTCACAATTGTTCTAGGTTAATCCAATGCGTTAGGCCAGACGAAGGCCCACGACACAAGGTTGGTGTTTTGTTACAACCATCTAACATCTTACTCTTTTCTTAATCTTTTTTTCTGAGATCAAACTCCAATAACAGTATAGATATGCATCTCCGACATTTATATTGGCCTATGTCTCTGACATATCTATCAATGATTTCCAAAATGGTGGTATAAATAAGAGTAATGACGAAAGCACGTGATAAAAAATAAACCAATATTAATAACAGAGACGTAAGATTACAGGAAATGGTTAAAAGAAGGAATAAAGGATATTTAAGTGTGGGAAAGTGACAGAAATTCACATGGGAAAGACAAGGGCTTAAAAAAAAAAAAAAATAAATAAGGGGAAAAATTGAATAGAATCAAAAATAAGAAAACAAGAAGGCTTAAAATGAAAGTAAACAGAAAAATAGGCTTAAAAAAAGAAACTAATAAAAATAATGAAGAAATAAATAATAAGGGAACATGAAAATCAAAACTGGAAACAAAATGAACCGTGACACTACACACACGGATATTTTGAAATAGTGCTATTTAAATGACAATACTTAATCCATTTCCTATGAAAAAAAGAACTTAATGCAAAATTTACATTATCAAGTTGCACAAAGAAAGGTGATTAAGTCAATACATTATCTAGATGGCAAGTTTTAAATAACAGAATTTCTCAGCTAAAATGACCATAAACATTGTAACAAATACTTTTTACATTAAAAGAAAACTTTTTTATTTTAAGTAGAAATGCTTGTGGTTGTTTGTTTTTTTTTTTTTTTCCTTGTGACTGATTTGTTTACTTTAATTAATTAATTTAATTCAATTAATGTAGCTGATTCACAAATAATTTATTAAAATTGCCTTTTATCTCTCTTTTTTTTTTTTTTTTTTTTTTTGCATCGGTTGCCTTTGATCTGTTCATTGATGCATTTCTTATCCCTTATCACAAATGTAGAAAAACCAAGCACTGGTTTCCAATATAACTTTTCAGTTATTTAAATTTGAGATGCTAGTATCGAATAGGTTTTATCTAATAATAATCTAAAAAGTAATTTACTTTTTTCATTATTATAAAAGAAAAAATTTGAAATCATTGCAAATTGCATAAACATAGGTACTACAATAGGTACTTAGGTATTTGTATTTCAATGTAACAGAAAATTTTTGAAGATTTGTAATATTACCACATGTATATACTATTATTTAATTTAATTAATAGTTAAAATCACTATATAAAATAGCAAAATATTTAATGCTTTCAGTGGGATCCAAAGATTTTTTTTTTAATTATAGTCTATTTTCAACTTAAAAAATGTAAATTTTCTTTATTAACAAAACAATAAAAATATTTAATTAAATTAAATTATTTAATGTAAAATTTAAAAAAAATATATATATTGTATAGCATTATGCTTGATAATTATGAATAAAGCTTTTAGAATCAGAAAATATACAATATTATAAGCATTGTCCTGACATGTTCTCTCTTTGCTTTTACTAATGCACTGTTTGAAAAAGAAATAGTTAAGAACTATATATACAGTATATATTTTACTTCTATTAAAATGCACAATTTAGTAGTAAATCGAATACTCTTATTGGCATTAGTTGCATCACCATTGTTATAAATATTTTTGGGATTCTGATCTACAAAAAAACTTTCTTCATGGAACATCCCACTCATATTTTCTGTATTAGTTAGTTGTTTCTATATCACTTGCCTTCCAGAAGAATTTGGGCATCATACAGATGTTATGATCCTTATCTTTTCATTTGAGTTCTAGGAGTATCAGAAGTTAAGTGAAAAATCTTTCATCATATCTTGCAAAAAAAGGCATGCTCATCTTACTTCAGTAACATAAATATCTCCAGAGATAGGCCCTCTGATTAAACTTCTTGGTATTTTCACTTGTGTGTGTTTCATCCTGTGAAAGTTTGGTTTCTTAGTGCATGAAGATGCCATGAAGTTCTCTTCGTAGTCTTATATTTATGATACTCTCTTCAGTTACAGACTTCAAATCTGTAATTCCAGGCTCCTTCAGGAATTTAACATTGGCTATCATTAAGCAACAGATCTGAAAATATTGCCAATGATTTATTTACCAATCTTGATGAAGATAAATAATCTGAAGGCTGATTTTCACTTAGTGGACGATGTACTTGCTGGCCATCGTTGCTCAATGGACCACTGTATGTTGCGTCCAGTTTCACAAGAAGGATCAGCTGAGAACTATCCCTATAGACTTAAACATACAAAAACGATCAAGAGCTAAATTTGAACCATGTGAATTAGAGGCAGTGCAACCAGTAGCAATAAACATATCCTATTTCTAATGGACAGTATGCAAAAGTGTGGGGATTCTGAAGTGCCCTCAAGAGCCTTGACCAATCACTTTGCAAGTGATCAGTGAAGGTGCAAACTGAACTCCCTCAAGTAACTGACTCCCAAGTGTAAATATTGGAACCAGTTTATCTTTTGTTGTTTGGAAGAGACACTTTTTTGATCTTTGCCAAAATAATACTGGAGACAACCAGCATGCATCCATCCTACTAAGTGAAATCAGCCTTAAAATAACTATTAAAAATGTTAAGTAGATTTACCATCCACTTTTTAGTTCATGAAGCCAGAATAAATGCTCCTTCTGTTAAGTCTTATCTCATTATATATCCATTTCTGTCACAGTTCAACTAAATCCAGAGCCAGAGTGAGGAGATGAATTATAAATTCAGAAACAGAGTCTTTTAAAATAATAAATATTTTTATTGAAATAAATTTATTTGATACATCATAATATGCTAAAGTGTATTTCTTAAAGGGATTGTGGCGCAGCTTAGCCGCAGCTGCTTTTGCGCCATAAAACATCAACCAAAGGGATTGTTAATTTCTTTTTGAAACGGACAAATGGTTTGCAGAGGACTAGGGGATTATTTGTCACTCTGAAAAGTCTCAACTTGAATTCACATGCACTTGACATCTGCTGAAGAGAGATAGTAAAAGAAAATGTTCATTCAGCTTAGAACAGGTTGACAACTTGCTAAAGTTCATTTAATGTCTTTTGAAAATTGCATTCTGTAAAGGCATCTTTAATTCTGTAACGAAAACTGATATCGAAAACATCATTGCTGGTTGATTCTTTGATTTAAAAAGCACCAATCACTTGAAGCATTTCTTCACAACTCTTTGATTGTCTGAATTGAACTTGAAATTTCTTTTTTCACTAAAGTAGTGAACAAAAATCTAAAGCGTTTTCTAAAATGAAAACTATGACCAAAACTTCCTGCATGTGATTTGTCCTCGAGTTAATTCATAGCATTGTTTTTAAATTTCAGTAGCACAAATCTTTGGTTTCTTGCTTTGAAAATAGTGGTGCAAGGGACTATAAAAGTTCCACCCACCTTATGTTATAAGTTATGCATTGAAAATAATTTCCCACATTATTTTGACTTACTGCAGAAGTTATTTTTAGATCTTTAGAAAACACAAAAATAGACAAAGTTTAATCATAAATGATCAAAAATATTATTCTACACTGACTGCTCAATTGAAAGTGGACATCTGTGGTATGAAACAGTCTCTTTAATTACAGCTTGTCTAATAGCGCATACTGTGACCTTTTGCCCTAAGCATAGCATCTACATGCCGTGGCATGCTCTCCACCAGTTTCTGATAGCAAGCAACCGATATTTTTGCTCACTCCTCCTTCAAAGCCTGCACAAGTTGGATGCATGTTTGCGGTCACATCGGACTCGCACGAATCCGGCGCTCCAATTCATCCCACAGATGTTCAATAGAGTTGATGTCCAAACTCTGGGTGGGTCACTGAAGTTCTCTGGAAACCAGGTGCTGACAACATGGGCTTTATGGCACGGCGCATTGTCCTGCTGAATACAAATGGCCTTTTGCTGAACTGCGACCACAATGTAGGAAGCATGGAATTGTCTAGAACGTCCTGATACTGTGTGGATGCCATGTTCCCCTCTATCACAACCAACGGACCAACGTCCAAACCAGGAGAAACACGACCACACTATCACACCATCACCACCAAACTTCACTGTTGAGATGACACACTCAGATAGCAGCCGCTCCCCTGGCAAACGCCACACCTAGGTGCGCCCATCCGATCGATCGGTAGACTGTGAAGCGTGATTCATCACTCCACATAATGCTCTTCCAGTGGTCCATCGACCAAGACCATCATTTTTTACACCAGGCCATATGACACTGGGCATTTATAGGGGTGATGTTAGGATTGTGGGCAGCAGCCCAACTGGTGTACCTTAAGGCATGGAGCTTCCGATGAATCGTCATGGTACTGACAGTTGTTCCCATTGCCTGCTGGAAGTTCTGCCGCCGTTCCGCTGGAACAGCCCTGTTCTGCCATACCAACTGCTTCAGGGCCCTCCGGTCTCTTATCGGTCAGCATGCGGGCTTGGCCACCTCCACGACATCGTGTTTCACTCCTTCACGTTTCCACTTCGTGATAATAGCACTCACGGTCGACTTTGGCAGGTTCAGTATTGCTCCTATGGCTCGCACACTCTGGCCACTAATGTGGCAGCCAATGACTCTCCATGTTGAAAATCGCTCAGCTGCTTCGATGGTGGCATTTTACCTCAGCACGTGGTTAGACACTAAATGACTCCAACTAGACATGATCATGTTGTTTTACAACGAATATATTCAAATTATTGCCTGAATTTGCATGGGTTGTTCTACTACGGCAGTGTCCACTTTATTGAGCAGTCGGTGTATACATCCTATTCAGAATATACAAAATTTAACTATTTATTAATTTGATGTACAGTATTTAGAAGAAAATAATCAATAAAAGTGAAAGCTATCACGGAATAAAATTTAAATTGCCCGCTACGGTAACCAAAGATTGAGAAAAATAAGTACCTCCAGAAATAGGATTTGTACCTTATTTAAAAGAATTCTTGATTTTAATCACTATTCTGAATTGTAATTCTTCCTTAATTGTGAGTAATTGTTGTAATTTTTAAGTAATCCTATGTAGTGAGACAGTTTCAACAGTTTTATAGTTAATAACAATAATTATAATTTAAAATAGTATATCCTTATTTTAAAATGCAAATTTTGAAAATTTAGAACTTCACAAAAACTGTAAACGAATAATATAATGGTAGCTGTTAACAAGTAAAACAATTAAAAAATAAAATTCAAAAAGTAATTAAAATGTAAATAAAAATCTGAAGCAAAATTTTTTTTGTAATTGATAGCA